>JAUCMT010000036.1:17493409-17503915 GCA_032357475.1 Enteromius thamalakanensis
ACTAGCTCAACTTTTGCAGGCAGGTGTCACATGATTGGAAAGGTAGTCACGGGGTGTGTCGCGATTCTCCCTTATCATACCGCGACACAGGATCGTGGATCTGAGTGTCGCGATTTCGGTTTCATATCGCGAATCATTACAGCCCTAGTTGCTGTGCATTAGGCTTGGGCGGCATCCAAATTTTGATACAGTCATACTGCCTTCGTATTTAAACCTGGTATACGGTATTACCGTTAATAATGAAATAAAATATGACGTAAAACTGTTGGCTTGTGCCTAAACCGTTCAGAAACTGAATACCAAACACTAATACTGAAACAATAACAAAATGTACAACTTTTATTAGCAACAAATAGCAGTTTATAAAAAAGTGCAAATACAACAGTCAAACAGAATTAACATCCAGAACAGTTTTTGCACAGAGACGTGCAAATTGTGTCGTCCGTGTTCGCTCTCCCTTCTCGTTCGGTCTAAACCCGAAATCCAGGCTTTTGCGGGCGGGAGCGGGACAAAACTTGAACACTGCAGCGGGAGCAGAAGAAAAGCGGGGCTGAACTGTCCGTCCAGCGCAGGTCTCTAGTGCTAACTGTGGTACTGCAGTTGTTTTGAGGCTTGAGTACCGTGATAATGCCACCGCAATGGTATCTAATAACTGAACTGGTTAAAGGTGTGTTTGACCACATTTCTTGGTCTTTTGACAGGTCTTTATTATTTGTTAAACACGCTGATCTGTATTTCGTAGCATAGATAAGACCCAGCATGCCCTTGAACTGCTCCAAATCCTGTTTCGTAAACAGTTCTTATCAGTGTAACTGGCTGATGGTAACTTTTCTTGTGTCCATATTTAGAAAACAAGGCCTTATGAGCACTTACAGGTTGAATCTTTCCTCTGTCAATATTTAAAAGTATGTTAAGCAGGAAAGAAGTCAGACAACCTCCTCTCTCAAATTGATTTGAATTGATCCCAACTCTAACTCCAACACACATAAATAGCATGAAATGTTGGTATTTACATTTATTATTTATGTGAATGCTTCAATATGTCAATAGGATTTATTTTTGTAAAAGACCAAAATAATCATTGATCATAATTAGAACATTTCCAAAGCAAAACATCTAACAGCTATATGCGTGTCATTTCAAACCTAAAAAAAAGCATGACCTGTTGTGGGTCACTGTGGGATTTTAGAGTAAGGCTTTAACGTTTTTTGTTTATATAAAAACTGTTTTTTAGAAAGTATTGAGATACACAGTAAGATCTAATACAAAGGCAGTCGGGTGTTATTTAGTGTCCAGATGCTTTTGGATCTCCAATAGCTGTATGTCTCGTAGAGCATGTAGATGGGAGGATTACAGCAGTCCAGCTGCAGACAGACATCATCCAGCTCACATATGCTGTCTCTCTCTGTCTCTCAGCTGCCAGAGATATTGGCAGTTTCTTCTTCATTAGTTGGAATCACTTGGTCATGCAACCAGATAGTGCTGTGCGATGTGATAATGTCGGATAAACAAAATAATGTCTGTCAATTTATTTAACGCTCTATCGTTTATTTTGTGGTATCGCAAAATGGATTGTTTACGGTCATACTTTTCCATCATTTACTGTATGTTTCCATACTGCACCACGTGACGTGAAGAGACAGAGGCAGGTAGAGAACAACCAGCAAACACATAACGAGGAGCTTGATCCTCAACGAGGGACCACATCATGGACAAGCCCTGCAGTCTTAAAATACTCAGTGTTAAGCTCTGCGACACAGAACTTTTTTGAACAATTACATAAACATATTAATCAAAGATACAGTAGATATAATTAACAAAGTGAAGACTAATGATGAAGGATGAGAGAGATCCATGGACATTTGAATGAATCACAGATAAGCAGAGATGAGTAATGCTTGAAGCCCATGTGATATTTAAATTCCTCTATCTAGAGCAGGGGTCTTCAGACTTGATCCTGGAGGGCCTGTGTCCTGCAGAGTTCAGATCTCAACACACCTGCCTGCAAGTTTCAAGTACACCTAGTAAGACCTTGTTTAGCTGCCCCAGGACACCGGCCCCCCATTGAACTTGATGACCCCTGATCAAGCGGAAAGTACACCCACAAAGTAAAATTGTGCTGTGAATTTTCCTCCTCTCAAGTCATGCAAGATGTAGGTGACTCTTTTTTTTGTTCAGTAGAACAGTAAAGATGATTTTTCGATCTGTATTTCAAGCAACATCGCTGTAAATGTTTAGTTTCTTGCACAGTCAGATCGTTTCGCTTCATAAGACCTCAGAATATTGTCAGTATTATTTTGTATTGCCTGATGTGCTTTTACTTGCATTTTAGAAATCATATATATGACATATGTTTTTAACTAGAAATCTCTTTTACTGTTTCCTGAAGAAAAAGATCGTCTACATCTTGAATATCCTCAGAGTGAGAAAATTAACAGCGAATGTTAATTTTTCTGCGAATCATTGGTTGAAGTATCCATGGATGCAAACAGAAGTTTTGGTTGCTTTGTGAAAGTGTCTCTCAGTACAGTGGTCATCTCCAGACACCAGCTGGATTTAGGCCTGATATGTGTGTACTTTCACTTTAGGCCTGAAATTGAAAATGGTTGTGAAGTGCAGCTCTTGAATTGTTCTGTGTGTTCATTCAGAGGCAGTATCATGGTTCACCGCTGGCTTCCTGCTGCTTCTCTCTCTCTCTGGTGCTGTCAGTTGTTCTGGCGGGCGTTTGCTCCTCACGTGACCGTAGCGTTCTCATGGATGAAGTGATTTGAAGGGCCTCCTCGAGCGATTGGACTGCATTTCTACACAAGAACCGCTCGTCAGAGACCAAATAAAAAGAGAAATGTGTTGTTTCTCAGTCAGAGCGTTCTCTGCGTGTTTCTTGTGAGTTACGGCTGTTTGATTTGGGAGCGTTTGCTGAAGGATCTTCTGTTTGTTGATTGGAATTTCAGAGGAGGCGCTCGCTGACTCCCAGCACTCCAGTGACCTGCTACAGTTCGCTCGCATATGGCTGTAAAAGGGCAGACTCGGAGAGAGAGAGGGCTGCCATCTGGTAGTTCTTAAAACCTCTGGAATGCTTTTGCTTTAGTAACACAACTAAACAAGCCATTCCTGCCAAGCCGTGAAGCCCCTCCCGTACACACTCACTCTCCGTCACACTCATTTCCTCCAGGACTGTGGAAAATCCAGGGAGTGCGAGTCGTCCTGCCACAATACTTAAAGTAGTGGAGAATTAAACTGCATGCATTTCAATAAGAAGTGGTTTAATGCTGAAACTGTCACCGCCTATTACTGGCAGGGGTTTTTAGAATATGTTTCATCATGTACTTATTGGAGTCGTCTTCTCAAGGGTTCTTTAGATCGCTGGTCTGCTTTAGACATCCTCAGACACTGTTGAAGGGTCCTCTGAATCTCATCAGCATTTTCCACAGAGGGGAATCAGTCACAACAATGGAATTTACGGTATAACATGCAATGTCATGGGGTTCATTTTGCATAAATAGATCAATTTTGCATAAAAGTAGGACTGTCTGCTTAACCTTTTCATGATATTGACTGGTGCCTATGAATATTAAACTAAAAAAATGAATAATATTTAAGAATTGTTTTTAGATCAACTGTACCAGTTGTACAGAACCCTGTCTAAAAATAAAAGAATTTCATTACAATTTAAAATTAATGATTAAAGTAATTGAATGGTCAATTTAAACCACTATTTGGGTAAAAAAAAATGAATGAATTGCAAAATTTTAATTTAATCATGCTTTTTCCATTTACTTAAATTTAATCTAAGCATAAAACTTAAAATAAAAATAAAACATTAATTGTTGGATAGACCTGTGCAGAGTTTGAGGTCATCTTGGAAATTGTAGTTTTATCTATAATTGAGCTTGAGAACATTTCAGTATCCCGGACATCTGTATAATTTTGTCATATGTATTATGTGGGTAATAAATACATACACAAAAGCATGAGATCTATAAAATCCTCAGACTCTCTGATATGATGGGAGTCTAAAGAATGAACCCTTCCTGTAAGCATGACATCATGGCCACTATAGGAGCAGTTATTGCTGATTCAAGCATTCAAGATGAATCACAGCTATACATGTACATTACATATGTATGACTGTTTTCATATGTCTGTTTCTAAGTCTCCACTGCATGCCTTTTGTGCCTCATGTCTTGAGGGTGATGATCTGACCTTTTAATTAGAGCAAGTCCTTCTTCCACAGACATCCGGCATCCTGAGGAGCTCTCCTTACTGCGCAAGCCCCGCGACCCCAAGAAGAAGAAGAAAAAGCTGGAGGAGGCGGAAGAGGAGGCGCTGGAGCTGGAAGGACCACTGCTCACTCCTGGATCAGGTACGTCTCAGATCACCCTCACTGTTCCTCTGAGAACAGCAATCTCTCTGTCATTAACTTCATTAACTTTTTTTTTTTTTTTTATAGATTTGTATTTGTTCATTGTTTGTTAGTTAAAACATTAACTAAAGTTAATAAATTACACCTTATTGTAAAGCCCAAGAAGTGTCTAATCATCTGAATTCATAAAACATTATAATTAAATAAAAATGCTCTCTTTTTCAGTTTTTTTTTTTTGCCTAATTTTTTTGCGTTAATTTGATTATACCCATTATGTATTACATCAGAAATCCATAAAAAATATTATTGGAGTGGAATTGGATAGCAGAATTTCAGGACAAATTACGTTTGTGATAAATCTTTATTTTCTACATCTCTGCATCATATGGCACTAAAGCTGTGCTAATATCAAATGTCCAGTGCTGTAGGTCTCACCCGTTATAAACCCCCAAGCAATTCAACCCAGTTGATTTTAATAGAGTTTGACATGGCGTAATAGTACCTCTCACTGCAACAAACTTGTGGCATGGTTCATATCCGTCACAAATCATGCAGGTGGGGTTAGACGCCGAGGTGCTTGGGATTTGAGGTTAGGTTGAGTCACAAACCCATGTAAGAGCAATAGATATTGACGGCTGACTTAAGCAACTCTGGTTGTCGTGCCACATCGCATTGCTGTTTTGCGCCGTACACAGTATTTGAGGGTTTGGAACCCATGAAGCTCCATAATGAAGCGCGTGTGGTTGAAGAGCAGGAAAACAAAAGCCTTGTTATGTTGAAACAACGCTGAAATGAGAAATGTGTGGGTTGAGACAGCGTATCATTTGCAGGCCTGCTGCTCTCGCTCCAGCACCAGAGTGTGAATGGTTCAGATTCCGCACATATTTGGTCACGCTGCCATTTTGAAACAGAGCAGCTACATCGCCCCACAAATGATGCACTACAATCCATGAACGATGCACGAAGGACAGGCTCTGCGTCCTCCGGTCCTCATGAATAGGGTCTGTTGTCCCGGGGCCCCAGTGCGACGCGGCCCTCATACGCAGGCCAAAACGCTTATGTCTGGGATCTGTACTCCACTTGTTCCTTTATTACTACCATTTAACCTCATGATGGCCCTCATTAAAATAGTGCAGGACTCCTGATGTTTAGGGTCCATAAAGATGCTGGTTTTAACCGCACAAAGGCTCCTTCAGGAAGGAGAAATTGGAACGGGAGCTGCCTTGAGCCGCTTTGGCCCACGACGGGAAATGAAGTGAAGACCTGCCTCTTGATCTCATCTTAGAAGGATTTCAGTACGAGTGGCCGTGATAGGGATCGCTCTGATTAGGACGTGAGCAGGACATGAGCTCCACCCATATGTGTTGTTGTTCCTTCCTCTGCAGATCTTCAAACAACACAATCTTCTCTGGAAGCAGAGCTCTGTCCTCCCCTGCTCTGCGTCTGGACTCTCATATGCACATTTGCGCAGTCTTTTATTCAAAGCAGCTGACAAGCTTAAAAGCAATTTGTCAAGGAGACTTTTTTTTGACAAGACAATATTTGGAAAATACAATGCGTTGTTTATTAGACAATTAGACTAGAAGAAGTTACAATTTATTTTGGTAGTTCACTTTGGACATTCAACTAACTAGAAGTAACTTTGCAACTACATTTCAACTAATTGTCATTCATTTGTAACTACATGTGTACTAACTCTCAGAGTAAACTGTTAGGGTGAGTAGAATAAGTTCATCAACCGAGTGACCACAAACAGCTCCAGTAGTATGAGAGCCGGACTGACCGCAGACGTGTGTTAATGGCAGGGGAAACCTCTTATACTCCAGAATGAATGCGTATTAAGTGTTTCTTGGAGGATGTAATACATTGAAGAATGATCATATTATCTTTTACATGTGCCTGCAAATACGAAATAAAACCAAAACCTTTGCATTGCTGTTTTGCACACCTCATGCAATTTGTAAAAACTGTTTTGTGATTTATTTGGGAGTTTTCACATAATTTATGCGTTTGCGTCTTGGAGCGGATTTTCAATTCGCAAGCTTCGAAGAAAAGTGTGAACAAATTTAATAAAAAGGCCAAATGTGAAAGCTATTTATTAAAGATGTGTATAAACAAGTGGGTCTATCTGCGTTCTCAAGACAACTGTTTAATTTATTCATTTATTTATTTGATGTATTCTGTTCTTTTTGAATCTTTGGTTACTTCTGATGTCTTGTCTCATTTTGCATGTTAACGCTTTCCTTTTCCTCCAAGCTGTTAATCTCTTTAATCTATCCTTTCATTTCCCCCTCTTTCTCTCTTTGTTTGTTCTTTTCTCCATTTCCTTCTGTTCCTCAAGCCTCTGAGATACTATACATTGGACCAGTAAAAGGTAAGGCTCACTGTTTTTCTGGCTTCCTGCATTGCTTCCTTCACCTCCTCTCACCACAGCTGGAGCAGTCACCTGACCCTGAGAAATCCCTGGCTCTGGTCACCTGACTCTCTGCTTCAGTGACACCTCAGCTGATGAGGGTCATGAGATGAGCTTTGCCCAAACACTGCATTCCCTTACATTCCCTTATCAGTCACGCTTTGTCCTAAAGTCTATTAATGTTTGGGATAAAATACTGAAAGGTCAGGGAGCTAGCCAGCAAATACTGCTTGGTGTTATTACTACAGTAGTTTTAACCCAGCCAATGCTGGCATTGAATCTGAAGGTAATCATAAAAACGAGCGGGCATATTTGTTTGCATGTGCACATGATGGACAGCATGTGTGTTCACTGAAGATTTGGAATATCTACATGACTGACAAAAAAAACTTGAACTTTTAATGCAGTTTGATCAAGAGCATCTCTACTACACCCTGCAAAAGTCTTATTTTATTGCTGCAGTTGGAAGGAAGGAAATACCAGTTCTTGCAAGGCAGCAAAACAATAGTGGTCAAAATGAAGTCAAATCATAGGGAAGTTGTGAAACCAAATACACAAAGATTAGAAATGAAATAATAACAAATTCATCATGCAAAAAAATGCCAGAAAGAGTGCTCTGTATATGCTCGGATATTGGTGCACACCTAAGACTGAGATTAATGTCCCTGCCACTGGTTTCATTGAAGCGGCGTTACTACTGCTGAATCTCCAGCGTCAAAGAAATGATGTTTTATCTGGGAATCTGAATTGAATGCGATCAATTGAATTGGCATCAAATAAAGGCAAAATCTGTTTCATCCTGCAGGCTGAAAAACCAGTGTGGTCCAAAAGAAAATGACTGTACGTGACCAACAATACATTGTATGGATCAAAATGATCCATTTTTCATTTACTCCAAAAATCATTCGGATATTAAGTAACAATCATATTCCATGAAGATATTTAGTTTAATATCTGGAAAAAAAAAACTAAATAAAACATTGTTGATTGCTAATATGAATTGCTAAGAAATTCATTTGGACAACTTTAAAGGTGATTTTCTCTTTGCATTTGATATTTTAATAATTGTATCTTGACCAAATAAACATAACAAACCATACATCATTGGAAAATTTAATTATTCAGATTTCAGATATATAAATCTCAGTGTCACAAAATGAAGCGTTATGCCTGGTTTCATGCTCCAGGGTCACACATGTGCATTTATTATTATTATTAGTTTTGTTTCAGTGATCAGTGATAAATCTGGCAAATTTGAAGGAACCTCGGGTTTACTCGTCTTTCGCCAGCTGGACTGTGTGAATATGAGAGGTATTCGTGATTGGCCTGTGATTCTTTGTATGTTCAAATAAAGCCAGCAGATGTAGAGAGAATGTCTAGATTAATTTCGGGTTAGGTTTGAGGGTTTGATTGTACCTACAGTAGTGTTTCCAGCCCAGGGCTGCTGTTTCTATGAGAGTGAGATGGATGGGTGGGCATCAGCCCAGGAACCACCAGAGGAACTATGTTGGTGGAAAAAAGGGCCATTAATGCTTTGCTGAATCTTGCAGAGCATTTACAGAATCAACGTCTGACTCGCTTTCGAAATGAAGCCAGGTTTAAGAAGGTAAATCACAGTTTCAGGACAACTGGCTTTAAATGGATAGTTTCTGTTCCTCCTCTGAAAGTCCATTCCACCAAAACATTGCTGCTTCAAGAAATGAATACACTGTCAAAGTAATTTACATCAATCAAATCGTTTCATCCAAGTCTTCTGAGGATGTAACGGTTGCTTTGCTTGATGAACAGATTTAAGGAGCGCACATTTTCTTGGCATACGAGAACAACCCTCAGTGGTTCTTGTGGAGGTTCATGACACGTTAGTTTGTCAGATGTACAGTGTCCGTTAGATTGCACAGTTGTTTTTAACAACGTACCCAATGTTCAGCTGAAAAAACTTATTTTTTAGTAGACCTAGAAACCGTTTTAGCTCATAAAACCATTGTAAACCTTTATATTAGACATGCTATACTGTCTATCCCTCTCACGCTCGTTTTCCGTCAAATTCATTAGTCTGATTTTAAGTTCTGTGATCAATGTTTCTGTATGAATGCAAGCCTGAATTAGATCAGTTTATCAAATGAAGCCATTGTCTCTCTTAAGAAGACTTGGATCGAACCACTCTCTTCATATGGATTTCTTTTACCTCAGAGTTGTATTTGCAGGGACAGAAGTCTCTCAGGTTTCAATAACATCTTCATTAAACTTCATATCTTATATTTTATTAAACTAATCACTCTTGAAGCTGAAGTGATCTACATAAAATCTGAATAGAGTCTGTAAGTATAATTGGAGAATATTAAGAATGAAAATAAGAGGCCTTGCAGCACTGCTATTGTGTAATTGATTAGTAAATCGGTTTAAAAAAACACAGCAAGCTGGCTTTAAGTCTTTATACGTGTCTTCAAGCGTGAGTCTGAACTGAAGCATCAGTGTGATGTGTGTTTGTGGTTTAGGATTCATTTGAACATTCCCAAACAGTGCGTAGAGTCAAGTAAACATCCAAAGGCAGGTCTCCTCAGTCCCCCGATGGGAGTGGAAACCCCCCCCAGTGACCTTCCTCTGAGTTTCTGAGAAGCCTCCCTCAAGCGCGTTGCCTTTTCTCATGACCTCTGCCGCCCCACAAGCACTTCCTGTCCCTGGCCTCTCACTGCCACATAAGTAGTTTTGCTTCTGTGTTTGACTCACTCTGTTATTGAGCGGTTAGGGAAGAATGTGTAGTGTAACTGTGTGATTTATGACGATAGATAAACAAGTTTGTTCAGTTGACGGATGATGGTGTCTTAAAAAAATATATATTTTTTTCTAAACTGTTAAATATGAGTGACATTTATGCAGTAAGGTACTAGAGGTGATTTATATTTACAATATAGAACAACCTCTCGACTTTTCTACACAATAAGCATATTTTAAGGACACTTGCACTCAGTCTCTGTGAGTGTTGTACATACATGACATACGTCATAGTAGGTGAACAGCTGCTACTATGTAATATTAATCAACATCTAGGAGTCTCCATTTTAATAATACCCAGCAGGACCTGTGCAATTTGAGGTCCTTATGAGGATTGGGAGAATTGCTCCAGTTGTCGTGCAGTGTTTAAAGAATGATGCTGCACTAATGGATTGAGTGTGTTAATGTTGTGTGGTGATGAGAGCTGTAATGAGACCCAGCTGATGTTCGGCTCCTGATTCAGCGGGTTCATTAGAGATGCCAGTCACCTCCCGGACCCCTCATGCTGCTGGATGTGCTCGCTGCTGTGTGTGTGCACTCCCAAAGTTGAACTGTGTGTTTTCTGCATGCCGCTTCATCAGAGCTGTGCAGTCGTGTGAATGAGTGATTGTGAGAACAGCAGTCTCTTGTGCTGTTTAGAAGGATTTGCACTCACTGGGTCTGGTACAGGTATCTGGCTAGGAGTGGGCGGTATGACAAAATTCTGCCAACATATTAACCATATAAAACTTAACCGAATAATTTTTCTAAAAATATGGAACATTCATATTTAATTGTGTTTAATATCTTGATTTGAGAGTGCAAACCTAATGGACTTGTTAAATTAGCTGCACAATTTTTGTTATTATTATTATTATTATTATTATTATTATTGTTGCTATTACTCGTTTTAATAAATAAACTTTTTAAAATAAACTGCAAATATATATATAGATAGATATATAGATATATAGATATG
>JAUCMT010000036.1:17503997-17523893 GCA_032357475.1 Enteromius thamalakanensis
ATATATATATATATATATATATATATATATATATATATATATGTATGTATATGTACGTTTATAAAAACTCTATATTTTGTTGTTAAACTGCCTTGAAATAAGTTTTAAGTTTAAAATTTGAATCATGCTGCACGCAAATTTGAGACATTTCGCTCTTCTGACCAACGTAACCTTTCCCTCTTAGGGCTCAAAGCTGTTTTTGCGGAACATTCAGCCCAAAATATTTAGTTTTGTTTTTGTGTAACAATTTAATTTTGTAAAAAAAAAATTATTATATTTTTTAATTTATATTTTTCATTCTTTTTATAGTTTAATGAAAGAAAACCCAAAAATGATTATGAACCTAAGTTGAAAATCAAATAAATAAATGAACTGACTAGCAGCTGTAAATATGTAAGACAGTGTAAACACATCTCTGAGTGTTGATTTCTTTATAAATATGCCAAAATGCTCTTTTCTTGCTTGAAAGTCACGAACAACCCCGAGTTACACCATGTTTACAAAACCTAAACCAGTCTCTATGGATGAAACATTAAAGTACATGTCATTCCGCCCAGCCCTCCATCTGGCCTGTCATGTGAATGGGGTGGTGTCCATTTTGGGTGGTTACTGACAGATGTCTCTCATTTCAGGAAGCATCTATTCTAGTCCTGGACTTTACAGCAAGACCATGACGCCTACCTATGACTCTCGAGACGGCAGCCCTCTGTCCCCCACCTCAGCGTGGTTTGGAGATAGTCCGCTGTCAGAAGGCAATCCCAGCATCCTCGCTGTCAGCCAGCCCATCACCTCACCCGACATCGTGGTCAAGATGTACAAACCACAGTCTCTCCTGGACAAGGCCAAGATCAACCAGGGGTAAGCTGGGACAGATCTGATGTGTGAAGAGACTGTGATTCAGAAGGCTTTCGCTCATGTTCCTCTGATTGTCTTTGTGAAGGTGGCTGGACTCCTCCAGATCACTGATGGAGCAGGATGTAAAGGAAAACGAGGTTCTTCTGCTCCGGTTCAAGTACCACAGCTTCTTTGACCTCAACCCCAAGGTCAGTGTGTTTTGCATCTTTAGGACTAGAAATCATAGAATTATAGTGATTAGTGGCTCTGTTTACACCACTCAACAAGTCTCTTATTTACATGGTTCTGCACTGGGTAAGTTCTGGTGAAAGTCCTGGTGAGATTGCAGAAATCCCCATTAGTTCATTTGGGCGTAGTTAACGTTTTCAAGAGAGTTCCACATGTAATGCTCATTTCATATGCAAAGATCCTAGCAGTGGGAGTTTCCATTGAAGTCTCACAGTGGACACGCCCCTTCTAACAGAGTGTTGACTTTTGGGTAGAAAAGGACTGTGTGTTTTCTACAATTTTTGATAAAAATGCCATGCTCAGATTACAGGAACAAGGAACGTATCATATTGCATTGCATGAGCATTTGCATAGACAAGTTCAGTTTTATTTAATTTGGGAAAATCATCTTGTAACAGCGTAGCTTTATGTGGAACATATTTGTCCATTTCAGGAGGTCATTTACATTGATTCGTTCAATTTTATTGTTAAATTTGGGAGAAATATGTTTTCTACATTTCATATTATGATGTTAAGTGCACCTCAGAAAAAAATAAGATATTGCAGTTCATGAACAAAGTAAATATTTATTTATTTATTTAGTAAGAGTTTAGTGGTGTTTGCTGCCCATTTTACATTTGAGAAATGGTAGATGGTTTAATATTACAATAAATAATTTGGGTATTTTTGAGTAAAAAATTCTGATTTATTTCCACTTTATGACTCTTTTTGATTAAAAACATAAAAAACCCTTCCTAAGAAGATAAGTGAACCTTAGGAAACCTCGTTATGGTTGTAAGGATGTAGTTATATATGGGTCTTGAGACTACAAAACCTGGTATATTTATAGCAATAGCCAAAAATAGTGTATGGGTCAAAAATAAACATTTTTCTGTTACGCCAAAAATCATTGGGATTTTAAGTACAGATCATGTTCCATGAAGATATTCTGTTACTTTCCTGCTGTAGATATATCTAAACTTAATTTTTTGATTAATGATATGCATGGCAGAACTTAATTTGAACAACAGATGATTTTTTTAAGATTTCAGATTTTCAGATAGTTGTATGTCATCCATATGTATCCCAACAAACCACACATTACTGGTTTATTTGGGAGCTTATTAATTCAGCTTTCAGATGATTTCAGAAACTGACACTCATGACTGATTTTATGCTCCAGGGTCACATGTGTGCATTAAGCTCACCCGTAGGCCTCTCAGAGTTGTAAGGATGTTGTGGTGGAAGTGGTGTTGCGGTGTCTTGTTTTTAACCCTCTCCTGACCCCTGCAGTATGATGCCATCAGGGTGAACCAGCTGTATGAGCAGGCTAAGTGGGCCATCCTGCTGGAGGAGATCGAATGCACAGAGGAGGAGATGATGATGTTCGCTGCCCTGCAGGTACGTGCGCCTTCAAACCTCGGCAGAAGTTACGCCAGGACTGCTGCGTAAGCTTGGCAGTCTGCAGTCTTCACTCAGGTCCTCTGGCCCTGTTAATGAATTGGATGGGCTCTGTGCCTGGCTGCGTAGCATCTGCAGCGTGCAAACGTTTGGCTGCGGCGTTTGTTTTCACTGGCCCTTTGGCCAACGATGACCTTGCTATTTCAAACCCTCATAAATATTGAGTGACAACACCTCAGGACGCCTCACTGTCTTCACATCGTGTAAATATAGAGCAGGCTCGAGGGGGGCAGGACACAGGAGACCACCCGGAGTCTCCAGCCTGAGGAGGTGTGGGCTGCTCCTGCAGGGATTTGTGGAGATGTATCAGCGGTGTCCACTTTCTCTGTTTACGCACAGCGAGGTTAAATTAGTCAGGTCTGTCCCTCCCCATCAGTCCGCACCACGTCCAGTCAGAGGATACCAGTCTGGCTCTGGACATGTCTCTGGGTAGAAGAGCTCAGTGCAGTCAAACATCAGCAGCTCTAAGTTTAGCCAGCGTTACAGCGAGGCTGTTAACTGTTGAGAGAAATCCGTGTGTCATTCACCTACTAACTACTCGTATCTGAGCAGTGATGGTGACATGAAAATGCCTTGAGCCTCTATTTTGAAAGCAGAGCTGTCATCAGCGTACAGTGAAATAAACATCTGTAGTCCAACTGTCCACTGCAGCACCATGGGGCTCGTTTGACAGCTAATTGTAATTAGGAGAACGAGGTCACATAATACTATTCATGTGTGACTTGAATAAAACATATTTAATAAAAAGAACTGTATAAAAAAATTATTAGTTTCATTGATAAATGAAACATAAATGTTAAATTAATGACTTGAAAAGAAAATCAAAAATAAATAAATGCAATAAATGTAAATATAAAAATGCTAAATAAATGTTAAATTATTGACTTGGAAAAAAAATATATAAATACAATAAATGTAAATATATTTTTCTTATTTTATTTTTGAGTAAAAAAAAAACCTGTTTGAAAACACTAAATAAATGTAAAATTATTTACTTAAAACCAACCCAAATTAACATAAAAATAATAATAATAAAATAAAATGTATATATTTAATTAAAAACTGATTGGAAAAAAGTATAATAGTTTATAAATGATACTAAAATAACTGCTATAGAGAAAATTGTAAATGTTAAAACATTATATAAAATTTAAATAAAACCAAATTCTAGTTTTTTAATTAAAAAACCCACTAAGGGGAAAAATAAACTAATAGTGTATCAATAATACTGAAGTAACACTGGTACAGAAAATGGTCAATGTTAAAATATTAACTTTAAACTTTAACTAAAAATAAAATCAAAAAAGAAAATGTTCTATATTTTTACAAATTTTATTTTGCATTGACAGTTTTCACATTTTTTTGCAGCATTTATGAATACAGTTTAAAACCAAAATCAAATAAAAATGTAAAACCTAAATAATACATTTAACACAATGACAAATTCTGTTTTATTTAATTGGGAAATCATCCTGTATTAGTGTAGCTTTTAAAATCCTGTCAGGAGGTCAAAATAAAAATATTTGATTAATTTCACTAAATGCAATTATTTTTGTTGTCAACGGTGTGTCAACAACTGTTAAAAATACTTGTTTTTTTTTTTTTTTTTTTTTTTTACAATTGTATGTGTTTTAATTGGGTAAATGTTACATGTGGAAGAGGTTTAAATACCACAACAAAGAATGTACGATATTTATATGCTGAATTAATAAATGACGACAACGTGTGTTTGTTTTTTTTATTTGCAGTACCACATCAACAAGCTGTCCATCATGTCTTCAGACAATCACTTGAACAACAGCGAGAAGGAGATTGACGAGGTCGATGCAGCTCTGTCAGATCTGGAGATCACTCTCGAGGGAGGAAAGACGTCCAACACACTGGTACTGGCACAGACACACACCTGCAGGCCTTTGATGAACTCCTGGGAAAGTGCAGTGAAGGCTTGTTAAACTCAGATTGAAGGATTATTAATTAAATATGACTGGTTTGATCACTGTAAGCGAGTCCTATCCTCTTGGGTTTGAGTGCAGTAATTGGACAGCATTATACGGCAGATAGAATTTGAGATTAATCATAATAATCATGCCGAAATAAAAACAATGGTTTAAAAATGTGATCCAAAGGGTGTGTTCTGAATATTCCTCTTGCTGTAACATCAGCAGCATGCAGCTGTTATGTAGACTGTGACCATAAAGATTTTAACATCATTTTGCCAACTTTATTAAACACGCTTTCTGTTCTCAGGGTGACATCACATCCATTCCTGAACTGGCTGACTATGTGAAAGTCTTCAAGTGAGTCAAAGGATTGAAAAACATGTTGAGATTTAGTGTTTTTGCTCTAATAAAATTAGAAATAATTTGATTTATATGTATAAAATAAAGCAAGGTTTCTATGTATTCAAAGTGTAAGTTGCTCATACCTCTCATAGACCAAAGAAGCTCACTCTGAAAGGATATAAGCAGTACTGGTGCACATTCAAGGACATCACAATCTCCTGCTACAAGAGCCGCGAGGAGGCCCACGGCACGCCGGCGCACCAGATGAACCTGAGAGGTGAGCCCTCACCCTGGACGCTGTCTGTTTACCGCTTCAGCACTGCATCTCATCTGCTGTTTCTCCACAGGCTGTGAAGTCACACCAGACGTCAACATTTCCGGTCAGAAATTCAACATCAAGTTGCTAATTCCTGTAGCAGATGGTATGATTGAGATCTGGCTGCGGTGTGATACTGTGAGTAAGACGCTTCCATTGATTGCCACTCATTACTGTGCAATAAATCGCCTCACATGTGCACTTGTCTTTGAGAGGAAAAGAAGCATGTTACTTGATTTTCTACTTCAAAAGAGTTATTATGGTTAACCAAAACTGTATGAATTTATTTCAGCTAGTTGCTAATCTATCTCATTTTCATTTAATATTGATATCCTAAAGTAAATACACTTCTATTGACAATAATACACAACCCTACAAGCGTCATAATAAATTGCGTACATAAACAATACAATTATATTTTAAGAAATTTACTAAAACTTTGAATTGCAAAAACTTGAAAAACTCACATGCACATGAAAAGTTGACTTTAAAAAATGTATGCAAACGTCTCCAAAAAACTAATAAACTGACCAAATTACAATTAAACTCAAAACAGGAAAAAACCCTAATTGAAGAAGTGTAACAGCATCTCGGTGATGGTAAATGAACGCTTTCCCTGTTCTTCAGGAGAAGCAGTACGCTCAGTGGATGGCAGCTTGCCGTTTGGCCTCCAAAGGGAAGACCATGGCAGATAGCTCCTACAACTTAGAGGTCCAGAACATTCTGTCCTTCCTGAAGATGCAGCACATGAATCCTGATCCTCAGATCATAGAGCCCATCAGCACCGACATCAATCCTGAGTGCCTGGTGTCTCCACGATACCTGAAGAAATACAAGAACAAGCAGGTAAATGAGAGCGGTCTGCTGCTGCACTACAGAACACAGACACACTGATGATGCATTAGTAAGTGAATCTAAGTCATTGTTGAAGTTTTTAAATCGGATTCAAGTCACAGAACTGACTTACTTGGTCTTTCATTTTAATGCAACTTTTTTTAAGGGTTATACATGCATGTATTTTTTTTTTCTGCATTTATATGCATTTTTTGTGTTTTCTGAACTTATGTACAGTATGAAACACAATTGTGTTTCCAAATTTAAAATCCATGCATGGGTTGCTTGAAACGGCACAGCATGACATCATCACAGCTTTGTGTCTCCAGCCAGGGTCCAAAATGAACACACACGTGAGGAAAAACCGCTGTTGCGTTGCTATTTCAGTGTTCGTTCACTGTTTGGGTTGCTTATTTGTAGTGAAAACTGTTTATAAATGCTAAATATTGTAATTTAATTTTATTCAGTTAATTTGCAAAAACATATATATATATATGTGTATTCCAATTAATCTCAATTAATCTAAGGTTGTTTTATAGGGGCTGGGCGATTCATAATCATTGATTAATTCATTAGTTCGTTAGTAAAGGATCTTCTTTGATAAGCAGTGAAACTCAATCACTGTTTTTAAAATAAGGGGCAGTTGATACACAGAGCCTTAGATCACTGAGCTACGCAATATTGTCTTCAGAATCGGAAGCAATTATTTCTGGGAACAGGATATTGCGGCTTTACTGACAAAATGCGCATGAATAAATAAATCACCCAGCCCTACTAGATTAAAAAATAACTTAAAAAACCCCGCTAACACAATCAAACAACAAAAACATGATAGCATGTGTGTGTGTGTATATATATATATATGTGTGTATATTATATGTGTGTATATATATATATATATATATATATATATATGTGTATATATATTTTTTGTTAATCTAATCAGATGCATACTAGAGAAACGTCAAATATTAAATACTTAACACATTTAAATATCACCAAGTCCTACTTGGAACTAGCAAGAAAAAATATTTACAAAAATCTTAAAAAAAAAAATATATATATAATATATCACTTGAATATGGAGAGTGTCCAGTGAACGTTCCCAGAATGATGTGGTTTTTGTTGTATTTGTTGATTGAAAAACAAGGTTAAAGTGAAGTATGTGTGGAGGGCTCGTGTGGGAGTGGACAGACGGCTCCTGTGTGCTGCTGCTGGTGTCGTCTTACAGTGGCCCTGGACTCAGTCCAGCTCCTGTGATGCTGGGGGGATGGTGGGCTTCCTGTCCTCACATCTCACTCCCCCAGCTTATCGCTGGAAGAAACTTTGAGGAGTTGGGGTGGGGTCTTCAGAAACAGGCGGGAAAAATATACAGGAAACAAGTCGTGCCTGGGAATGTGGAGAGGCAGACTGGGAAGAAGACAGCAGTTTGTTTGTGAGAGTGACGTTAAGAGAGTCCGGATGATTTCTAAGCTCTTTTATCCATGCATTACAAGCTCAATTTCTTTTCTTCAGAGGCTTCCTCTGGGAATTTATTCCTGGAGGTCTTTGGTCAGTAAGCACTGAACTTTGGGAAACAACTTTCAGACTCGACGGGATCAGGAGAGCGGATGTTGTCATCCAAATGGTGGGGAATTTCAGAGGTCTCTGTAGTGTCCTGGGTTTAAATGTGTATGGCGCCCCCTTGTGGAGTCAAGTTTGTAAAGCTTGAAGGATGATGAAAACACTTCAGGTTAATCATAAACTACAGCTCAGCAGTGGACTTTGAACCCAGTTTATGTGTTTAAAAATGTTTTGATTTGCATTAACACACACACTTACACATATATACATAGTTTTACAAGTTTTGAAAAAATAATCTCTCTATTCTGGGATTTTATAGATAAAGGTAATTAGAAATTATTTTGAGTGTGTTGATGTGCTGGTATTTAAACTGACTCATAAGGTTTAGATATTCTTTATATTCTGCGTGGTGGTCACTCCACACTGACAGAAATGAATCTTTTTCAGTAGGCTAATTTTTACCATTTTTATGGGCATTTTTATCATTTTAAACTTCTCTCTCCTTTGAGTCAAATTATTACATTTAATCAGTGAATTTAATAATAAGACAATAAGGTATTTGGGCTGTTACCAAGCTAATGAAATCAGTATCAGCAAAAATCTTTGCAATGCAGAAAAAACACAGAAGCTGCATCTGAAGAGACTTGGACGTTCTTCCCAATGCATTTAACATGCAGTTACTAATACTGTAATATATTGAACAAAACATGATTAATACTGGTATTTGAAATTGTTAAAATATTAAAAAAGAGACTTTACATGTGATCTTAAAACCACCAGTAGGTTCATTGTGATTAAATTGAATCATTTAAATAATGTGAAATTGCTAAAACAACAATTACAGTATTATCGCTTACACATTTTAGCACAGATTTTAATGTTTTAGGTCCTTGCTGGTATGATTTGTGTTGTTTGCATGGTTTTTTTTTTTGTTTTTTTTTGCACGATTAGCATGTACAAGTTAGCATGTTGCTAGCATGCTTTGGAATACTTTAGCATTACAACGTTTTACAACGGTTTGGAAATCTGAAACTCAGATCTGTTAGAAAAGATGGAGACTAGGGCGCTAGAACATCCAGAAGGTTTGTGCCAAGTTTGGTGGTCATAGCTTAAAAACTCTAGGATGAGTTAGAAATTTGGTCTCAAAAGAACAATAAGCTTAGTAGATCCACGTGTTGCTTTGACAAGCCAACATCATAAACTGTTATTTGAAACGAGTCAGGCTGACATCAGTGCAAACACAGCTTCCCCTGGATGGTCCCATCTTAATTCAGGAGTTCACGCTTTCTCATTAATACGAGGGAAATCTTAGCAAGGAAAATGAAAGCAAATTTGGCGAGCTGTCCAGGAAGCGAGCCGGGAGAACGGCAGGCTCCGAAGCCCTAGAGGCCTGAGCCCTAGCGATGGCAAAGGTTCGGGTAGCAAAAAAGCGAGATGCGGAAAGGAGGAAAGAGGGAGCATATATAGCGGGCAGGAAACAGGTGATTGAGATGCGAAGCAGCTGTGATGAATTGGGCCACCGCTCATCACTCAGCGAGGACGAATCAACGGTTTGCAGACTACAGCAGTCTTCTGCTTGATTTCTGATCAACGGTATATCAGGATCTCTGCTAGCTGACACAATATATCCAGTGGGATCTAATGTGATCCCAGTGCAGCCTGTCACTCTGATCTCTCCTGTCCAGCTGACCCTGATCCTAAACTCACTTGCACACCTTGCCCTTTTCTGTCTCTGTACATTAACGGTTGTTTTGATCCTGCCTGTTTGCTGCTTTATTCACTTATTTGCTTTTCCCTTGTTTCCTCTCCGTGTTCCTCTTCCTGTTTCCACCCTCCTCAGCCAGGCTTTGTCAGGGACTTGGTAAGTCACTCGTTTGACAGCTGGTAAATGCCCATGACTCACTAACACTGGTGCTGTGTCTTACTCCAGAGATCCTCCCATTAACCACTTTACCATTTATAGCAGTAGCTCACCCCAAAGCTCACATATCAACGTTTAAGATCATGTTTTGAGTCACTGATGTCTCCTCCAGAACAGCTATCTGCCTGAATGCAATTAAAAGTCTAATTATGTGTAAGCACTTTTTATTTTTTAGAAATATTCAAATGAATACAGAATCAGCTTGCAGTCTAGTGACTACAATACAGGCTTATAATGTCATATTAATCTGTCTGCACTGTTATTTCATTATATCCCAAAATATATTAGCATCGTTTGCAATTATTGTTTGGTTATATTATTTTAGATGCACAATGCTGTTTTCTACAGAGCCCCCAAAAAGACATGGTGATGGAAGAGAAATGGAGATGTGTTTGCGCTCTCTCACAAAAATTCTCCTGAAAAATGTTGAGTTTGTTTTCAAACCTTTTGCACTTCCCAGATAAACTTTGTGTTTGTTTCAATAACGTTTATGCTGGAAAAACTACATGAATGAGATCGTAGAGTTTCTTTGGCAAATAAACAGTTTAACGATAGAATGCAAAGGTTTTACGAGAGAATGTTACGTTTCTTGCGTTTTTGGGAGAGAACAGTTGTTATGCAAGAGAATCTAAAGTTTAGCTAGATAATGTGTAGTTTCTTGGCTGAATATTGCAGTTCTGTGAGAGAAAGTAAGATTTCTTGACAAATGCAATGGAATGTAACGTTTTTGGACTGAAGCAGTAGTTTTGCAATAGAATCTAGTTTATTGAGAACGTAACGTGTAATGTGCAACTGTAATAGTTTTGCAAGGGAATGCACAGTTTCTTGGTGGACAACTCATCACCATGTCCTCTTTGGGGCTCTGTCGTTTCCTCTGTTATCAACACATCTGTCTCTGTGCATCTAAAACCTCATGGAATCTTTTCTGTTTCATTGACTGGCTCTTTGAGGGAGTTAGCAGCTCTGATCGAAGCTTTCACGAGGCACGTAACTGATCTGCAGGAGACTCCTGTGACGTCACTCATGTGAAAATGTTCTGGGGAAACGGGGACCAAATGATGGTAGCTGGGATTGCAATGGCTTCTGTGAATGTGTGTTATGCCGCATGTGTAACAGATCATAAGTGTTCACTGTGATTTGAATGTGGCGATATATTGACGTGTCTGGTGTTTCATTCCTCTCCGGGGTTGTTTCTGATGACGGTGTGTCCATGTGTTCACTCTGACCTTCTGCTGGAGTTATGATGGCTTATAGCGCGTGTCTATTAATGCTCACACATGCATCATTCTCAGATCTCCGCCCGTATTCTGGAAGCCCATCAGAATGTGGCGACGATGAGCCTCATCGAGGCCAAGATGCGCTTCATACAGGCCTGGCAGTCCTTGCCCGAGTTTGGAATCACCCATTTTCTTGCCAAGTGAGTGTCGCTTAAACTTTTTAGACATTTCTGTCTTTCAGATATATTGATTACATCATTTTTAAAGTTCACAGTTAATTCCTGTTTACGCATGATTTACTCACCTTCATGTTATTCCAAACCCATATATTATCTTCTGCAGTAACTGCTGACTAATGTTTTTAAAACAGAGCTGTAACCCGAAGTTGAGCTGTAAATCACTGTTGAACCAGTGAGCTGAATTCAAAAATCAGATCAAGCAATTCTTTAGGAAAAGATCTGGCTCAAGAAATCATTCGTTCAGTGCTGCTACTTGTGTAGAGTTGTGTCAAGATTTTCAATGCATAACTACCTAATTTTCAGGCTAAAAAGAATTTAAGTGTGCAAATCATTATTTACATGGGCTGCATAATGTGTCGTTTTGTGCACTTCGAATGGATGCATACCAGTTTGTAATGACATGAGGTGGAGTAAATGACAATCTACATGCTAGAGTGAGCTGTCCTGAAGTACTTTCCTTAGATCTTCTCCTATATCTTTAATATCTTCTTTATGGCGCTCTTATTGTCTGCTTGGACCAACACTGAGTCTGTAATTGTTACGTTTCTTCACGTTAGGTTCCAGGGTGGCAAGAAAGATGAGCTGATTGGCATCACCTACAACAGACTGATCCGTATGGATGCCAGCACAGGAGATGCCATCAAGACCTGGCGCTTCAGCAACATGAAGCAGTGGAACGTCAACTGGGAGATTAAGATGGTGAGATGTGTGTTTTTGTTGTTGACTCATGAGGCTTCTTGTTAAGTGTTTCATTAGGGAAAAGGCGTAACAACAGCGGAATTGATTACTGAAAATGCTCATCAAGCAGTGTATCGATTATTTCGGTTATGTATATTTTCCAATGTGATAATCACCTAGTTGAATAAATGGCTGTTAAAATGAGCATCTGCAGAATGATATCAAAAGAGATATTCTGATGATTAGCGTGCACAGAATCTTTATCTATTTTTTTAATCGTAAACTTGCGTGAATAATCTAAATTAGACCGTATTTCGAAATCTTTGTTTTTTTGTGAAAATTTGGTTTTGTGAGACTATCATTCATAAAATGTAACAGCAGATGAGCTGAATGAGACGCAGATTCACTCTCTGCCAGCAGGTGGCGCTTTTTAACAGGAATTACACAGTAGCTGTGTCACATTTAGAAGGCTGTTTCCTCCGGCGGACCTTTGAATGTGATTACCTTTCACAGGAATTTGCATGAGATTTATCCTTTACTTTGCATTGCCGTAAACAAAAGCAGCTTGGGTTATGAGCCATAGATAAATATACGTAGATGCCTCATTAGCGACTGCTTCTATGGGCCATTATACTTAAGCCATCCGCCCGTATTGTAGCATCCTTGACTTGATGTCATTCACCATAATAATCATCTTTCATAATAATCATTATTCAAAAGATGCCACATTCCTGCACCACCGAAGCTACAGTATGGTGAATGACGTCAGGTGGACCATTACAAGATGGCGGACATGTCTGCGTGCTTGGAACAGTCAAACGGGACGTCTATACGTGTACATGGGTGCGTCTCAATCAGCTCCAGAGCTGGTGAATAAGTAGATCCGTCACGGGTCAGTTCCCTGACTCAATGCATGTTGGGACAGTGATCACTTGAATTGCAGTGACGTGATTCTCACATGTAGCGTCAACGAACAACATAGAAGAACACTTCCAGTCATCACTGGAATTAATAAACAACACGCAGGACTAGGGGTGGGCGATATAACCAAAATCTTCTATCACGCTAGAAGCAATCTTCTACCTAAATAACGTTATATATCACAATATAGCAATTTCTATCTGAAATGCATAAATAAAAATTCAAACACAAAGAAACTGTTTCATATAATGTAATGCAACGTTAAGCTGTCTCCTTATAATGGACTTCTATGGGGGAGAAAACACTTAACGTCATATTATTCACTTTATCTGTCGAACATGGGCTCGTTGTTTTGACAATAGTTAGTGATTATCACAAGGAAGGTTTGACAGAAATTTGGGCTTCCCTCGTCGGTTTTTAGGTGTGTTAACCACATTAAGCGTTTTTAACGTTAAGCATTTAGAGTGTCACCGCTTGCTAAAACAGAGCTCTTGCATACCTTATAATCACGTTTGTCTCATTCATATCACTTGTCCTATACCCAAACCAATTCCACACCACAGACAATGCACCTTTGTTTTTAACAATCTCCTCGTTGTTGGTTTCGTCAGATCTAAGTGAACTACAAGAACTTGCGCCTGCGCGGCACTACCAGAGACTCGCTGAGGTTTGTCCAAGAAGTCGCTAGATTTGTCTCTAGTCGCTTTTTTTGGGGAAAAATGTCACCAAGGGGGTCTGAAAAGTCACTAAATCTAGCGACAAAGTCGATAAGTTGGACACACTGCATCTTCTATTGTCAAAGTTAATGTGTATTGCATGACACGTCACGTGATCTCAACCGCGGTTAAGACGATAGACCAAAATCTCTATCGGTTGACAAATTTCTACTGGTTAATCGTGTCTACCGGTACATAATTTTAATATTAACTCTTTATTTTCTTTAGTCACATCGTTCTGTTAGATGTACTAACAACATTTCAGCCAAGTGTTAATTCTAAACGAAAAACTAATTCTATCGTGTGTCATTATATTTACGTCATTCATTTGTGTGGTTTGTTTTGCGCTTCAGAAATGTGACCTTATTTCCAGTAAGGGAGCATAGTGACCGCCAATGCTTCCTAGTTTTTGCGGGAACGTTCAGGGAACCAACGTTCCAGTGCACTGGAAGGATTTCGTGATCGAGACAGCCCTTAAAACGTCCAACTCCCTGATCAGTGCCCTTACTACTAAACGTGGGAGACACACCCGATGTTTTGCAGCAGTGATAGTGTTTCCTTGGTTACCGCTATAAACACAGAGCAGAGTTGCGTTTATAAGAAGTACTTTAATATGCATCGTTGAGAGAAAAGATGAAAAGAAAAGGCTGTCTTGTTTTAAGACAGAGATACAACTACTGAACTGTATCACGATTTGTTTAGCATGGTTTAGATGGTTCAGCGTTACATCCCTACTGATGATCTGTGCAGGAAATCGTGAAAACTGATGCAGTGTGTTGTTGTTTAATGAGATATGACCTAAGTTATTCTGACGCTTACTTCATCAAAATCAGTCCAGATCTGAGTAAAGAAGCAGCAGCTGAAGTTTCTATGATTACACTAAAAGAGCTTTAACTGGATAAACAACTCTTAACTATCGATCAGAGACCGAATGCATGGAACAGATTGAGCGTGAAGCTGCTTTATGAAAACCAGCATGTGCTCTGTTCTCATGACAGGTGACGGTGGAGTTTGCAGACGAGCCCAGCCTGGCCTTCATTTGTGCCGAGGTGGACTGCAAAGTGGTGCACGAGTTCATCGGCGGCTACATCTTCCTGTCCACGCGCGCTAAGGACCAGAACGAGTCTCTAGACGAGGAGATGTTCTACAAGCTGACCAGCGGCTGGATCTGAGCGCCGCCTCACTAGCTCTCACGCTTCCTCTTCTTCTTTATCTCTTTTTAACCACTCCATTGTGGCCGCATCATAATTTTTTGTTTTGTTTTTTAATTCTGTTTATGCGCGTTCATGACACTAGCAGACATGAAGCTCTGTCTCAGCAGAGCAGTTTACTGCTTCCCTCCAGAAGTGATTTGTTTGAGATGAAGCTGTTATACACGCCCCATATCTATGACCTTTGACCCTACGCCAGCTTTAGTATGCTAGTTATTTATTTGTCACTAATGTGCATCGCATCTCTCTGGGTAGCTGTCGAATGTGCGGTGCTCGTTTGTGCCTATTAATCTGTAAAGATAACGGTCGCCTTAATGTGACGTCATAGAGACACTAGAGAAGGAAATGTTACACTAGCTCTAACCTTGCTGCTTCTGAACGCTATCGACCGATGAGTAAAGACGCTACGCTTCAGGTCGGCAGTCTTTGGTTTAAAAAACCAGTCAGTTTGGTCCTTTCTAAGCACTTGGAAGAGAAGTTGTTGTTTGAAGGTTCGTGTGCGTTCAACACTACATTACATGTAATAACGCAGATATTTTTTTATACTATGAAGGAGAGTCGTCCACTTTGTTTTGTAGCAGCCTGCGACACGGACTGCTTTAGAAGGTCATTGTTTTTCCAGTGGAAGGAAGTTTCTTTTTATTATGAAGTCTATTTTATTCGTCACTCTTTATTGTGAACCAGAATAGTATTATTGGAAAGCCTTTCTTTAACACGCACCAGCGATAGGTCACAAACCATGCCATTTGCTTTATTTTTATTTCGCTTTTTCCCCAAATGAAGGATTGCTAAATAAAGTATTAGATATGGGTTTGTTTTTTTTGTATCTAATGTAAAAAAAACTAAAAAAAAAACAGGTTTTAAAAACAGCTCTGTACAGTTTATTTTGTTGCTGCTTTTTTCTGTCATTTTTGGAAATATATTTTTTTCCAGAAGAGAGGGGGAAAAAAAGCCATTTTTGACATTTATGGATTGGTGCCTGTCGATCTTAAGGACTTTTAGAAATATATATATAAGTGCATATGAAGAATTGCTCCTGGCTAGATTATGGCATTCTCTATATCTTTGGTGAGGAGGAGCTTGTGATGGTTTTATTTAGTTGATGATAGCCACACTCGTTTGATTCTGCTGCTTTCTGAGCGTGTGCCACACTCTTCAACACTAATGAAGTGCAGCAGAATCTCTCTCTCTGTGCCTTTTAGTGCATCACTTCTCGTCAGTATTGTCTCCTGGTGTTTCTCCGTATGAAGGTGGTTTCGGAGCCAGGAGTGAAGATTATTTTGTTTTTGTTTTTTTTTCTCTCAGATGCCAGCAGTGCGTTGCATGGCCTGCTGTTTTAAGATTGTAAAAATGCCATTTACCTGACAAATAAATAAATAAAAATCATTTTTATTTAAAATCACAAGAGTATGATTCCGCATGCCTTTATTTGATGTGTTTTTCCCATCATGCAGGCTGTGATGGCCCGTCTCCTCCACAAGAGAGCAGTCTTCAATACCTTTACAATTACAGCACAGAGGCTTAACTAAAGCTTTGGAGCAGGTATACTGTGTATCAGCATAATTAAGAAGTATCAGATTATTGTCTTTGACTTTGATGTACTGTATGGTCATTTTATTCTGTTTTGAGTGACCATAAATAAAACGAGTTCACATTTGTGTTCTGTGACAGAGCTTCAGCCAAAATCCTCATCTGATTTGGAGAGCATATATTACATATGCCTATATTAATCCTATATAATAAATGAAAGAAATGTCCACCTGCTGGCTGCTCTCGGTTGCAACAAGTTTCAAAAAAGTAGTTTTGTAAAGGAATTCATAAATGGGTACAATTTATATTCAGCTACAACTGCATATGTTTAACTGGTTTATGGCGTAATGTACAGGAAATGTGTGCTACTGTATGAATCATCACAAAGGGGATCTGTTGATATGGGTCATTAAGAGCTTATGGATGTATGCAGGCAGGCACACGGATCTTAATTGATGTTAAAAGGAATATATGCTATACGGTACAATAAAGACTACACAACAAACCATAAATAATATTAATGCATTAAATATTAATTTCACGCATACTATATTTAATGTCACATTCTGAGGTGAGTCTGGAAAAACCAAGAAGTCAAACTCTGGTGTGTCTGCGTTTTCTTGTCTATCTTGTCATGTGCTCAAGAAATCAGTTTCAGTTCTCCTAAAGTCATACACAGACTTCGAGCCAAGTCAAATAGAATAAAAACAGGTGCTTTTGCAATAGCAATATAGATGGTTGAGAGGTTTATTAAACCCAAACACTAAGACAGTTGAGCCAGTCCTTATTAAATAATTACAAATGTGCAGCACTATATTTGTTGAAGTGAGAAAACAGAATGTCATGGATATTGTCAAGAAAGACGTGATGTTTAACCTTACTTTTAATGTTTCATGTCCATATAACATTGGGTATAACAATGCCAATAGTTCATACTTAATGATGACTAGAACACAAATGAAATAATGTAAGCCGACGGATACTTTAGATCTTGGCTTAACTAAACAACATTAGGCTAACGTAGCCTTTCCATCTACGGAAATGAAATTCCCTCCAAATATCCCTGACCAATAGTTCTCACTCCAGACGTCTTTATTTCCTTAAACTGTGCGCAGTGTGTTCGTGGAGGTGGCAGCACGAGTCTGCTTTTAGGGAAGTGAAGCGCAGCAGGTAAAGCGTCGCGTCGCGTCGCGTGTTCCGATAAAAAGCGCAGCTCGAGCGCGTCTGATCCACGTCACTCAGACTTCCACGCAGTGCAGCTGCTGCTGTCGAGGTAGTGCACACTACAGAGTGAACACTAATCACCGCAGAGCCAGATCCAGGCTGACAGAAGTTCAAACCTCGTGCGTTTGCAGATGGAAAGAGCAGCGCTGACGGAAGACGCCAGAATTACGCCGAACACACATTGAAAGGTAAGAAAACACTACACGTACAGTACACTAGTCTACTAACGTTAGTGATGAGTCTCCGAGCGCAGGAGCACGTTTAAGTCTTATGAAGATGTGAAACTCTAGTAAAATGTTATTTGTCGCTGTCAGTGTTTACTGCTTTGTTAAAAGCTCTGTGTGACAGAAACCCGCTCGACTCCTCTCTTTGGGAAACAAGCACAATACTCTATTGTGTGTCTGGCGACATACACGACGCTCTTTAGTTTGTTTTGAATGAGTGATACTCGCTGTTCTGGAGCAGGACTAAAGCTGATTTTACTTTATATACATGCACAACGGCTGCTTGTTTTAACTGGTGATAAACACCGTATGAGGACAAACTTTTCATCAAACACTGACTTGGGCTGCGTTTCAAAGTCGTGTCCGCTTTCTAGACAGCATCCCCGGAGACACAGCCCTGTTGAGTGATTGTTAAAGCCTCAAGAAGCAAAAAAAGTTTTCACAATGTTGTACCTTGGTTGCAGTTAGGTTAACTCTCAAGAATGGAAACTAGAAAACATATTTGGAAAAAACCAAACGACATTATTTAACCAAAAAATGTATGCAATTTACATGTTTGAAGTACTGCAAATGCTAGACAAACTATTTTGTGCTTATGTTTTTGTATTTATTTATACACTAATGAAATGAGCAATGCTTTTAAACATGTACTCTTTAAATATATTTAGTATTTTACCAACAAGTGATTTGAGAGTTGTCTATATTATGCCTATAATACTCTAGTCTCTGGAAAAAAAGATTATTATAATAGTCAAATTTTTGATTGTGAAAATCAATGTGTTGTCACTATCTGTCTAATTTAATTCTTCACTTAAAAATTAATCATTTACTCGCTCCCATATCATTTGAAAAAGGCAACTCAAATGTAGCTGTGTGACACACCATGACATCACTTCCTTGTGCATCAAACCAGCACAGTTGAGTTTTTTTTTTTTATTGACCATAATTGATAAACTTTACAAACATAAACATTATTTAGTTCCTTTCACTCCACAACAAATCATTTACATTTAATGATATCACAGAACAAGAATGACAAAATAAGCAGAAATAAAATTAGAAATTAAAATATGCATTTAAAAAAAAAAAAAAACAATCTGACTAAGATTAAGCTATAGTGGCTTAAGCTAGTGGCGTTATATAGCGGCACACAAACATCCAGCATATCTGAAACCGTATTGGGCCCATGAGCTTCTTTCATTTGACAATCCAAATGATTGCAACATATCTGATTGTTTAACAATTATTTATTATGTAGCCTAAACATGGCTTTTCAATGTCATGGGTTTCAATGTCCGCGTGAGACATCTGTCACATGCGTAAATATTTTTTTTGGGTGCTACATGCTGATTTCACAGAAGACCTTTTAAAATAAAAAGTGTAAATTATATTTGTTTGAGTGCATTTTAGTTTAAAGATGAATGGCTTCGATATTAAACGAGGCTAGAACTAATGTTGTGTGAGGCACATGCGTGATCAGATGAGTAATGAAGAAAAACTAAAAAGCAAAGAGTGAGAAAAAAATGCATTTAAAAGTGTTACAAAAAGGAAAGCTACTTGTTGAGAGTTTTTGTCCTTTTGTTAGGAGAAATAATTTTACAGTAATTTTACATTTTTTCAGTTTTCTCTCCATTCACAGAAGCGCTGTAGGTGCGTGATGCAACAACGATGTGTGACTCCTCATGATCTGTTGCTATTTGTGCACATAAACCCTTAATATTACTGGTTAACGATCGACTAATGAGTTGTGCTGACATTATACAGTTGTTCACCAGATTTGCTATGCTGCGTGCAAGGGGGGGGGGTAAGTCAGAAACTTCTGTATGCTGAGCCCAGTCATGAGATTTGATCATAGCCACCGCTGGCATCCAGATTGATCAGTTACAAGTTTAGTGTAGAAACGAATGTACGCCCAATTTTCTGTCATATGTTTGTTTCATAAATGAGGCTGATTAAAGTAAATAAATGGAATAATTCCCTCAGGCCATTCCAGACATAGTTGTGTGTTTCTTCATCAGGTTTGGAGAAATTTAGCATTGCATCAGTGTCTCAGCAATGGATGCTCTGCAGTCAATGGGTGCCGTCAGAATGACTTCAGTCCATCAGTTAACATCTGGAGAAGACAAAAGCTGAAACAAATCCATCAGGATGTTTTTTTTTTATTTTCCTGGTTCTGGTGATCTGTCCACGGAGCTCATCTAGGTACTCTGATGAAGATCATCTCTGTCTTTTTACGATGTAACGAGTACACTGTGTGTTAAGGGGAGTGTTCCCAGTTCCGGCTGATATAATTATGCAGCTTAACATTAACTATCATTGACTAACATAATCCTTTAACGCATTTGATTAATAATGTGTATCGGTGTGTTAAGTATAAGAGACGTGTCTTTAATCTAGATTTAAACTGACTGAGTGTGCCTGCCTCCCGAACAGTATTAGGTAGATTGTTCCAGAGTTTGGGTGCTAAATAAGAAAAGGATCTGCCACCCGCAGTAGA
>JAUCMT010000036.1:17523993-17534896 GCA_032357475.1 Enteromius thamalakanensis
ATTTGGTAAATTGTTCCAGAGTTTGGGTGCTAAATAAGAAAAAGATCTGCCACCCGCAGTAGATTTTGATATTCTAGATATTATCAGATGGCCAGAGTTTTGAGAACGCAGCAGACGTGGAGGACTATAATGTGATAAGACCATTCAGGGCTTTATAAGTCATTAACAAGATTTTTGAAATCTATAATGTTTGATAGGGAGCCAGTGCAGTGTTGACAGAACCGGGCTAATATGCTCATACTTCCTGGTGCTAGTAAGGACTCTAGATGCTGCATTTTGAACAAACTGTAGTCTATTCATCAAGCGTGCAGAACAACATCAAGCAGCCAAATCACAGCTCTAAACACACACGTGGCTGGATTTTGATGTGAGAGACAACAGGAGATGCACTTCTCCAGATGTTAACTGCTGAACCGGAGTGCTGTGTATTGCTCTGATGTTTTTATCATCTGTTTGGACTCTGACGGCACTCATTCACTGCCAAGCATCCGTTGGGGAGAAATGCTACATTTCACCAAACCTGATGAAGAAACACACCCATCCTAATCTTGGATGCAAGGTAAACACATTAATAAAAAAAGCTTATTAATGACAAATTTCACTACAAATTGATTTTTTTTTATTTTATTTTTTTTTTTTATCATACACTTTGTTTATTATATGTCAATATGAATAATAAATTCTCCTGTGTAACGGTTTTGATATTTGGAATTCAAGCATTGCATCTAATACAGAAATCGAGTCATTATCCAAGAGAGATGCAGTGGAGAGTTCCTAGAGAATTAGGGATTATGTGACGGATGATAAATGTAATGTGCATGCATATAGAAACTATAACGGTATGATTAAAACTGCTTCGCTTGGCTTTTTCCCTCTTTCATACAACTCCTCTTGCTGCTTGTCTGATTTAGGGTTTATGAGGGGATTGTTCATTATATTTAGACCAGAGTTCCTGAAGCCCACATCAGGCTTGGTGAATCATGGCTGTGCATTGGGTTCCTGGTAATAATTCTCACTTACTGCTGAATCATCACACCAAATGGACAGCCCTTGTATTTATGTACCAGTGGAATGTGAACAGCAGCGTTCCTGCTTGTGTTAAGGGTTTATTTTCCGCTCAGATGTGTTGGGTTTGTCCAGAGATTCCGCATGAGTGTAATGTGTCACTGCAGAACATTAATGCGTTACAGTATTGCAGAAATTATCAGCATAAATTTACCTGGTTGACTTAATGTGACATTTATGTGCTGAGAATGATTCAGAGTAGAGGCAAAACTGGTTTCTGAATGAATAAAAAGGTGAAGTCTTTTAGATCTGAGATGATCCAGAGTTTCTTAAACTATGATTTACAAACTCCTGCGTGTCGATGAAAGGATAAAATCCGACAAAATAGAAAAAAGATGGTAAATAAATGATTTTAAAATGAAAACGAATAAGGTATTAAGGTATTGTCCTTCCGTGAGAGAGAAATTGATGTACTCATGTGTTCCTGTGCTAGTCAGGCCTTCAGCTTCATGTGTTTTCCTCCTTCACTCTGGACTCTGAGCTGCTTGTCATATTTTCCGCTCTGACACTCAGCGCTTCAGCTTCACTATCTACGTGTTCTCTAAACGTTTCTTTCTTTCTTTTTTATTTCCATGAAGGTGACTCATTTCCTGGACTGTCCTCATCTTTCTCTTGGTTTATGTTCAGTTTTAAAATGCCTGGTTTCTAGGTTTAGTGGTTGCTCCAGATTGGGTGACTTGTAATGGACAGGCTGATGGTATTTTAGAATCTTGGGCTGTCAAAGTAAATACAATAATGCATGAATGAAATCTCCCTTTAATACTTAAACCATGGTTGCCAAGTCCACAGCTTTCACTAGACATGTGTAATATGCCTCTCACTCAGTAATTGCATAAAGCTTGCAGATTGTTTCTTCTGAATTGAAACCAAGTCTCAGCAGTCACGTTCTGTTCTGAAAAAAACAAACATACAAATGTTGTTTTAAATGCTCTTACGTGTTTCAACTGTGGAAAAATAGTGTCTTGTGGTCTGGCTGTCACTTTAATTCATTTTTACTGAAGAAGCATTTATCTAAAATGACTTGCATTGCATTTAAAGTACATTTACTATAATCAGTTCTTGCATTCTCTGGAAATCAAACCCATGACTTCACAGGGCCTTAAAACAAACTGTGAAAATGGGGGGCAAAATTTGCTTCATTTTGAGTAATCCCTGGTATCTATGGATGCCCATTTCAGCCACTAGTTATTGTGATTTTATTTTTTTTTTATCTCACAATTCTGACTTTCTAACTCACAATTGTTTAATATCAACTTGCAGTTGCGAGTTATGAAGTCCAATTTTGAGCTGAAAAATACTATTTTTGCAATTCTGAAAAAAAGGCAGAATTGTGAGAGTGACAGCAGAGTGTCACACAGATTGAACTGGTGTCTTACCTCAGACCCGCCCTGATTAATGATCATCGTAGTAGTCGTTTACCCCCGACATCTGAGTGACTGAAGACGCAGAGGATTAACATACGTTTGGTTCTAAAGGGAAACGCGCTCTTGAACCAAAATGTGTTTATGTTCGTGCCTCACCTACAGAAGCAGTGAGTATAATGACTTTTAATGAATCTTTGCAAATCTCCTTTCCTAATAATGTGCTAATTAACAAGTTTCACTATGAATACGACTAAATAAACATCCTCTGAGAGCGTCGGAAAAGAGGGGCGGGGTCATCAGAGCTCGTGAAGATTTAAAGGGGAAGTACACAGAACACCGTGATTTCTATAGAGCTGTTTTTAACAGGGGTAAATGAACGTTTAAAAAAACGATCTTTGAGAAGTTTTAACACAAACTAGATTACTAACTTTCCATTAGGGCCCTAAAGAATCATATTAGCTTGTGTGTATGAGATTATATACATGATGTTGAGTAGGATGTTCCAGAATCACGCGCAAGTTCTTATATCAAATGAAAAACCACCTCGAGACCAGTCGAGTCTAGTTCCACGAGTGTTCTCGCCTCAATTTGCTGCATTTAGTAAATCTGTCTCTTTGTGGTCTGACGGTGTTGGATGGATGCAGTATATGTGTTTGAGGGTATGCAGAGAACCAGGCCAGCTTGATATGAAGTGGAAAAACAGCAAATTGGACTTCTGAAAGCCTTTGTCTCTCATTTAGGTGAGACAACAGCAGCACTGACCTTTTGATGACAAATAAAAGCTTGGCCTCCAGGCCTGATGTTTGCGAACAGCAGCTTTGTGCCACTTCTCGGGTGTTGTGACTCTGGCTCTTTGTTCTGTAACACAAGCGATCAAGAATTGGTGCAGCCTCCCATCTGCCAGCTCACAATGACTGTTGACAGGCAGGTTTGTATGCCGCTGTCATATGTGTGTCCTCAGGCTTTGGCGTGAGTTTGAGAGGAGGTCTGAACTTGGTTCTTAATGGTTTGGAAAATAGCTTGTCTGTCTGAACTTTCTTTTTGTGACATTAAGTCAGTATACAAAGCTTGGTTCTCGTCCATTTTTGTATACTAAATGTATCATTTTTAGCTTAATAATTTTTTTGTTTTATAATGTTTCTGCTAAGTTGCTTTTTAAAGCAAAAACATGTGTCATTTATAATGTGTTGGATGCTCATGCATTAAAAATGCAAGAAGAGTAACAGTTGCAGCATGCTGCTTTTGTTTGTCTACTCTCCAATAATAGCGTTTTAAATGAACTGAGGTCTGGTCTGACTCTATTTTCTTACTCCTCTCTTTCCGGAACAGAAATATGAAAAATATTGATATTACTGCGAATTTGTCCATTGCTTTATATTGATTAAATATAACTCTCTGATGCACTGAAGAGCCATTATCAGGTTTTACATTTTATTATCTGTACTAAAATTTCCCATTTATCCGAGTGACTGGAACTGTTTTGAGGATTTAGATGATAACATTTAGATGAGCTCGGCCTTAAGCAAAAAGAGCCTCTCTCTGTCTGCTGACTATATAGATGGCTTCTCAACTGAAATGACTGTTTGGAAAAGTTTTTTTCTACTGATTGTGATCCCCTCATGGGTCCCCTTTGACAGCTCCTCCTTGTTTTACCATTGCCCATATTTAGAAAAATCTTTGTGTCCTAACATGTATCAATTATCATGAAGAATAATGCAAATACAGTTATTTATTCATGTTAGTTCACAGAGCATTAACTAATGTGAACACACAACTTCTTGGCTATTTTAATAATGCATTCGTACTGTAAATGCTGAAATTAACAATAACTAAGATTTAATAAATGCTGAAATTAACAATAACTAAGATTAATAAATGCTGTAGAAGAATTGTTCGTTCATAGTGCATGTTAAATTCTTCTTGAGGAACCAAAATAGTTTTTTTCTGCCAAAAACTCAATCACTAATGATGTGGCCTGAGTTGATTTAAATAATTTCATGTACAGACCATTAAAGTGTTGGTGTTAGTGGCAACATGCGTTGTCTTCTGGAAGCTGTCCACATGGCAATGACCTAGATATGTGGTGCAACAACCCTGCAAAGTCCACAATATCTCAATGTCAATACGGCAAAAAGATAACCACCGACTACTGGACATTCCTGCAAATATCTTCTGTCAACATGTGAGAGTGAAAGTGCTCAGGAACAAGATGTTTTGGGAGTTAACTTTATAATAAATCTCTCCCAGAATTTAGAAATGCCCTTCTTGATGAGATCTCATAAAATTTGCTCTTAGTTTACTCACTCAGGCCACACAAGATGTAGGAGATTTTTATTTTTTTGTTTGTTTATTTGTTTATCTCCTGACGATATATAACATTATTACATGTAATCCAGAGCCTCAGGGAAAAAGGAAACTAATACATTTTAACAAACTGGTTTGATTCAGTGATGTTGTTTATTTCACTAGTTTGTTTACATAATCGATGTAAATATTATATTGTAAAAAATATATTATTAAAATTTATTATGAGCCAAGAAACCAACATTCCTCTGATCTTTTGACATGTAAGAGGTAAAGCCCTGCAAGTGTAAAAAAAAATGACAGAAAATAGCCTGTTACTTCAAAATGATGTTGTTTGATGAAAATTCTAACATTCATAACATTTATAAGCTCAGAGAATAAAAACCGTAGCGGTTCATGACCCTAAAATCACCCAATAATGATGAGAAACATGGATGTTTTACATGTCAAAATCATATAAACTAATCTTAATCAGCTCATGTAATGAGAAGCCATCAAACCGTTTGCCTGAGGCTCTGGAGTACAGGTAATAATGTTCACCTTCTTGCACAGACTGATTGTTTCTCTTCATAAGACCTCAGTATATTGTCAGGAGCCACAGGTGTTCAGTTGATGTTGCCTGATATGCTTTTTTTTTCATTCTCAAAGTGAGCTATTGACTTGCATTTTATGAATTGCTTTGACCAACGTTTGAGCTAAAAGTTTTCTCAGTAAACAGTAATAAAGATAAGTACATGTTGGATGGCCTGAGGATAAATGAACAGCACATGTTAATTTTTGGGTGTAATCAGGTCTGCTATCACACTGCTCTGAAACTTTCTGAATCACTTTCATATCTGCTTCTATTCTAGTGTTCGACACACTTTTAACAGTCCAATCAGTAATGGGACAGTGCTTTTTTTATTCAAAATCAACTTCATTTAGAAATATTTCACAAATCATAAAGTCAGTCACCACTTTGCACCTAAAACTAATACAATAGTAAATGTGTAAAGACTGTCTCGATGTGTCTCTCGGCAGACTTCAGAGACCCTGCTGTCACCCAGTCTGTGCCATCGGCTACAATGAATGCCAAATCGGCCCTCAACAAGGCCATCTTTATTCCCAATGATGAGAGGCTGCTGGGAGCTGCTCAGGTGAAGAGGAGGACCAAGAAAAAGATCCCGTTTTTAGCTACTGGAGGCCCTGGTGACTACACCACATTCATTTGCTTATCAGGTACCGTCTTTACTGCACACCTTCCCTCATTAGTGCTCTTTAACCATTACTGCTGCTCTTGTTAGGCGTCAGACTCCTAGAACCAACTAACTTCTCCAACACCTTCGGGGAAAAAAAACAAAACAAAACTTGCGCTTGTTTGTAGGGCTGCAGATTGTTTGAGTTGTTTGTATGATCATATATTTAAGAGTATTAGAGTATTAAAATTAAAAATGACTAACTAAAAACAAAATAAGTAATATTACTTGTTTAATATTTGCCTTGAAATAAAAAAAAATGGGTATTTAAATTATTTATTGTAAAAAAAAAAAAAAGAAAATAAAATTAATTAAAATATTTTTAGTAAAATATTGTAAAATAAAATTATGTATGTGTATATATAATTATTTTATTTATTTATTATCATTATCATTATAATTTTTACAATACAACTGAAAAATTACTACTATAAATGATGTTTTTCTTTGATAAGGCCGTTTCATTTCCAGTGCATACTAAAGTAATTTGAAGCAAATGTAGTGATGAAGATTATTTGGTTTGATTTTGACTTTTTCTACTTGAATGGACAGAAGTGTGGATAAAAAGTCTGTAGTCTCTTCCCATGTTTCAAATTTGTCTCGCTCTTTCTGTCTAGCTGTTTTCTGTTTTCGACCCTTATTATGAAATTATTTCTTTTACATTTACTCATTGTCAGATGTTTTCTTTATTAGCCAGTTCTTGAATGAGCTGTTAAGTGGACCAGACTTCACGAGTATAGTCAGAGCACTTGTGATTGATAACACCTGTGTTCCTGAGCTAGGATGAACACGAGGAAACCACTGCTGTCCAGAAACTATTACTACGATGAGTGTAGTGTAGCGGAGGCGTCTCCTCGCTGGCCGTGCCAGCACACTGAATCATGGTGGAGGGAGAGATGTTGTTGGTGTGCCGAGTGCCTCGGGGCCGTCCCTGCGGACTAATGAAACCCAAGCTCTGCTGCAGAACGTGTGTTTCGGTGAAGTGGAGTACGTCCTGAGCTCAATACCAGTGAAATGTAGCTCTGTTATCAGTGAGGGCAAGAACACAGGAGACATCGGTGCCAATCAAGCAACATTTTACTATGGTTTATTGCATTTGTGAATTGGCAGCAACATCAGTATAATAAAAGACTTTCCAAAAAAGTTCCAGAAATGGAATCTTTGAATTGTGTAAAGTGTACAGGGTCACTAGAGACCTGAGGTAATCGACCCATTGATTTTTGCTATTGTAGCGGTTTATGTCCGGGTGACTAAAGACTGAATATTTAATATTGATGGCCGAAACATTCCTGCATTTAAAGGTTATATAAACCTCAAACAAGCTGTGGAGCATGTGATCTTCTCTTGTGTCAGACGGTGCTTAAGATCCAGTCACATTTCCTTGACTTCCTTGTTTAAGCAGTTTAAATAATCTAGCTGATTGTGTTGAGATAACACCGTTGTTCAACCAGTGACATTTTCTACAGAGAAGACCCTCTGAGAGGAACATTTTAATTGACAGTAACATGAGTTCCACTTTCATTTAGGATCAGCTGCTTGTGAACGGTTTTTTGGTTTTGAATCACAAGGGATTTTCTAGTTCTGCTTGGACGGCACTAAAATGACAAACATCAACAGAAATGTGTGACATCAGCTGACACCATCATATTATGGTTTTTATATTTTATATATATTGTATGAAAAGTCTAACACATGCAAGATATATTTAAAGTTTTAGATATCAGAACTTTTTTTCTTAAAGTTGCAAGCAGTACTTATTGTCTCAGGATGACCTGAAGACTCTTGTTATTCCACGTAGTAGTCTTTACTACGTAAAGTTACCACAGTGTTTACTTGGCTAGAGGGCAGATAAGAAGACAAACGAGTCGTTGTCCTGTAGGCGTTCAGGAATGTTGGCACGTCTGGTATGAATGCGCTGCACTGTACTGTATGTGGTGTTTAGTCATGATTTCTTTGATCCGTGCTTCACATACTTCTCAAGCAGCTGAAATGTGAGCTTCATTAAAGAGGAAGACCTGGTGTAGCCTTAAACGAACCACATTCTTAAGTCCATTTCTAGAAATGTTTTGACCCAGCACATATCTGTTCATGGATCTTCAGGCTGCTCTGTAAATCATGGTAGTGCATTTATAATAGTCCCATTTGCTTGACATTTGATAACACCTTCACTACTTGCAGACACCAGGGAGTACTCTGGGAGGGAGGCAATATAACTGTCAATATAGTACCATATTTAACAGTTTTATGCAAAGTGACTTACAAATGAGGACAATTATAGAAGCCATCAATATCTAAAAGTATCAATATCAAATTTATGTATTATAATTATATTAATGTTTTTATTCACTTTATTTGCAACAGTTATAAATTGCATTCCTGTGAGAGAGAAAAAAGATAAGCCCATGTATAATTTCTTTTGTTTTGTTTTTAAGGTTTAGAAATGAAGTAGAATACTGGTGAATATATATATACATACAATTTTTTTTTAATAATTATTATATTCAATCATTTTACTTACGAATATTGTTTTACTTAATAATAATAACAACTATAATTATTATTAGTAGTAGTATTATATTAAAAAGTAAAGTTTATTTATTTATTTTTAAGTAAAAGTATTGAGAGAAGAAATACATTTTTAAATAAATACATAGTTAGTTTTTCGCATTTCTTAATAAAAAATAAAATAATAATAATCATCATGTCCCTCTATTCCAGAAAATGTGGTAAATGGTGTTCTCATGCTTACAGCTGTTGTTTTGGCACGTGTTCAGTTTTTGTTTTGATGTTTCCCAGTATTGTTCAAACATTTCCTGCTTTGTGTTTCATTAATTCTTCTTGCATCTGAAACATTTCCCTGTGTGCACTTTGTCAGTGTGACCCAAGTTACAAGAGCTTGATGCTGAGCAGAAGCATTTCTAAGAGATGAAAAGATGTGATTGTTTCAGATATAAGAGTTTAATGGTAGGTTTCATGACATCATAGTGAGATGATCTCATGCATCTGGTGTTATGATGTCTCATTAATTGGTCAAAAGATGAAGCACACACACTCCCAAACCTTCCCTGTTCCTCTTTAACACCTACGTAGTACTCCAGATCTCACTCAGTGGAATGTTTCCTATCATCTGTGAAGCATCCAGTCAGTCTACAGTCAGGAGGAACGAACCGCTAACAGTCTTCAATCGTGTTTGTTTTGAACAGTCTAAATCTATTGTTTTATTAATATGGAGCAGACACTATAGAACCGACAGAACACCAGCAGATTGTGTGTGTGAGTAAAAGATAAAGGCACATCAGCACCCTCCAAGATTTAAACACGGTACATTTTCCTGTCTATTATTGTACATCTGCTTTTAAAATAGCTGTCTTATAAAAAAGCATTATAAAAGTAAATAAACCTAGACTTCAGACTGGATAACGTTCATTTTGACTGCTTTTGGCCAAAATAAAATAAAATTAATCACACATTTTGTCTGAAATGTCCACCTAACAATAAAGTTTTTAAATATACTTTAAATGTGAAATTATTTCAATATAAATCTTAGACGTCACGGCAGCTGGGTATGAGGTTATTTGGCTGCTGTTACTTTAAGAGCTGCTGCTGATCTGACACACATGCTCGTATCATTTCATCTGTGTTTAACAAGAAGTGATGCAGACTACAGTGTCTGAAGCACACGCTATACCCCGTATAACAGCAGACAAGAGAGGAAAATCAAAGGTGATTCTTTGTTGATGCTATATTACACAACTGTGAGGAAACAAGAATGATCTGCATTATTCAAATAGCAGAGAATGGGCTTCATGACTGACATCTGTGTTAATTGTACTAATGAAGGTGTCCACAGGCAGCTGGACACACACACACACACACTGCAGGAGGAGTGTAGTTTAGACATCTGCCCACCAGGACCATGAAGCTGACATATGCTGCAGTATCTCTTCACACCTCACTGCTAAATGACAAAGGCGAGCTCTATCACACTTCTACAGTAATTATTACTGTAGAAGTCTTAAAGGGGTCATCCGGGGCCACTTGCACTTTTACAAGCTGTTTGTGTTTGTTTCTGTGAATCATTCATGATCCAGCCTCACCTACAGAAGCAGTGAGTCTTTTAATGAATCTTTGCAAATCACCTTTCTTAATAATGTGCTAATTAGCAAGTTTCACTATGAATACGGCTAAAATAAAGATGCCTCGGAAAAGAGGGACGGAGTCAGCAGAGCTCTTGAAGATGTAAAGGGGAAGCAGACAGAACAAAGTGATTTCTAAAGAGTTGTTTATGACAGGCTAAAATGTTTTTTACACTATCTTTGAGAAATTTTACAACCAAACTTTTTACTACAAACTTTCCATTAAGGCCCTAAAGAATCTAATTAGCTTGTGAAAAATTGGCTTTGTAGGACTCCTTTAAAAATATTCATTTCAATATCAATCTCATCTTCCTGTAGTTTCTGTAAAATGTTTGTGCATTCAGGTCTTTTCATGGAAGGAATCTGAAACTGCAGTGAATGATTATTACAGCGGTACAGTATATAGATGTAAAAACTACTGTAGTGTAAATGCATTGTACATCATGCAGCAGATGTAGCTAATAATACTAAAATGAGTTCTTTTGAATCATAAATGTGTATACACTGCCGTTATGCATTTAAAAATATAGTGATCAGTGATAAAAACTGAATTTTCAGGATCATTACTCCAGCCTTCAGTGTCACATGATCTTTATAAATCATTTGAATATGCAGATTTATTATTAAAGTTGACACTCGTTAACTATTAACTTTCTTTCTTTCTTGGAAAAAAAAATTACTACTTATAATCAACAAGGATGTGTAAATTTGGTAAAAACTAGTAGTAAAGCCTTACATTGTTAGCAAATATTGCTATTTTAATTAAAGGCTGTTATTTTTATTATATTCTATTAGCTTT
>JAUCMT010000036.1:17536724-17553322 GCA_032357475.1 Enteromius thamalakanensis
GGAGGTAGAAGCCTGCGGATACAGTTGCCTCCAACAGACCTCTCGACCTGGGGGACCCCCGTGTAGCCCCTCGCTACACCACCGTCAAGGGTGGTGAAGGAGGATGAACCACTTGATCGCTTCCTGGCAGTAAAAAGTGCGTTTCATGACCAAGTAGGCTCATCATGCACCTCCGGGAAGAAAGGCACTGAAGTGGGCCTCCGCACCTCAGTCAGGGGCACACCTCAGTACCAATCATCCCGCCTCAGAGGCTCAGGACCCTGTGGAGAGTTCCACTTAATCCCGATCCCCCTGGTGGCCTGGGAAAGCATAGCGGCCAGTTCTGGATCAGTATCCGGTATGGTTGAGTGTCCATCGGACACAACCCTGTCTCATATAAAAACGTACCCTGCCTACGTAGAAATCCTGGAGGAGTCTACAATTTTCAGCATAGGTGCATCTTCACTGTGAGAGACTGAATCTCAATGCCGTGAAGAGAGCTGGGACTATCGTTTCCAAGACTACTATCAGTAATACACTAAGACATCATGGTTTAAAATCTTGCATAGCACAGTAGGTTCTCCTGCTTAAGTCAGCCCACGTGTCAGACCCGTCTGAAGTTTGCCAGGGACCATCTGGATGATCCAGATCCTTCCCTCAGTCAGAGAATTAAAGATGGGTCGTTGCTGGGTCTTCCAACATGACAATGACCCAAAGCACACAGCCAGGAAAACGAAGCAGTGGCTTCGTATGAAGCATATCAAGGTTCTGGAGTGGCCTAGCCTGTCTCTAGACCTTAATCCAATCAAAAATCTTTGGAGGGAGCTGAAACTCTGTGTTTCTTAGAGACAGCCCCGAAACCTGACAGATCTATAGAAGATCTGTATGGAGGAGTGTGTGCAAACCTGCTGAAGAACTACAGGAACCGTTTGACCTCTGGAAGGGTTTACAAAGGCATCTGTACCAAATATTAACATTTTTGACTCAAGTGATCAAATACTTATTTGACACATTAATTCCCAAATAAATTGTTGTTAAAGTCTCTCACAGTGGAGATGCACCTGTGCTGGAAATTGTAGACCCCTCCATGATTTCTAAGTAAGAGAACTTGCAAAATCACAGGGTGTTCAAATATTTATTGACCTCACTGTATACAGCTCTGGAAAAAATAAGAGACCAATGCAATTTACTCCTATATCAGTATCTCTCGGAGTATGAGAAGCTTTTCATGCCAGTCTTTGTTAAATTTCTACACAAACATACTTCATTCTGTTTACTGAGGTACTTATTTGGTGAGCACCTGAATCCAATTGTATTTAACTGGAAAAGTATAAAAAAGCACTGCTGTAATTAACACTATCCTCTTGCAGTGTGACCAGTTGGAGGGTAAAAAATGCTAGAAGTCTTTCAAAAGTAATTTAGAAATTTAAAAGTAAACACTTAACGTGCCTAAAAAAAGTAAACGCTAAACAAAAACAGTGACGAGAGGTTTTAAATCAAGAAAAAAGGGGTCCATCCTAGCTTTACTTTCACAAGGATGCAGTGAGTGTCAGGTTGCTTCTATCCTTAATATTTCAAAGATTTTACAAAAAGGTTCTCTGCCTCCGGTCACACCATTACATGTAAAAGTCAAGCTCTTGTTCAGAAACAAATGTTTGGCTGTGAAAGTGTGTTAGCACGGTGGTCCGAGCAGAGGAGCTGTCGATCCCTGTGGATTTAAAGGAATGATTAGAATGCAGGGCATGATGTTGTTATCGTGCCAAATATCTGTACACACAAAACCTAATGTTATTTATTAGTTTCTGGATAATATTACACTTCCTAACACAGCTGGACATTGCTTGATTTGCTTAAAGATCATTAATCAAATTAAGTTTTTTTTTTTTAGATACGGTGTAAAAATGAAAACATGAAACAACATACTTATTCTAATCTGTACCTAATAGAATAGAGAAAATAAAAAATTGCTAAATGCAAATTTTTTTTATATTTTGAATGTTTGACGACAAATGGGATGTGGTTTGAAAGATAAAAACATTTAAATATTTTAAATGAATTATTTTGGGGTTTTGGAGTATTTAAACTTGTTTTATGTAGGCCCACCTATATGATTTAATAATAGGCTAAGGTTTTCTTTTTTTTTTTTTTATCAAATGCATTAAGAACAGACTATTTGCATATGATTTGCGCAATAGGTGAATTCCTGTATGGAAACAGCTTAAGGGCAAATTTATTTTGCGATACATCAAAGCTTATGCAACAATTCATTTTTTAAAGGATGACGTCATCACGCACATTCTGTGCTTTTTCTTCTCAACCTCCTGAATTGGTCCCTTGTTCAAGATTTCTTTGTCATGAAGCTTATCGACGAGCTCTTTTGTGCTGCTTACCTGAACAGACTCCTTATGCTGAAGCGTTTCTGGCTTTCATCAAGGCCGTCCCCAGAGAGCCGCAGAGGAACTAAACTCCAGTTCACCTTCCTGTCTGAGAGAACCACACGCTGGCTCTGTGCTGTCTGCTCGTGGACCTTCACGTTGTGATTAACGGATAAAATTCTCCTTAAACTTTAAACTTCATCTTCTGTATGGCCTAATGAAACTATATAAAGTGTAGTGATGTTTTGAGAGAAACCTTCAGCATGCCACAAAGCTTCTATATAAGTGTGTGCACTTTCTCTTAGCTTCACCTGTGATGATCACACATTAATGCTGCAGATGAGACAAATGAGCAGTCCTGCAGAATGAAGAATAAACTTGGTCAAGCCAAGCGTAATGTGACTCTGTGGTTTGTTCCTGAATGATGCTTGGCAACTGATTTAACTTAACTTTCCTGATCTGAGAAAGTGCCTTCTCGCACTCGTATGAAACTTCTTTGAGGACTTATGAGGACTTCTTTTTATCCTGTCATGAAAAAGTAACAAGTATAAATTGCATGCTCTGTCTGAACTATATGATAAACAGTGAGGCATAAGCATGATTTTCACAGCTGAACGGTCAGACTCCCCCCAATGCCAACATAAAAGTTCGTCATTAAATGTTGGTGATCATTATTTTTTTTACTGATACTGAGACATTTATCTTATAATAAATAAGAACTCTTTACTGATTTGATTTTATTAAGTAAGAATATCTTTGATATTATTTGAAATGTTTGGAGAGTTACCACATAAAAGGCCCTCAGTGGCTTCATCTAAAATGAGCATTTTTTTATCAGGCTCATATATTTAGGTTTAGGCCCTATTACATGCAATTTAAAATTGAAATAACTTGACATGAATATAGGCACCTGATAAAAATGTTTGTTTTAGAGGAAATTTTCAGACAGCACTTAGAGTCTTTTGCATCTATACTCTTCATCTCCAGATGAACACGTACTTTCCTTGATTATCCTGTCGTCATTTTTTTAAAGGAATGTTTTTGTTCATCTCTAAATTATAATTTCACCAAGAAATAAACAAATAAATGCCTGCTAAAAAAACCCTGAGCTTTTTGTTTATTGATTTCAGCCAAAATATCAGTTTTAAAATCAATAAGGAAAATTTCTTTAAATTTAAATTTTATTTTATTTTTTATTTTTTTTTGCTTAGAGCAAGATAAATAATGTTAATGGGGTAAATAATCTTATTTCAAACTAAAAGCAAGATTACTTTGCTTGCCCCATTGGCAGATTATTTATTATTATAGGCATTATTTCTAATTCTGAAAAACAAAAAGACAAATTTTTACTTGTCCTTTTTAGATTTAGTATTTCTTTTTATTTATATATAAAATATTATTATTATTTTATTTTTTATTTTTTTTGTCTGAAAATGAGACAAAAATATCTAAGTCAGAAAATGATTTTTTTAATTGTTTTTTTGGTTTGTTTGTTTGTTAAAATTCCTAAAGCTTCAATAAATAAAATTTTTCTAAACCTTATATAAGGCATTACAGGGTTAGCATGCATTTCCAAATGTCTTTGTACTCAACATGGTGTATTTTTCTTAAAGCCTGAACTTGTTTTGAGCCATAGAGAGTCTGAGTGCATAATTTAGGATCTATTTAAAAACGTTCTTTCTCTAGTTTGCTAGCAAGCTGTCTGATGAGTCTAATAACATCTTGGTGTGACAGTACAGGAGATCCGCTGTGCTGTTTGAATGTGCTGCAGGAAGTTGTTTATTAGTCTCAGCCGAGCGGTGCCTGAGGTCTTGGTGGGTTAATGGTCTGGTTGGAGCTGTTCCACCGACTCATTTGTGCAGATTCATTTGGCTGGCCTGTTTGATCCTGCCTCATCTGGATTCTGCCAAGCAACTATTAGGAATTCCTATTCATCAGACTGAGTCTTGAACTCTCGCTGAGCTCTGCTCTCTACGTATATCCATCTTGTTGTATTTTCTGAAGACCACCTCCAGGCATGAGAGAATCTTGTCTACAGTGGTGCAATGATACGACGCTCACTCAAAGAGTCATGAACTCTTATGAAAAATTTAATTTTAGCAGGATTTGTACTTTAAGCTCTGTCAATGTAGAAATGTTCTTTCTTGATTTCACCCCTATGTAAAGCCCACTGCTGTGATTTTTATTTATTTATTTATTTTTTGCATGAAGCTCTTGAAAACTATTACTATAATTTTACTGTTACTATTTACTATTACAGCTGCCGAATTAATTGTGTAAAGTGTATTGCATTAAACCTGTTCTCTTGTTTCATTAAGGATTTTTAGTAAAGGTATTGAATATGTTGCTCAATTATTGAAGTCTGTTGCTCAATTATTGAAGTCTGTTGCAAAGTATGTCAAATTGTAAAAAAATGATAGTGAATTTAACGGTAAAATTTAAAAGTTAGTTAAAACTTTTTTTTTTTTTTTTTTAAAGTTTTAAGTGTGTTAAGCCCCATTAAGCATTTTTAACATTAATCGTGTAGAATGTTTCCATCACTTGCTAAAACAGAGCTCTTGCATACCTTGCAAATCACGTTCATCTCATTCATATCACATTTCTGTTTTTTTCCAATTACACACCTTTGTTCTTTACAATCTCCTCGTTGTTGATTTCATCACGTGTAAGTGAACTCATCGCTGCAGCACCAAGAAGTGTGCACGCTGGGAAAACATGAACTCGCGCTTGCGAGGCACTACCAGAGACTCGCTGAGGTTTGTCCAAGAAGTCGCTAGATTTGTCGCTAGTCGCTTTTTTGGGAATATGTCACCAAGGCGGTCTGAAAAGTCACTAAATCTAGCGACAAAAGTCGATAAGTTGGCAACACTGCATCTTCTATTGTCAAAGTTAATGTGTATTGCGTGGTTATGTAATGTGAAACGTCACATGATCTCAACCGCGATTAAGACAATAGACCAAAATCTCTATCGGTTGACGAATTTCTACTGGTTAATCATGTCTAATTACATAATTTCAGTTTCATGTGTATTGCTACAATGGTGTTTAGTGTTTGAATAAATTGCGCTGTGCACCGTCTATATATTATTAAATAAAAGCTGCTTGTGATGGTATTAACATTTATATGAAATTACAATATTTAACTCTAAATTTAAGTTAATACGTTAAAACCACACAGTGTTTTACAGTGTACCAAAGGAACCACAAACAAATAATACATGTAAATGCATTCATGCTATCTCTGAGCTGCATTGAAAACTGAAGATGTCTTAAAACGTCTGTGCCATCTGTTTAAGATTAGTTTCATTATTGTTTAATAATAAAGGGGAGTTTTTTTGCATTTGAAAAGGTCAGAAAAGCTGCCTTTATAAAGGTAAAAGAATCCATGGAAGTTACATTTAAGGGGACAAATATCTCCCATGTATTGGAAAAGTTCATTTATTTTAAGTTTTTTATTTTTTTGTTTTTCCTGGATTCATTAAATCTTGCAAAGTGTCCTTCTTTTTGGCAGCACTAAGCACCTCAAAACTCTAAGAAATCCCAGGCAGTGTGTATTTATCTTTACTCTGTATGTTTGCTTAGTTTACATTCCATTTCCCTCATTTTAGTGGTTTAGCTTTGTATATTTTAATTTATTATATCATCTCTCCTAAGCCACATTGGCTTCACAGCTGCACTCAATATGATTTATAACACACGTGATTCTGATCCTTTTTTCTTAGAGGATATTGAACATTTGATCTCCAGCTACTATGCAAATATTCCGCTAGTGAGTTTGTATGTTACGCATAATTGTGGTTAGCCAATCATAACTGTAGAAAACAAGGCCCCAGCGTGGCTTTTCTGTTTCCCTTCAGTCTAAAACACACCCAGAACAAGCCTACAGAGTCGGGCTGCTTCATCATGCAGCACTCAGCGTGCACGGTCACGCGCCTTTAGGTATCAAAAGAGTCCTGGGGATTTTTAAAATACAAAAAAAAACCAACGAAAAGTGCTTAATAGTAGCCAACTGGAAAGCATCTACTGTACTGCTGAGCTTCAGTTGAATGTTATGTTGTGTAATGGCCTGTTCCAAGAACTAAATGCATCACAAATTAAAGATCTATTCACTAAGAGAGAAATAAAAAGGCACTCTGCTCAGTCGTGTGCAGTAATTCTGTACAAACACATTAACAGTGACACACTGAACATCAGCTGATGTTTTGCTCATAAAATAAAGAAACGGTCTCCTCTTATGCGATTTGTCTTGGCGTATGCGAAGGGTTCCATTTCTGTCTAGTTTGTCTACTTAAAGTAAAGGCTGTCCCTAAAAAGAAAAGTCCTCATCATACTGCGCATTCATGGATTTATTTTCTCTGCAAATATGCACAAGTATGTTAAATCTGTGGATATTTACAAAAGGTGTTGGATGCGAAATGCAAACTTCTCATTGCATTTTTGTTCAGTGATTGTGATAAAGGTATATAATATATACAATATAATAATCACAGAATTTATGTATTTAAATTTGATATTAGTTGGTGTGGGCATTGTTAGCTTGGACAGTGTCAGATTTTCTCAGTTTTCTATGAATGTGCCACAAAAGACACTTTTTTTATTTGTGCAATTATTCTGCAGTAGCAATCACCTCATCGTTGCAAAAACAAGGCTCTTTTTTAAAAGTTACCGTTATTGCACAATAGTTTATTGGGAATTTGATATCCAGATTTCTACAGACACACACCCCTGAACTACTGTGGAGTGTTGAAATGATGAAGAAATGTTGGAGTTGAAAGCAAGCGATGGATCAGAGACCCTGACACCAGTGACCTCACACAGATGGAGGGAGTGAGGAGGAGGAAAAGGGAGTGTTGTACACACAGGCCTGAACAAACAGTGGAGGATGAGAAATTCCTCCAACAGTCCGCCATGGGCCGGATGTTCTCGCTCCAGCAGAGCCGGGTGTGGTGGGATCTGTAAACACTGCTCTTTGCCATATTACGGTAGCACCACACTACTGTAATCTAGACCTCTGAGTGGTATTTGTTACTCTGTTATGTTGAAAAAGGTGGATACAGTATGTAGACTGCCAGTCAAACGTTCAGAATAAATACAATGGGTAACACTTTGCTTATTAGCATGCATATTACTAGAATATTAGTAAATTATTACTAGCCCATATTAATGACTTATTCTACGTGGCCTTACTCTGCATCCCTAACCCTTCCCAATACCTAAACCTAAAGCAATTACTTTAATAACTATAAATAAATTATTTAGGGGGAGAGTCGTAGTTAACAGTGAATGTGTTTCCTACTCTAAAGTGTTAACATAAATAAAAAAAAAAAAATCTATGTATTGATATATTATGCTTACCAAAGCTGATGAAAAATACACTAAAAACAGTAATATTGTGAAATCTCATTACAATTCAAATAACTTTTCTATGAAGGAGGGTTAGGTCCAAGCAATAATAAAAAAAATAAAATTGTTAAATTTCTATTTAAAAATGTTATTAAATTTTGAGGGGAAAAAAGAAAGAAAATAATAAAGGTTCATTCCATCTGATCAAACAGTGTCTGCGGTGATGAAGGTCGGAGAGTAATACACTGTTAAAGCATATGATGAGATTGACTAGAGTTTGAATCCGTCTTCTGCCTCAGAAAAGAGAGTTCAGGAATAGATGGAGCTTTTAACTCGTAATATAACAAGTTTATTCTCATCTTTATGTTCATCTTTTTTTTTTACCTCAAAATAAAACTACTTTTTTTAAATCAATAATTTAACAAATTTATTCTCAACATTTTATATCAACTTTTTTCTTGAATTTTAACAACTTCAATCTCGAGACCTAATAGTCTACTGTAGTTTCTTATTGGAGTATATTGGTAAATGTTATTTATTTCTATGCTGCGGAGGATTCAGGATCATTACTCCAGTCTTCAGTTTCACATGATCTTTCAGAAATCATTCTAATATACTGATTTACTCCTATTTTCAGTTATTAAAATCATTATTGTTAATGTGTTTTGCTGCTTTATATTTCTGACCTTTTTCTTTGATGAATAAAAAGTAACATTGTAAATGTCTTTGTCACAAAATATTTGAATATGCTTTCACATAGAAAACAGCCATTTTAAATTGTAATATTATTTCACAATTTTATTGTTTTTACCTGTATTTTATCAGGAAGATGCATTAGAAGGCACTACTATTAAAACATTAGAAGTGGCAATTTTCACACTTTTGATCAAAATTCAAACACGTGTTCCTTTTCGTTCCAGTGACCAATAAGAAGCCAGCGCAGGTGTTCCTAACGAAGGTGAAGAAGTTTGAAGGTTCCTCGTCTTTCGTCAGGAGATCACAGTGGAGCATCAGTCAGCTGCGGCAGGTCAATGGCATCGACTCCGCCCGAGTGAGTAGATAACTTTCTGCTCCAGATACTGTGTTCTGTTTGATGTCATGGATCTTCGACTGTCTCTAATAATCCAAAAACATTCAGGATTGCCCCGAGTTTGACTTGATATTTGAGAACGGATCTGACCAGTGGACTGCGGGCTCAGCCGGAGAGAAGTGCATGTTTGTCCAGATCCTGCATCACACCTGTCAGAGGTTCATCCCCGAAAGAAAACCAGAGTTCATCAACTGCCACTCCAAACTGCTGGGAGGTAAGACGTTTGGTATTGGAGGGTATTTTTTTGTAAAATTTGGTAATACCTACAAATTATTCCATCCTTGGCAATCAATCTGTAAAGATGCAGATGGTGAACGCAAAACATAGAGAGATAATCCAGGTACACAATAATACTCCAGGTAGGGGCAACTACAGTCCGACAGCAAGATGAAAGAGTAATCCGAGAGAAAAGGTGAGGATCAGACGGGAGAGCTCTAAGAACAGAGTTAAACTAAACTTAGGAAAAACGAAATGGCTCTGAAAAGCAGCTGTCACTAGAAGAACAATAAACATGAGGAGGTCCATGATGCAGTTGACTGGTAATTGTATTTAGCGGCAGGTGAAACTATTGTTCTATTGTTTTAATACTGTAGTAGCTTGTAAAATGTTCCTTTCTGTTTTCTTGTTTGGATGTTTGATTACTGCTGGAAAATCAGCATCTTTAAAAAAACAACAATTGATTTTTAAACTTTACTTAAATCTAAACTTTAAAAATATATGAAAATTCCTAGTTGCAGGCACACTGTTTGCATGAAGTTCTTTATTATTCATGTATTTTCTGTAGGACAGCAAATCTGCTTTGTTCTGCTTATCATAAGAACTGCTCTCTTTCAGTTGGTCACTCTGAGTCACGTCGGTGACCGACGTATTACAGGTGGAACATCTTTGTAAAGACGCGTCCTTTTAAGGATATCATACTACCCGTGCATTTTTGGGTGCGGCTGTTACCTGGCGCCGGCGGATGGTCACGAATGCTGTCTAATGTGCCTGGGCTTTGAGCACTCTAAGATGGCGTTCGTGGATGAGTCTTGTTCTGTTGCAGTAGCATGACCGTCTCGGAACTGTGAACCAGGCTTCACTATCATGAAGATGGTGGGGTCCCCGTTCTGATTCCGCGATCTGCAGCTCGCGCTGGCTCTCCTCGGAAAGCGCCCCCCTGTCGTCCACACTCCGACACCGCTGGAGTTTTCATTGGGGCACCGGAAACTGTCCCGGATGTCACCCTTGGGGTTTCCCCCGATGAACAGATGTTGGTTGCAGCATCAGAAGGAGAGTACGGTTCCAGAGATGACGCATCAACCGGGGCAGCATCCGCTGGATGTTTGACCGTGCTTGACGCTGATCCAGCGCTAGATACTATGCTTGCCCGGGCCGCCAAGGGGGTCGGGATTGAGTGGAATTCTCCATCTCATTCTGAACCCTCCCGGCTGGACAATTGGTTTCTTGGTAAGGGGTCCCTCTGGTGGAGAGGTCTGTTGCGATGCAAATGTAACCTCAGGCTTTTACCTCCTGGCGGGGCAACCCGTTGCTCCCCTCCCAGACATGTAGAGTTTCATCGGCTCTCGTCGATGATGCCTACAAAGCTTGTGGAGAAGCTGCCTCCTCCATGCACACCGTGGAGTTGCTGCAGGTCCATCAGGCCAAGGCACTGAAGGCCCTGCACTAGGGTGGCCACAATCCGGAAGTTCTATCAGAGCTTCATACCACAACGGACCTCGCGCTACGTGCGTTTAAGGTTACGGCGCGGGCTCTGGGTCGTGCGAGGTCTACATCCGTAGTCAAAGAGAGCTATCTGTGGCTGTGTCTGGCCGACACGTGCGAGGCAGATGAGACTCAGTTCTTGAATGCCCCCAGTGTGCCAGACCGGCCTCTTCGGCGACGCGGTGGAGACTTTCGCCCAGCTGTTCTCCTCCGTCGGGAAGCAGACACTGAGGCTATCCATCACATCCTGCCACCGCGGCCAGCTGCTGCCTTCACCCGGGCCCCGTTGGCACAGCCTCAGCCTGCTCCTCGCCGAGGGTGGTTGGTGAGCTCACCACTCCCTTTCCCGGTGGAAGGCTGGGTAAAAAAGTTAAAATCTCGACAAGAAGAGCAGTTTTCTTTATCTCTGGGTCCCCTGATGGGACAAGTTGCAGTGAACAGACCTATGAAAAGACCTATTACACACTCTCTCTCCTTTCATAACAGGCAGCAGTTTGAGAGCCGGGAGGATGACCCCATGGACAACCAGCCTCACTTCTGAGGCACTCGGACCGGCTTAGAGACGCCCGGGTTTGGGTCCCTGCATTCCCCCTGGCTGCCCCACCACCAGCACCCTGGCCATCCCATTGATGCCTCTGGCTCGGTTCCTAGATGCCTGGATAGGCCTCAGACCGTCTCGGTGGCTCACCCGGACTTTCCTGCTCGGCTATGCGAGTCAGTTCACCCGATGCTTGCCCAGGTTCAGCGGCATTAGCTTCACGTCAGTAAACACTGAAAAAGCCCCAGTCCTGCGTGCAGAGATTGCTACTCACCTGGCGAAGAGAGCAATAGAGCCGGTCCCTCCAGCTGATATGGGGACAGTGTTTTACAGCCCATACTTCATAGTGCCCAAGAAAGGTGGCAGGTTACGGCCGATCCTGGGATGCGTCCGTCCCTAGGAATGGTTTGCAGCCTTAGACCTGAAGGACGTGTACTTTCATGTCTCGATCCTTCCGCGCCACAGTGCCGCGTTCTGCCCTTCGGGCCCTCCATGCTGCTTTGCATATTTACCAAAGTAGCAAAGGCTGCCCTGACTCCGCTCAAGGAGAAAGGGGTTAGCATTCTACTTCTACGATTGGCAGATACTAGCACAGTCCACATTGTAACCCTCGTTCCCTGAAGAAGGAATGGAGACGTCCCGTCCCGTCGCCATGGATCTGTACCGCTGCTAGGGGGCCGTGTACACCAGCTCGCCTCCTCAGCAAAAAACTAATAAATCCTTAAACCGCTTACCTACTTATACTCGCGCTGCGATTAGGTGCAGCTGGATATTAATCAGCATATGCCAACTTCATTGGCGTGTTTGTATACATGCATTTGCCATCTCGAAGCGAGATTCCTATTCGTCGGTCACCAACGTGACATCTCCGTTCCCTAAGGGGTTACAATACGTAACCGAGACGTTTTGTGTGTCTTTGATGTTTGAAGCTGTAACTCATGGACATGATTAATAAAGGGTTTTCTTTTACTATAATTACCTTGACGCTCACTTTATTTCAGGTTATTCTCTCTTTGTTGACATGTTACTGGATGTAATTTTCTTACTCTGCTTAAGCAGCTACAACGCATGACTTTTAAATAATCAATGTTGGTCAGTAATCCATTTAAAATGGCAAAAGATTCTCATTTCAAATTGCTTACACATGCATTTTTTTAAGAAATAAATTAGCCTACATGTTCTATTGCACCATTTTTTCCCCTCATGCTGCCACCATTTTTAAGGCGCAGTCACTGATGTGGGGTTATATCTGTAGATTATTCACACATTTGTTCTGTAGACCGTTCACGTTTGTACACTACAATTATAGTGTTGGTGTGTCGAGGAAGGTGCTGAGGCTATTTTAACAGTGTCCTGGGGGAAGCTCCGTCCTTTTCTTCCCTGTCACTTAGTCCTCCCACTTAATAAATAACAGCTTTTAGTGTTGCTGCTTGTCTTTATTCTTTTTAGTGGCAGTCTGACTCAGTGGCAGGAGGGAATGTGTTATTGTCGGAAGGTTCCTGAGGGTCAGATGCCTGCTTCTGTTGCCTGGCAGAACTCAGTGACGCTGAGCAAACACAAATACACCTGTCTGTAAGACACATAATGAGATATATATATATATTTAAAATATATATATAAATATATAAATATATTTAAAACTTTTAAGAAATGATCATTGAAAGGCTCTTTGAGAAAACTATACATTCAAGTGTTTATTAACTTTTAGCATTTGTTTGTTTAGTTGTTGTTTTAATTTAGTAACTTTATTGCTCCAACTTTGAATAAAAATGGTAAATGTTGCTTTGACAGCTAGCTGAAATAACTGTTTAATACGAAATGTATGCAATGATGCATTTTAAGGTAATACTTAAGACAATGACTCTGGCCCCTCCGGTCTAAGTCTCACATCAGTGCAAAACAAATGCATGAAGCTGCTCAGGTGTGGGACGTAAACTGTGGGGGTCCATGTCACCGCTGGATCGGTTTCATTATTAATCTCCATGGACAGACGCTGGATAGATTACATGACGTTGTGCTCAGATGGGCTTTTATAATGCTGGACACATGTGCACATACTGTAATGGAGACTCTTGTGCCACCATTAGAATGGGATTTTCAGCATTGTGGTGTAGCTCTCTTAAAAGCTCTCTAGATTAATATTTTGTCAGTAGAAGTGACGGCATTTGTCAGTGGAAATGCACCTGTTTGTGTCTCAGTCTCAGTCATGGTACCTTCGAGTGCTTTAAGTGAATATGTACACTGTATGTGTGACCCTGGAGCACAAAAGCAGTCTTCAGGAGCACAGGTATATTTGTAGCAATAGACAACAATACACTGTATGGGTCAAAAGGATTGAATTTTTTTTTTTTTATGCCATAAGTCATTAGGATTTGAAGTAAATATCATGTTCCATGACGATACTTAGTACATTTCCGTAAATATTTCAAAGATTAAATTCTGATTAGTGATATGCATTGCTTAGAACATAATTTAGACAGCTTTAAAGGTGATTTTTCTCAATATTCTGCTCCCTCAGATTTCAGATTTTCAAATGGTTATATCTCAGCCAAATATTATCATATCCTAAAAAACCCTACCTCAATGGAAAGATTATTAAGCTTTCTTACCAGTTTCAAAAACTCGACCCTTATGACTGGTTTACTGGTCCTGTGTCACATTTTAAGGTTGTCTTTCAGTTCTTTTGCTGAACAAATACAGGATTGAAACTTCAATGGAAACTTCCAGTTTTATATATTATTACTTTTGATATGTCCATTTTATTCAGGAAGTCAAAACATCTCTGTACACTGCACTAATACATTTAACATGAAATAAACATGAATACATTTTTATTAGAATTTTATTTATTTCAAGAATAAGCTATTTTTTTTCCTGCTTACAAACTGTGAGCAATGTGTAAATAGTATATATTATTGTGTATCCTAATACGTAGTGTACTTAAAATTTCAAAAGTGTTTCTTTTAAAGAAACTTTTCTCTCTGATAAAAATAAAAGTACAATTGGACGACATGTTATTAAGTACATAAATATCTATATCTATTTTAAACCGATTGAAATGCAGGGTGGGTGATACACCTTCATAAATAAATAATAAAATGTTCCACCATGGTCACCACCCATCTTGAAAAGTGTCCCCGCTCACATACTAATGTGCCACAAACAGAAAGTTAATATTACCAACCATTCCCATTTTATGAAGGTGTATCCATGTAAATGGCCCATCCTGTATATTTATTTTTCACTGGGGTAAACTGTTATTATATTTACTTGTTTTTCACAAGGTGTAAGTGCTAGCACACATGGTGATGTTGTCCTGATGTGTGTGTGTGTGCAGGGAACAGCCTTCTTCACGAGGCAGCAGACAGTGTCAGCAGTGCGGTGCAGAAGGCCAGTCAGGCTCTGAACGAGCGCGGTGAGAGACTGGGCCGCGTCGAGGAGAAGACCGGCGAGATGATGAACAGTGCACAGCATTTTGCAGACACCGCACACAAGGTAAAGTGGACTCTCAGTGCTTTTGGTTTCTGCAGACTTCTCGAAGTGAAACACATTTGTGCTGCTGTGCTGCCTTCATGTGGAGACTGATGGAAGAGACACAGCCGCTGCTCACGTGTGTGTTTCTGAAAGAGGTCTCTTCTGCATTCATTTAATCAGACCAAATCAGAAATCTTCAGAAATCACTCTATTTTGCTGATTTGCTGCTTCAGAAATTATTATTATCAGTTGTGCTGGAAACCATAATCATTTTTAAAGATTAACATTACATAACTGTGTGCATGTTTTACTGTCACTTTCAATCAGTTAAATGCATCATTGCTATTGATTTTCATAAAGTACTTTTGAACAGTAATCTAGTCTAATTTAATTTATTATGAAAGGGACAGGAGATTTATTTTTCATTTTTTTTCAATTGATTAGACTTTTAATACTCTGTTTGTATAGTTCATTAAAATTTGTTAAAACTCTCTCTCTGTCTCTCTTTAGCTTGCCATGAAGCACAAGTGTTAAGGCTTTTTTCCGTATTTTTGGAGAATCTGGTACAAATCCCTCACCCCTGCTATCAGAGAGCGTTACGGGACGTGCATGAAGTATCATACAGTATGAAGGACAGTGTGCATCAACATGGCTTGAAAAGATTGTGCGTCCTCTACACATGGATGGGATTCTTGCAAGCTTAATCAAAGCCTTATTCCTTCTAACAGACCTTAATTATCATTTTAAAAGATTTATTTACAAAAGGTTCCAAATGCCTGCTGAAATATGATATCCCTTCTAGATGGTTTTAACCCATTGAGTGTTTGATAAGTGCAATCGTGAAATAATCTGTGTAATTATTAGATATACATATAAATATATTTTGTAAAAGTATAATGTAAAAGTTTTTTTTTGGACATTTTTCTTCAAGTCACCACATGCCAAAAAAAGAAAAGAAAAAAAATTGTATTTTTCTCTTTATTACTACAATAATGTTCTAAGGCTAATTTGAACGGTGCAGAGGCCCACATTTCAAATACTGTTGTTCATCTTCAATTTCATGTAGACAAAAAAAAATCTACAGAAGTGCCCTGAGAGCAGATTCACAGCCTAAGATGCATTACGCTGCAGTTCAGCAGGGGTTGTGTCGTAACTGGATGTGTGTTTGACATACAGTGCAAGAATGAGAGAGAATGCTGCAGATCTGGTCAGCAGTGGGCCAGTCAAAGAAAATATCCTGCAGCTATGGTTAAACTAGACCACAAGTGTCATTCTTAAACCGACCAATTTCTCTGTACCTTCTAATACTAAATGTGTTCGCAGCAGTTTGATAGCTGCTTGATTTTCTTTCTTTATTTTCTCATACAGATTACACTACAGATCTGGAATAAACATACAGTAAACTAACAATCTTTTGTCTTTTAGGGAATATTTCAGGTCTGAGGAGCATAAAAAATTAGCGCTTTTTTTCTCAAACTTATTAAGAATATATGCAGCTATTAAAATAACTTTAATTTATTTTCTTTCTTTTTTCAAGCATTTTTACTCACCTTCTGGCTTTTATAAGCATATTCGGTGTAACACAAATGTTTACACACAACAAATAATGCATTGAGGTCATTTTAAAGTGTTAACATTTTTACAGTTTTATCTGGTAAAGTTATCTAATGCAATTTTAAACAGATTTGTCTTGAGAATATGGCTTATACTGTACGTCTTTATTGTATTTTGCTTTGGTTTTTTTTCCCATTTGATTGTTTGTGAATTGATAATTAAAAGTGACCAAAGTCTGTATAGTTCATTTTTTTATGTTTTTCATTTAATATTCAAATCATTCATAATAGTTCACAATAAATGATGTATAATGAAATGTGTGCATAGAGCCCTGCCTTAAAGTTGCATTGAGAACTCTGTTATACTGTACTTCTATCATTTGTAACATGTTTTATAGCCTTATGTTAAGTGGCATTAGCAGTCATATGGTTTGTTTTATGGTTGTTGAGAACAGCTCTGATGCACTGATGTCAAGTCAAGTCAAGTCACTTTTATTTATATAGCGCTTTTAACAATACAGATTGTAGCAAAGCACTGAACATTA
>JAUCMT010000036.1:17604181-17622316 GCA_032357475.1 Enteromius thamalakanensis
AAATTTCGATCCGACTGAATGCAATCGGGTCAGAATATTCTGAATGGCGTGTTTACATTAATCATTTTTATTCCGATAAGGTTTTTAATCCAATTACATATGCCCATGTAAACGTGGCTAGTGAGACCAGACACAGAAGGATGCGAGGTGCTTGGTCACGTGCAGTAGTGGTGATAGGGAACAGGTGTGTGTAATTAGAAGTCTGGTGACTGAGAGCAGTTGAATGGGGCTGGTGCATTGGGATCCGAAGGGTCATGGCTGGTGGCTCTGAGACACATGCACACCTTATTCTTGGGATTTATGGACTAAAATGAAATGTGTTCTGTTAAAAGCTCAGAAAAGGTTTTTTTTTTCGTCAAGATCCATGATCATTTCTGTGAATTTGAGTGGCACATTTTTTTTTTAAAAAGAGTGATTAACATTCAAACACGTATGCTGTAAACATTTAGATCCATTTGAATTATGCAGTTACACACATAAACTAATAAACTTAATGCATATTCATCTGCAATAAATAAATGAAATGCATCATCACATTAAGTTTGTATATAAAAACATTTTCTATGCAGAAATCCTAGGGTCTACTGCAACCATGTCAGAACATCCGGTTCCTCTACAAGCTGCTTAGTTTACTATTCACAGTATCCTGCATATCATTAAGTGTGAAAATGCTAAGCCATAATGAATTATTCATTGGAATGAATTTTTATGCAATATGTTCTTCTCAGTGGCAGTGTGACACACATGGAAAAAGTTAATTTGCGGTTTCTTGCCCCATTTCCCTATATATGTATATAACATTTGGGTGATGCTTTATTTTAAAGGTCCCTTTGAACTGTCTTTTGACCATAAGTAACTTTCCACCTACAAGTCAACTAACTCTCATTAATATTAGTACACACTCTGATTAATATCTGCTGACTTAATATTGTGATGGTCTCCCAACAGATATCCTACTGACATTAAGTAACTTTGTAACCCTAAACCCTACCAGTCTACTAATACTCTATAACACTCTAATAAGAGTTGTTAGATGTGTAGATTGTGTTAAAGGGACCATTACAATGAAGTGATTTTAAAAAAGCATTTTAAATTCCTCAAAGAATCTTTCACTTAACAGTTCTTAAAATAACCATTTAACACCAAGAACATTTTAATAATCTAAGGAAACATTTCCCATAATAATGCCTTCCATTCAAAAATATCTGCTCTGTCAGGGACTCAAGCAGAGGTGTGTCTCTGACATTCTCCACCTGATTGGCTCCAGTGCTCAGGAACGAGCAGCTGATTGGCTGTGCTGAAGGAGAAAAGAGAGGTTCAACCCAAATGACACCTGCAAGAAATAAAATAGCTATGTTCTAAAGCCTGCTGAGGCATTGTAAAGCATCGTCATTCTCAAGACAAGGCAGTAAGCCTAAAACTGTTGCCTTTAAGATACATCATTTTTGCCCAAAGGCAGCATCATTTTTTTCCTTCTCAGATAAAGCAATATCAGAATCTATTGCACCAAGTTAGTGAAAATGTTGAACTCTACTTCATAACTGCACGTTTAACATATCTTCTGATTGGCTGTGATTGTGCTGTGTCATGCAGCTTTAAGCAAACAGACAAAATGCTTATCACTGGGAATTGTTGACATCACACCTGGTTAGGACACAGTGCCATGCCAGGCAGCTTGTTAGCTTTTGGAACAGAATGTAATCATGGATATGTGTGTATGTGGACTGACTGGGTTCCAGTGCAGGTACTTCTGGAGATATACTGACAGTATGACAGGTGTGCTGATGGCTAAACGGCTCTGTGATTAATGCACACAGCACTGAGCTTCACGTGGGAGCAGTCGCTCACTTACAGCGTGCTGGAGCAGCTAAATTTAAACACTGGTCAGCACACACACGTACCTCAGGGATTCTCACAAGCACACATAAATAATCACAGACACACACTCTCTCTCTCTCTCTCTCTGCCAGGACTGATAGCGGCTTTAGATCTCCTTTTAAAGGAATAGTTCATCCCCAAAATAATACAGTTCATTCCAAACCTTTCTTCATGGCGCACAAAAAGCTTTGAAGAATCTTCACTCAGCTCATTTCTCAGTGACAACAAATGTAAATTTCAAAAAAGTACAGTATCCATAAAATATAGAAGGTGTAGGATTTATAAATAATCACACGTGACACATTTTCATGTTGAAAGACATTTTCTTGCAGATCATTCTCTAATAATCTTTATTTATTTACATACACAAGACTGAAAAGGAACTATGTACAATAATAGTCAGCCATTATTAAAAAATAAACTTTTGTAAAAAAAAAAAAAGTCTAAAAGGATGCACTGTAATGTTACTAAATGTTATGTACAATTAAATAAAAATGTATTAAATGTATTTTTATTATATTTACATTACTTTTAAGTTATTATACATAAGTAATAATTTGATTTAAAATTACATTTCTAAACTTATTTGTATATTATTTTAAAACTTTCACAAAGAAAAAATATAAATAAAGTTTAGTAATCACTGATAAGCTTTCCTTTTGTCATATGGATTATAAAATTGCTTCCTAGGGGCCATGTGTAAGATAATGTAACGCTCAGTACAAAGGCAACGGAGAGCAGAGGTAAGTATAAACAAAAAGAGATTTTACTATTAAAGCTCATGAGAAGTTCATGAGAACAGTAGTTCGTTCTTGATAGCTGAAGATAGTGAGACGCTGGGACTTCCTTATTCCATATAGGTGAGTAGAAGCGAACTCCTGATCTTTATTCCTCGTCAAAGGTGTGCAGTGAACTCTGTGAAGTTAATCCTCCTTTTCGTTGTTTCTTTATTTAGGTGCTGACGAAGCTGGGCTCAGCTTGGAGTGACGCCCCGTGGTCTGGAGAATCAGGTAAGATATACAAGTGAGTTAAAAGGTAAGTGAAGGGATTTAGCTCACATGAAGATCCGGAACTGTGTTTGGTGATTGAGCAGGAAGCCTTGTAGTGCAGTGTGCTCCAGCTTGAGTGAATCCAAACTCCATTCTATGAAATCCTTGTCGAGTCAGTGAGCATTGAAAAGAGATCCGCATAAATAGACAGGTGAGTCAACAAACTTGGTATTCAAGGATCAAGAGACACAGTTCAGTGAAGGCAGGTAGGCATAAGGTAATATTGGAGAAGTTACCTCGATCTCAGCCGAAGAGTGAATGAGAAATGCTGGCTTAAAAGCAGTGTCTCTGATTTGATTCAGGTGTCTAGTTATTAAAACTCAGGTGACTGTGAGCGTGTGACTGTGAGCGTGTGACTTTGGCTGCGCTTGACTCAGCGCCGCCCGGTGGTGTGACATTACCCCCCTCTCTAGGAGCGACTCCCTAGGGCGCTCTAGTTCTGCGATGTGGTCTGCCTCTACCTCTGGGTGCTGGTCGGTTAGGGTGATCACGATGAAATTCCTGTAACAACACCGGGTCTAAAACATCATCTCTTTCTACCCAACATCTTTCCTCTGGTCTGTATCCTTACCAGTCAATCATATATTGAAGTCGTCCTCCACGACGTCTGGAATCCAGAATCTGGTTGATCTGGTAGATGGTTTCATCGGGATTGACGTCAAGAAGAGGTTCCTGTGGTACATATTCAGTTGGAGGAAGAACAGGTTCAACATGACGCTTTAATAGTGACACATGGAAGGTAGGGTGGATGCGATAGTTGGGTGGGAGTTGTAATTCGTATGACACCTCATTGATCTGTCTGGTAATGGTGAACGGCCCTATGAATCGTGGGTTCAGTTTTTTACAGGGTAGGCATAACTTTATGTCCCTGGTGGACAACCATACCTTCTCTCCAGGTTGGAATTGGGGGGGGGGTTTCAGATCTTTTAGCGTCCGCACAGCTCTTGTGACGACGAATAGCCCGCTGGAGATGGACATGGGCAGAGTCCCAGACCTGCTCGCTCGTCCTAAACCAGTGATCAACGGTTGGTACAGGAGATGGTTCTTCTGTCCACGGAAACAGGGGTGGTTGAAAACTTAAAACACATTGAAAGGGTGTTAAATCAGAGGAAGTTTGTCTTAGTGAATTCTGTGCGTATTCGGCCCATGGTAAGTATTGTGCCCAGGTGTCTTGGTGATCGTGACAGTAAGTTCGGAGATATCTGCTGATTTCCTGAATCTTTCGTTCAGTTTGTCCGTTGGATTGGGGGTGATAACCAGAGGAAAGACTTACAGATATTCCGAGAAGTCTGAAGAATTCACGCCACACCCGAGAGGTGAATTGAGGTCCTCTGTCTGAAACAATGTCTTCAGGTAAACCATAATGATGAAACACATGATGGAATAGAGCTTGTCTCGAAGGCAGATGGGATGCCAACGAGAGGTATAAGTTTACACCCCTTCGAGAACCTGTCCACTACCACTAGAATGGTGGTGAATCCTTCTGATGGTGGTAAGTCGGTAGCAAAGTCTATTCCTATGTGAGTCCATGGTCGTTGGGGAATTTGTAAGGGCATTCGTTTACCTGAGGGTAATCGTCGTTGTGTGTTTACCATAGCACATCCCTTTGTATACTGATCGACCTCCTGACTCATGTTGGGCCACCAATAGCGTTGTTTAGCCAGTTTCAGTGTACGTTTGGTTCCAGGGTGACCGGTTCATGGAGAGGTATGAATTGAATCAAGAACTTGAAGTCTTAGGGCATTGGGTACATAAGTTCTGTTGTTGGGGCATTCTGGAGGTGGTGGTTCTTGAATGGTGGCTTGTTGGATCTGATCATCAAGATCCCAAATGATGGGTGCCATGAACAAGGTGAAAGGTAAAATAGGTTCAGGTTTCTCATATGTGGTGTTGTTCTCGTGCAGTCTGGACAGTGTGTCAGCCTTGGCATTCTTTTCCCCTGGACGGTAAGTGACTTTAAAATTGAAACGTGTGAAGAACATTGCCCAACGTGCTTGGACACGATTAAGTCTCTTGGCCTCTCGTAGATATAAAAGATTTTTGTGGTCAGTGGTCAATAAATGATAATAAATGAAATAAAAACAGTGATGACGTGGTTGGCTCCTTCTAGCCAATGCCGCCATTCTTCAAAGGCCAGTTTGATAGCTAGGAGTTCTCGGTTACCCACCTCATAGTTTTGTTCTGCAGGTGTCAGTTTCTTAGAAAAGAAGGCGCAAGGATGAAGTCTCGAGGGTGTTCCGTGATACTGAGACAAAGCAGCTCCAACCCCCACGGTAGAGGCATCCACTTCCACAATGAAGGGTAAGTCAGGATCCGGATGTCGGAGTATAGGTGCCGTGCAAAACACTTGTTTTAGCTGATTAAAAGCAACTTCAGCGGTGGGATTACAGGTGAGGACTTTCTTTTTACCTTTGAGCAGGGATGTGAATGGTGCGGAGATTTGGCTGTACCCCTTGATAAAACGTCGATAAAAGTTTGAGAACCCCAGGAAACGATGAAGTGATTTGACGTTGGAGGGTAGGGGCCAGTCTTGTACTGCTTTGACTTTATCGACTTCCGTGGAAACTCCTCCTGGGGAGATGAAGTAACCCAGGAATTGGACCTGCTGCAAGTGAAAGCAGCATTTCTCTGCCTTGAGATATAATTGATGTTCCCGGAGCCGTTGAAGAACCTTGGTGACATGAATCCTGTGGGTAGACAGATCGGGTGAATATACTAGAATGCCGTCAATGTAGATTATTACGAACCAGTTTAACATGTCTCTGAACACTTCATTCATGAAGTTTTGGAAAATAGCTGGAGAGTTGGCTAGGCCATACGGCATAACCCGGTAGTCATAATGGCCAGAAGGGGTTACAAAAGGGGTTACTGTTTTACTAAACACATCGAGATAATCTTGGTACTCACGTGGAATTTCAGTGATGGTAGAGACCTCTGGACTTTTTACAGACGTGGAGTAACTCTGTAGTTACTGTAGTTACCTGGGATTTCTGGCCGGGTAGAAGACAGTTCGAGAGACATAATTTACTCCATTTTAAAATTTCACCTGTACTCCAGTTTATAGAGGGATTGTGTAGATTGAGCCACGGTCGACCCAACACCAAATCTACAGTGGCATTGCAGAGAACCAGGAACGTGATTGTCTCCTGATGCAGGCATCCGATTTGTAGAATTATTGGTATGGTGCATTTATTGACCAGCTTTACATCTAGCAGGGTTCCCTTCGGCTGCGCTTGACTCAGCGCCGCCTGGTGGTGTGACAGATAAGATAAGATAAGATAAGAGGAACTTTATTTATCCCAAGGGAAATTCTTTAAATTCTACATTATTACACAATTCTGCCATCATTCACTAACGCTGCAACCTGGGGTCCATTCTTCGTACGTCGCTTGATACATCCGAGATGAATTGACACATCTAAAATGAGATCATCATGCTAATTACGATGTGGCTAATTTGGTTCTTCGAGCACACCTGTTGTTGATGATTAGTATAGCTGGATTGAGTTTTCTAGAATCATTGGTTTAAAAGGCGACATGTATTGATATTAGAAACACTGATCACAACCCCTTCGATTGGTTGACAAAATGACAAAAGATCAAGCTAAATTTTTTTCCTCAAGCGGAGCAATAGCTTTTATTAGAGGGGTTGTGGAGAATTACTATGACGCCGTTTTAGTGCTAACAAAAAAATAAAAATTTAAAACTAAATTAAATTTAGATTAAATGAATTTAGCTATATTTGAATATTGTTGCATCTGAGCGTACGCGTCATCTGGGATGAGATCTAAGAACTCGTGGAAACTGCTTAATATCAAGAATATGATATTTATTAAGACTGAACAGGAACAACTTTTAACATCAGCTCACACATTCAGTCCACATTCCTCTGTTATTTAACTCCTTTTTAATACACCAAAGGCATTTGTGTGGAATTTTCAGCATGAATTATATAATGTGTAATATTCGCGGGGTCATATGCTCATGTTTTCCATTTGATTCATTAGTGTGTCACCCAATAGCAATAAGATTTGTCCCTTTAGAAGTCTCAGCTGCAGTTTTATATTGTATCTTACAATAATGTGTTGTTCAAGCTCTTTACTGATCAGATCGCTGTATTATATATATTTATTATTTGTAGCATGTCAGACACCCAGCCATCACAATAATGTTCTGCTTTGTTGCTTTTGATATAAAACAGCTCAGCTTTCAAATGAATGTGTGAAAAATCTCTTTGTCTAAAGAATAGCAAGATACAAAAGTGAAGGAACATTAAAAGGCATGGGAAAAAAGGATATACACTTATTTATAATGAAGTCTCACTGTAATCGAGAAAATTATTGATTTACATTGTCACTTAAACTAAAGCCATTTCAGCTATATGTTCAGGCTATAATATATATGTCATGTTATAATAAACATATTGTGTGTATTTCGCTATAAAACTGCCAGATTCTAAAAGCAGAGAATATCTCTGGGTGCTCTTTATTCTCTTAATATTTTATTCTCAAAATATTACGACTTTAATCTCGTAGTTTTAGACTCTTTTTTCTAAAGAACACTAAAACAGCAAATTAATTAACGTATATTTCAAACTTTAATAAAGGCACCAGGAAACACAGCAAATGCTGCAAAAGCCAGGAGAAGATGGCTGGAAACAGTAGCCAACAAATTAAATGCATTTGTGCTGCCTATGTTACATGTTTTTTCCTTGATATTTTTTTATAGTTTTATATTTTATATATATAATTTTTTAATATATATATATATTGTGTGAATCATCAAAATAATTTTCTATAGTTTATTGCAAGATACTTTTCTTTTGCCATGTGAGTCAATCCATGTCAGTCGTGTTCTCTAACAAATCAGATGTGACCTCGCCATTTCAATCAATCATACCCCGTCAGGAGCAGGAGATGTGCGTTGAAGATCGAGACAATTCAAGATCAGGATAAATCCACAACAATTAAATCCAGCTAACTGAGTTAGCGACGTACGAAGAACGGACCCTTGATCTCACAGAATTCTGCGTAATGACCACGGACTCTTAAAGGCACAATATGTAATTTTTCGCCACTAGAGATCGCATTTTTAAAACAATAACAAGGGGGAAGTTCTATGAAGCAATGACAGACCGTGAACACTGGGAGATGTCATTTTCAAAAATCATGTTCACAGATAAAAAAAAGCTCATTTATATCTGTTTTATCACCTGATTTAAAAGTCACGACATCACTTCTTCTGGGGCAGTTGGTTGCTATTTTGTAAACTGCAGTGTGTTTTTGTGGATTGTGTAGAGAGAGAATTTTGAGCCTTGAGTTCTGTTTGCTTATTTAGCTTTATCTTATCAATGATTCACTGGTGTATCTGACTTATTTGACTCATTTGACATTGATTTTCGGATTTCCCTCTAAATTTTGTGTTTGAAACATCTTTGTAAATATTGTAAATCTTAAATTGGGACAGTAGGGAGTCTGATGCCATTTCTGTTTGAGAAATTAATTTTTGTTTTTTTGTTTTTGTGTTGGGAAGTTAGGGAAGGGGATTGTATTTTATTTTGTTTTGAGTAGGTAAGGTAGACGTTTGAAAACCAGGACTTTTGTTTGTTGTTTTGGCCTTGTCAGCTCCTGAACCTAAGACTCTCTTCCTGACACTAAAGACTATGTCACTCCTTCTATGTTAACTTCTGTAGATGTGGTTCCTTCCGAATATTCTCCTTGTGTGGATGGCCTTCATTTAGGAAGTGTTTGTCTTTCTGGAGCTTGTTTGCAAAATTTTGAGGCTATAGTAACCCTCTATTCAAAACTTTCCCACTTGTCTAATTCATCTCAAAGCGAATTTATACTTATACTTTATACTTTAATTAATAATTCTTCTTCTCTTTTCTCAGATCTACCTACAGTGAGTAATGTGTTAATGCATGATATTGATGTTGGTGATCATCCTCCTGTTAAGCAGAATGCTTATGGTGTGAATCCTGCCAAACATGAAATTATTAAAAAAGAGACCCATTATCTAGTGGAAAGTGGTCTAGCTGTCCCAAGCTGTAGTCCATGGTGTTCCCCATGTTTATTAGTCCCAAAACCTGATAGAACTTTACAATTTTGAACTGATTACCGCAAGGGAAATCAATCAACTAAATCAGATTCATACCCTCTTACCAGAATGGAAGATTGTGTTGTGTTGTAAACAAATTGGACTTGCCTAAAGGGTATTGGCAGGTCCCCCTCACTGAGCGTGCTCTCAGCCTTTGTTACACCAGATGCCTTTCTGCAGTATAAGGTCCTACCTTTTGGTCTTAAAAATGCTCCGGCCACCTTCCAACACTTGATGAATCAAATCTTAGCTAATGTGAAACATTGTGAGGCGTACATGGATGATAAAGTGTGTTTACTTGGAGCAGTCATCTGCAGACCTTGGAGGAAGTGTTCTCAAGGTTTCAAGGTATTAATCTTACACTTAATTTAGCAGAATGTGAGTTCTGTCCTGCCACAGTCACATATTTGGATAAAGAGGTTGGCCATGGTACTGTCTGTCCTTTAGAAGCCAAAGTTCAGGCCATTGTTGAGTTTCCTGTACCCAAATCTAAAAGAGATCTCCCTGGGAATGACTGGGTAGTACAGAAATTTCAGATATATTTCTAATGTTGTAAGCTCTTACAGATAATCTTTGCAAAGCTGTTTCTTTTAACTGGGACACTTTCTTTTAACATGTGAGCTTGCTTTTGAATCTCTGAAGAATTTGTTGTGTACTGCTTCTGTGTATCCACCTGCACATGACTATTACTTAAACAATGAATAATATATATTTACTTACCTGTCTATTAAAACACACGCGAGAGGGGAACTCTGTCCAGTCTAAAACCTTATATTTATATAAAACCTTGTATTTTACTTCACATAAAGGCATTGTGTGGCTTCAGAAGGACTTGCAACATAACTTGTAATGCTTTTATTGCTTATTTTACGGTCAGTTTTTGCAATAAATAACATAGAATTGTACGTTAAGGGTCCGTGGTCATTACATGGAATTCTGTGAGATCAGGTTGCACCATCATGTCAGAAGAAGAGTTTACGACATAAAACCATGCAATTGCCTTTACAATGCAACAAATGACAACAAATGCATAATATTCATATTAAAATCATTATTACAACCACTGCAACTGAATCATAATTGAAAGTGAGTATTAATAAAAATATTAATTTTCACTACCTTTAAGTGGAGTTTTGTGTGTTGTGTATGTAAGATCATGTGACACTCTGACCTTTAAACATGTTTTTGTGTCAGCAGACCGTGGATCTCTCTCTCTCTCCCCCCTCTTTTTCTTTCAATCCCATGAGGTCAGTCTCACAGTAACCCGAGACCTTTGCATTTTAAATATGTGCCATTGTGCAGTACAAAACTGCCTAGGCCAGGGATTTTGAGGGTATTTTTAGTAGTGATGTGAATAGCATCACTATTACTATTCTTTAGATCTATTCTAATGATTAGTACAATCAAAAAAATTACTCTTTGAATGAACATAAAAAAAATCATGGAAAGGATTTCCACATGATTAATTTGCTTTATTTCAGCATTATGCAATTCTGTTATTCCAATTTAATGTACTTACGTTGGGTAAACTTAATTTATTAAGTTTCATTCAACTTATTTACTATGGTTGGGCACAGCTTAATTTAATCAACATGTATTGTGACACATCCAGTGCAGTCATTCTCTTACCTCACGCACATTAAAGAGAGCTGGTCACCTCATTTTGAAATCAGCTATCACGGGGGCCTCCAAAACTACCTCTTGCCTTCTAAGTGCAAAGGTCTTGTCCATCATTGCCGCCAACTTGTGCTCATTGTTTCTCTTTTTTACTTCTGAGAGGAGTGCCACTCTTATCCCTTCTAGTGTCTCTGGTGTTTCACCGGCCGGATAGGTGGGGCAGTAATTCACTAGGGCTTTTTTCGGCTTCTTTACACCATATGCAGGACTACATTTGCTCTCAGGTTTGTGTGTTAAGGCATTCACAGTCACTTCAGGGCATCCAAGCCGTCTGAGTTTTGTTCGGTAGTTAGCAAGTTTATACTTCAGGCTTGTCTTCCATCCACCATACCCAGTCACTGAACCTGGCTCTTTTAAACATGGATATGTAGTTATGAGAGCTTCTGCTACATCATCAAACTCCCTGTCAGAGAGGTACACTTTGTACTGGACGATCGTTTCAGCTAAGCCATCAAGAACAGCAGATTTAAGTTTTGTATCAGGATTCAACAAAGCTCCAGTTTCTTTAAAAGCAGCATTGGCCCTGTCCAGCTTTAGCTGACTATCATAAGCAAACCGGGGAATGGGGAAAACAATGGGCCAAACAGTGTATCTCGAGGAGGAGGACTCAGGAGAAGACAGTATGTCTGTATCAAATTAGCTTCCAGCAGATGAAAGGGATGAAGAGTCATTCAGAGTGCGGGAGGCAGCAGCTGAGTAGAGAGAGGGCAGGGCGCCATCAGGCTGGGAAGGTGCAACCGAGTTAAAGATGACCTTGAGGGAGCTTTTATCCTGGATGTCTGACATTGAGACCAAGTTGGTGAATTCATTCCCAAACTCAACATCCATGAATTGAAGCCTGAAGTCCCCATCTACTCCACATTGTCTCTTAATTTCCTGTACAAGTTCGATGAGAGTCTCTGGCATACCACCTGGAAGGATCAATCTCTGGGAATCGTTTTCACCAAGAATGATTCTGAGTTTCACGATCGCCTGAATGAGGACAGAGAAAGTTAAGTTTTAACAAGGGTAATCTGATTTTAAAACACCAATGAGTACAAAAATAGGGAATGCCATGCCGATTTAATATGGCTATCAAAAAATCATAAAATAAATGAGAGAACTGTGATTTCATAATACCAAACTTATTCCCAAACTGTTTCACTTCCATTTTGCATTCAAATGAATGGGCCATGATTATCAAAGTAGATCAAAGCAACAAGACCAGGGCAGCACTACCACTACCAGTAGGTGAAAAAAGACAAAAATGACAATGAGAAGGAGAGAGTAGAAAATAAAACGAGGAGAATAATGATTTGAAAACAGGTGCTGCTGTATGTGATTCTGTGCCATCCCTCTGCTGTTGCTTTGGTCTGAATCTGTTCCTATTATGCTCCATTAATTTGAATATATGAAATCAAAATAAAGACCTGGGAAATAAAAGTGGCATTAAGAAGTCACACTTCCCTGAAAAAAGACAGTCCTTATCTGTATGTATCTTTTCAATGTCACCAGTCTTAGAGGTCCAACAAAGTAGTCTGCCAAAGGGTAGTCATCAGCCAGTTCAAGTTCAATCAGTACAGTTGGTAGGATATACACTCAGCTCAAACGATCTGAAATGTTCCCTGTACCACCCAGAAAGCCTTCTAACCATGAAACACAGTCTCTCCTGAACAACACAAATCTGAAGAATCTCCCCAAAGTCAGGGAGCCCACTTGTAGAACCATGAGCAACTATCATCGCTTTTCTGAAATGTACGCCTTTGCTTGACACACACTTGGAAAGGTGAACTTCAGTTGTACCAGGGAAGTTCTTTTCAATAGTCTGAGCTATTTCTTGTTTCAGACAAGTCCAGAGGGACTGTTGAGACGTTTTTAACTTCTAGGGATGTTTCTTCAAAATTGGATGATCTCAAGTGATATGAAATCATGAGCTGATGCTTAGTGGCTAGCGAGAGGGGCACATTTTTAAAGCAATTGGTGTGTTGCACAACCTGCTTAAAAAAAAATGTGTTTGGCCTCAAAACGCATTGTCCAGAGGCACACAAGAGGCCCAAACATCCTTATCAGTTGAGGATAGTGCTCCAAATAATGATGTTTTGGGAGCAGTTGCACACCAGGTAAGAGTTCTTGGTAATTTTGTCTGTGCTCAGAAATTTTGCCCTCAAGATAGGCAATGGACTCATCTGTGTGTGTTGGAGCAACCACAAGCTCTACAATGTCTTTTAAGTCCAACAGTATTTGCCATGCCATTTCACTTTAAGGCACCAGGTGCCCAATTATTAATTAGTCTTATTAGAGCCCAATTTTCATGGGCGTTTCCCCCTACTGTTGCCCTAGTTGATCACATGTGGCCTATTCGACCCACTTGTAAGGGAAGGGCAGGATGTTTTTGTTGAGGGTTTGAAGACTGAAATACTTCTTGGATATAAGCAATGCCAAACACCGTGCAAGCTCCACTGGCACTATGCCCTCAAACAGATCATGCATAATATCTGGAGGATAGCCTGTGTGAACGGTGAAGTGGGCAAGCGTTTTGGTGATAACACAGTGTCTTTTCACCCCAAAACAGCTTGTAACATTCTCCTCACATGAGGTCACATGAGAGTCATGGAGTTCTTTTGTCCTAAGGGTGAATGCACCTGATTTTACCTCTTTTGTTTAGATGTCTGTTTTTGTTCCTGTGCAAAATCGGCAGATATACCCACTAGAAAAGCTCTCATTAAAACCTGCAATACTGTGAGCCCCCAAGTTATCTGCTGCAACAACCTGAATCGTACCTTTAACAAATCTGCCAAGTAATGGAATGAAAACACTGTCTTGCTCCAGAGTTTTCATGTCTTGAAGAAGAGGATGTAAGACACGGTCATAACCATACTTATTTACATCATCGGTTTTACACAGCAAGGCCAAGTAAATTGATGATAGTGATGCTTATGCTTATGTTTCCTGCGAGAAGTACCCAGAGGATTGCAGACCTCAAAATCATCTACGTATAAACGTAACAATATCCTCATCTCATCGCCTGACGGAAAAATGTTTTGCTGGAAGTGTGAACCATCCTGAGGAGATTTGTAAGTGAAGTGTTCACCACTCGCCATTTTACTCTGCTGTGCTCTGTGGTTTTCAACTACCCTGTCCACAACATCTTTCTTAAAGAGTTGCTGCAAAGACTTCAGTACAGAAACATACTGAAAACTTCTGTTTTCTTTGGCATCAAGAACATATTCAATGGGTTCCACAACGTTAAAGCTTTCTTGATAATACTTGTTGCGGAGATAAGTTGAGCTTAGGGGACCTCCCTTCTCTATGGCTTTGAGCAATGGATTAGAAGTGCAGAGAGCAGTTGCTACTTCTGTTACCGCAGACCTATCAGTTGTGGGACTAAGTTTCTGAAATACCCCTTCAAGAACATCAATGGAGAGGGGTAATGTTGCTGAACTTAAGTAGTGCAGTTCCTCTAAGAACTAATAAATTTTTTTGCCTGGGACATGTGCAAAATGCTCTAACTTAAGCAATGCTGCTGCAAAATTATTCTCAATTATTTCAGGCAATTTATTGGTTACATCTACATCACTATTTGAACATGCACTGTCTGCTTCAACTGCAGAGTCATCTTGATTGCCTGCATCTTCCTCAGGAGAGGATTCTTGTGAAACTCGAGTGTTTCTAACTATGTCTGGCTTGAAATCTCTCAATGTATGTCGACTGTGTTTCCTGTTCTTGTGAGAGTGAAATGTTCCATACACATTTGTTTGAAAATTACAACCCCCAAACATACAAGGAACAGTTTCATTACTCATTAATGAGTGTCAATGTGTGAAAAATAATCCTTCTCTGTAGGAAGATCACTACAAGCGCACAAATGACAACTATAGGTTGACAATTCCTGTAGCTCCTGGGTGTTTTGTTTACGATGGACTCTACTTAAATGAATGTACAAAGCATTCCATGTCTTAAAAGTACATGGGCAGTTTATGTGCGGGCATGGGTAACGATGCATATGCCGGTGCTGAAGTCTAAAATGTTTTAGTAGGTTATATCTATCAGACAGAGATAGACTACACACCTTCCACTTCCACATCCCTCCTCCACCCCCACCCCAACAGAAAAAAAAATCTAAACAAACTGGGCAAATTGTCACGATGGGCTGCCGGCGATCGCTCTTCAGCGAAAGACAGAGACTAAAGAGGCCGAAGTTCTTTATGAATAACATTTATTTGACAACATGGAGCTGAACCAACGTTCCCGGACGCAGTACCAACATGCTTTAACAGCGGATAGGGGAGACAAGACATGGGTAAGACTTTATACATCACTTAATTAACAACACCTAGACAGACACTGCTGGGAACAAATTACACACTAAGGGTAGGGGGCGTGGCTACAGAAGGCAGGCATACAAGAAGAACACGTGAGGGAACAACAAATACAAAGCATGTGGAACTCACATAAACAGACATGATTTAATGGGGCGCCCATGAGGGCTTGACACAAATACAGGTTTAGCTGGACCATAGCATCATAAGGTTGTCAACATTGGAATCAGTCAGTAAGACAAATTCACAGTTTTAGGCCAAAAATATTAAGGTCTGGCAAAACTTACAAGTAACTATTGAAATCACAAACTTGACGATGGCAGACAAGTGATGTTCTGAAAGAGATCCGATCAATTTACAACCATTAAAATATTTAATTTTTAATGAATCAAGTTACAGTAGTCAATTTTGCAAATGTATTCTCATATTGGTTGGTTGACAGAACAATTTTTATAACACATGTTAACGTAAGCATTTTCACACCAGCACCAGCATCAGACTGTTTGAGACCCCATAAGACTATAATTTTATAAATGTTTTTGCGTTCATTTCGACTACCTTAACCAGGGCTTGACTTTTTGATTCGTTTTTTTCAGATACCTCACAACCGCGTATAAACTTCCCCTCGATATTTGAGTCTGAAGTGTAGTAATATCAACGAGCACTGAGTCCTCCAACAGAAATCAATGGGATTTTACAAAATGCAAAATAAAACACGAGAGAAACTGTATTTCGCTATGCTATTTGTTTTTAATCATCAACGAACACCACTAACCACTCAGTGAGTTGCACAGTTTGTTAAGGACATATTTGTGAATGCCGGTAGCTATCCACTAGGAAGCGTTCAAGGGCGAATCTAAACGAGTCAAAAAGTAGAGACAGGACCCATCGTCAACATTTCTGTGTCCACCACTCTAGTTCATCCATAAACCAGAAAAGAGACTCAAAGTGTTGAATACCAGAATTATCCTTTAACTGCGAGCCAACTGTCGTCACGTATGTTACGTGAGCATAAATGTGCATGAATGTGCCAGCATGACATTAACGGCCTGAGTACAAAAATAACAAACAAGCATGCCCAAATATTGCTGAAAATGATGGACAGTCTGCTGATGAATTTATACACATAATTTTGTAGATGGATGAAAACAGATTTTATCTTACGTTTCCAAATGAACTCTAGGCACGCCAGGCAAGTTCTTCATGTGATAAATGATAATCTTGTTATTTTCCGAAGCCCGCGGTTTGTCATCTCACGTGATCTCACTAATCCATTTTCGGTGCATATCAGTCTGACTATATTGAATCACGTTATCTCAACATGAATGAATTTAACAAATGTTAATTTGTTGCATTTCATGCTTATACTACATTATTTTATCATGTTCACCTTTGAAACATGAAAAAATTTAGTTAAAATTACACGTTATGCTTGTTTTAATGTAATAACCAGCTAATTTTATTTTTTTGAGTGTACAAATACAGACATGCATAATTCCATTAATCATGACATGTTTGTTAATACTTCTCTAAGAGACACATCATGTTTTGCCTGGTTGATGATACAGACAAAATATTAAATATAACAATACAAATCTCACAATTCCACAAAAACATCCTTTTTTATCTGTCCCTTCACTTTGATTTCTCTTCCATCCATCTGTCATAGGAATTATTAATAATGGATGTGGGAGGTCATCAGTAATCAGGATTAACTAGTTACTAGCTGATCAGTGATCTCTATTTGAGCTTACACTATAACCAGATGGCACAGCCACAGACTGAAAACACTCAGTTCTTTAACTGACTAATTTACACTGTTCAAGAGATAGTATAAAAAGATTTTTCAAAGTTGTAAGTTAAACAGCTGTTATTGGAGTTACAACAATTTCACATTTTATTTAATGGGTTACTTGCCCTTTCTTTGTAATTATTTGAAATTTACTAGCAATTTCTGATCAAATCTAACACCTTATAATTATATTTATATTGTTTTATGTTATTAAAATTTTTTATTTTATTCTTAGTTTGTCAAGCAAAAATCCGATTGGATGGCTTTATGCAGGATGCATTTATTTATTTATTTTAGTAAAGCAGAAATTATCTTAGTATTTCTTACAGTTTTTGGAGGAAAACTAGTTACTACCAAGTGATTGACATTACATCTTTATATTTTATACTATACATACAGTGTCTACAGTATTAAGGGGTATTGGGGGGGATGCAGTAATATCTCATGAATTATCGGAGTCTTTCATTCATGACTTTCTGGATGAACATCACATATTAATTAGGACATTAACAAAGATGGATATATCATGATTGATGATTTATTATGAATGATCATTATGTTTACTTTGTTCACAAGAAAGAAAGAAAGAAAGAGAAAGAAATAAAAGTCTTTACTTTACTTAAAATAACATTATTTTGTGAAGATAAAACTACTTGAATTACTAATTGAATTTACAAAAATCCATGCATACAGGCTTGAACAGTCTATCAATAAATGTGAGAACTAATGGTTTTTTAATTCGTTATTAAGCATTATAGCCCTCCAGGTAAATAAACACACCCCAACACTGGCCAATCACAGCACATAGTGTAACTAAGCGGACTGACAAGGTGGTGAGTGAATAATACTGTTTGTTTGCAGGATGAGTTAGACAATATCAAAATGGTGAGTAACTGAAATTCAGATAATAGCTAATGATCACAAAAGGAAACTAATTATTTTCTTTGTAGGAAGCAGATAACCAGGATGGGACAAAACGTGATGAATCCCACCCACACACCATAGACCAGACGAGAGCAAGGAGAGGAGACGAGGGACCTGGAGACACACGGAGGAACAAGGAGCACACTAGGAGAGATCAGGTAGGACAACAGGTAAGTATCAGTAAAGGCAGCCGTACACAGTTCACATTTGCGCGGGTCAATGTGTAAACAACCCGAACCCGACCGACGTTGTCAACTAACCCGCCCGCAATTCGGACCGCAAAAAAAAAAGAAAAAAAAATTGTACCCGACCCGCTTCCTGACCCGCATTTTTTTCAAATTGTGAGCTCGCTGACGTGCTGCGCTCTGAACTCGTTGTGCGCGTGGCGAGAGCAGGCAGTTCTTGAGGCGACCCATCATTTT
>JAUCMT010000036.1:17645344-17661906 GCA_032357475.1 Enteromius thamalakanensis
AGTGTGTGTATGGATTCTGACTTTTACCATAAAGTGACATCTCAACCGTTTGGTAGAGCCCGATATTTAAAAAATTATGGGATGTGTTGAAAAAAAAAAAATGTATTGAGTGTGATCACTAGTGACATAAGAAGATAAGAAATGCAAACAAAACATTTTTAAATAGCCTTTTTCTTGGTGAAGCAGTTAAAGGGTTAAGGTAACAGCTGCAGAAAACCACTTTTTACCGTGAAGTGTGACAATTTGTAACCGTTAGCTAGAGTATCATTATTTGACAACTTGATAAGTTTTAACTTTTTAATGCCTTTTTATAATCCATAAACTCAACAGGACAGATATTCATGTTAGTTTTTGTGTCACACTTTTATTAGGTGTCTTTAACGAGGCTATACTGTCAAATGTTTGTTAATGCCGTAAGGTTCAAGAGCTGCAGGTAAAGGGTCGGCATTGTAATTAAAGACAACTATAGAAATCCTTTGCAGATGTCATTTTACATTCAGGTCTTAGGGTTAAAAAAATATATTAGTGAATAATAATGTAAAACCTGTCTACACTAAATAAGTACATTGTATCTATTGTTTAAATGAAATGTAAGTACACTGAAGTTAAAGACTGTGTCAACCAGCTTCTTCTTTAAGCTGGCTTTCCTCTGTACAATACATATATGTATTATTTCTTTACCTCTTTCCCTGTTTTCTTTTCCATTTTTCATTACCACTTTCTTTTTTTCACTTGCTCAGTCTGTTTGGCCGGCTCTAATCTTGTTAGACAGAGAACAGCTTTTTTAGTGATTGTGGTTGGTCATCCGGTGAATTTTATTGGCTGGCAAACGGTCTGCATCGTATACATTTATCAGGAACAATTGGTCTGTCTAAGAGGGCTTCTCGCTTCACCTGACAGCAGCAAGAGAGAGAGAGAGAGAGAGATTGCTTTGGATGGTAACAAATAAAAGATAACATCAAAGGAATTATTGATTTGTCAATTCAGCTGAAACTATCAGCTTGCTTTTCAGAATACCATGTTAATTACAGCGTTAGTGTGCGTCTTTTACCAGTCGTTGGATTTGATCACAGTCATTAGGGCATTATGGGATTTAATTGCTCAGATGAAGATACCGCAACAGCCAACAGATAACCTATATAGTTTTCATTTAATGGAATGTTACACTGTTAGCACAGACTGACAGGCATCACCACGCTGTGTGTGTGTGTGTGTGTGTGTGTGTGTGTGTGTGCGTGTGTTGAAGCTCTCAAAGTAATTGCTTTCATCACACTAGAGTCAGATGTGGCCAGGTTAAGCCATGAAGCTGTGATCCTGAACCGATCCATATAATGAAAATGTGTTTTTATCATGTTCTGACAAGGATAAAATATCAACCAACATCTCAGTGTTGCATATTTCAGGCCTTTGGCTTCTGGGTTATAGTGCTATCATAACATGTCAGTCATTTTGGGTATTTTGTACATAACCCCAATTTTCCCACTCTTTAAAAAAAAGGTTCCAAAAGGGTTTTCTTTTTCCAAAGAGATGCAAAAGAAGAACTGTTTTTGGTTCACCAAAGAATTTAAAAAAACCTTCTTTTTTGCGAAGAACATTTTAATTATCTAAAGAACCCTTTTCCTTTATAAAGAGGCTTTTGTGGAATCCATCAGTAAAGAACCTTTATTTTTAAGAGTGAACTAATAAAGTGAACACAGAGGCATTGTCATGTCTGATTACATCTTCATGTTATCCAGTCATTTCTGTCTGTTTTTATAGAAGCAAAATGAAAATAATATAATAAAATACAGATCATTTTGACTGAAAAATCCTAGTAGCAATTCTAGTCATAACTTACAAACAAAAATACATTCAGCATTTTCCATTAATTAACAAATGAATGATAATAAGATGGGCGTGTATTTTAAATGAGACATTTCTTTTTATTATAGCTCTTTGTGTTTACTTTGGAAATCTATCAACAACAAAAGAATTACACAATACTTTGACAAACACTAATATACACTAATAGTATACGGTCCCATCATCCCGGTTAACAGTCGTTAGATAAGATCATTGTTTGACATTTGTGCTATTTTTGTATATCCAACCACACACACACACACACACACTGAAGAGATTTCCAGTGCCCATGTTCAGTGATGTGCAGGTGAGAGCAGTTGTGCATTGCAGAGTTTCTGCGCAGCCCTTCCAGGACACTGCGGTTCAATGAAATCTCAGAGGAGTGGCATGAGTGTGTGTGTGTGTGTGTGTGTGTGTGTGTGTGTGCACGGCAAGAAAACGAAAGATCAGGCCCATCACTTTTATCACCATCTTTGTAAAGAAGTGGATTTAATTCACAGTATATCATCCATCTTCATTTCATTCAGTTTACACATGTACCATCCTCAAAACCACAAGGACTGGAGGCTCAGAAAGGAACAGCCCAGCGTTTTCAGCGTTCACTACATGCAAGGCCCTTTTTTTATCAATATGCAAATCGGTCAGGATAAAATTACAATGTATATGAGGTACGGCGACATTACACGCTCATAGCGTCTTTAGCTCTCAGATGATGAAGCTCCAGGGAGAATCGCCTCCTGAAAACAGCAAAAAAACAAAAAAGCAAACACCCTATGCATCTCGTGATTTGTGTACCTGCAGTAATGGCATCCCATGCTAGCGGGTTTGATCATCTCAGGCCTGCAAACAAGACATGTTTTGTTGGTTTTAACTGCAGTGGAGACATCTCAGCGTGCACAATGCATCTCAAGAGTTTCTCCATCTGCACACGCGAAAGCGACCGCATCACCTGACCTCCGACATGATGTATGCCACATCGCAGCATGCAGAATTACATTCATACATAACCCAATCATTTTGTCATTTAGGAGGAGCTGTAAAAACACCAGGTCGGCTCTTGCAGAAAATGCACGGGAGAGAATGAGAGGCGGTGAGGGGAGAGAGAAAGAGAGAGGGAGGGAGGGGAGACTGCAGTACATATAAGGCAAGAAAGATACCAGTTCATGTTTTATTAAAGCTTTGCTCTGTCAGGTCCAGTACAATCCTTCAGCTCTGGTCTTTTTGTTTTCTCAGTAAGGACCACAAAGTTGTAAAAATCTCAGGAGTCCTGGAATGCTTATCCAAGGAGAGAGGAATTACTGAGAGAAAAGGGAAGATTGCACCGTACAGCCAAGCCATTTTGTTCCCGTCCCCACCGCCCGCCCCCTCTCATAACATGTCCATCCTCCCAGGGGTCATCCCGTCAGGTTTGATCCGAGACGGTCTGTCACAAACTGTTCTTTATCCTCGGTGACCTTCAAGATGTGTCAGTTCTTAAGCATCTGTAGGGGGGTGGGGTGACATATCAATACTCGAGCAAATGCCGCATAAGATTTCATCCCCTGAAATTGTCCGGATTCTCTAGAATATAAGTTCTTAAACATGCAATACTTTCCCTTCAAGCTCAGAAATGCAGAGAACATCTCCTCTCTGTGCACGCATTTGCTTGTCATAAATATATGGTGGCATAATCATAAAGAACCATTCAAAGAGGAGAAACAAAATGACATCTTAACGATCAGAAGTTAAACAATAATGCACCGGGCTTTGTTGCTGAACAAAGCTTGAAATGAAAGCGCACGCCTGCTTTAGCACGCTTGCATTGTCATCGAGAGTGGAAGAGATGCAGCAGGCGTGGGCTTTTCACTTAATAGTACATGAATCCCAAAACAAACTACTCGGCTTACAAATATTGCTGGAAGTGCTGGGTAAAAAACCAGCACCGGAGCACAAAACATTGCTGTAACGCTGTTCTGTCTTGTGTTAGCGAGCAGAGACGGCTGTCCTGTGTAGAAAAGACCAGCTCTTTATTCCCACCTGGCCGTTTTTCCAAACGAAAGAGAAGGAAGAATGCATTATGCCATTTTCAGTTCATTTACAACAAATAGAGCTAAAGCAAGTCTGGACCCAGTAAGCATAATTCAAGCAATAAATCTGCTTTATGGATATGGTTATATTCTTCAGAATAGATTTTATATGTATATATGCATATATTTATATACAAGTATGGCACTTGATTACACTTAAGCGCGAAAAAACACGTCACAAATGAAAGCAGAGGGCGCTTTGGTGTTGAAATTAAGGAAATCATCACAGACTTTAAGCGTTTGCAGCAAATTCACCCCTGCGCACGCACACACACACTCTCTCACACACACAAGGACACGACAGCAGATTTGGAACTCATCACATAGCCTACGTTAAGGTCAATGGTGCGGTACAGGCAACCAAAAAGAAAGAAACCGTAGCAGAAGCGATAGTGTTTGATACATGAAATATTGTGGCTCGAGACTCTCCCGATGTGCGATATTATGTCAGCATCACGTTCACTTTTTAGTGCAAGACGCATTTACTCCCTTTAAGTACAGTAGAGCAGCTGGTTCGGTCACACTTCACATGTCAGTGCTCATGTCACAGCAGTTGTCGTGGAGCCGCTCGTAGTTTACTGTAATGAATCATAAAGCATGCATTGTGTGTGCAACACGGACAGTGTCATGTCAAGTGTCACCGCAGCTTTAAGAGGGGCAATACTCATTCAGGTATCAGCATTTGCTCTTTGTCTCAGAGTACAAATGCTGCTAAAAAGTTGCATTAATTATTCAGTAGTGAACCGCTTACAAACGTGTTTGTCGTCCACGGTTGCCAATGGAGTCTTTAAAACAGTAACAAAAAAGTCCTACCCCGTGTTCTTGCAATTCATGAACCTTATGTGGCGACGGCACTCGTCCACGGTCTCGATCTCGGCGGTGCACGAGCTTCGGGTTCTCGTTACATACCCGTTACACGTAGGCGGAGTCACTGGACTGAGTGCGGCCGAAATTGGGCATACTCATCCGGGGCAAATCCTTGTTCCGGATCTCGTAGATAGACTTCCTGCGGGCCCTCACGCCCCTCACAGCCGTTTTGATCTTCCTCCAGCCCAAGTGATTGAGCTCGGCCAGGTTGAGGACCACGCAGAAGCCACTGACAGCGAACATGAAGACGAGGAACACGGTTTTCTCCGTGGGTCTGGAGACGTAACACTCCACCTCCTTGATGCACGGGTATCGATCGCACTCATACACGGCCGGCACGTTGAATCCGTACAAGAAATACTGGCCCACCAGAAAGCCGATTTCCAGAGCGTTTCTGAACACCACCTGGATGATGTAAAATCGGGAAATGCCCTCCTGCCGCCGCATTTTGGACTTGGCCGGTTTCGTGCCCGAGGTGGGCATTTCTTTGGCCTCCAGACAATCGGGCTCCGCTTCTTTGGTGGAGTTCTCCGTGTTCTGCAGTACTCCGTTCATGATGGTGTTCTTGATCTTTTGGTTCTTGGCCTCCTCTCGCTTCAGGGAATCCTGCTCCTTACTATCCAGCGTGAGGAGGACGGTAGCGGTGGAGTAACGTCGCTCCTTTTGCTTGGCCGATTGATGGACCGAGTATGTGATGAAGCAGAGACTCGGCGTGCAGACCATTATGATCTGGAAAACCCAATATCTGATGTGAGATATGGGGAACGCTTTGTCGTAGCAAGCCTGGTTGCAGCCCGGCTGCAAGGCGTTACAGACAAACATGGTCTGCTCGTCATCATACACTGTCTCTCCCACTATAGCTACGATCAGGATCCGGAAGATCACCACCACGGTGAGCAGGATCCTAAAGAACAAGCACAGAGAAAAATAAACGTGTCAATATAGGAGCTTGAGCTGCAGGGAGCTGTCCGGTGCTGAAACCGGGCTGCGCTTCATTTCGCTTTCACTGAATGCTGCATATGGATTATGCAGATAGCACTCATTATGCCGCGTTTCCTACTGTATTTTTGAAAATTTGTGCACCTCCTTACATTGCTTTAAATGCAATTCAAAACAGACACAAATACATAGGAAAAGTCCAGTAATAAGCTAGTATAATGCCCAGTGCTGAAAATGTGGTGCATTCTCAACCACTGAATCCTTTTAATTTTAATTTTTTAACATGATGCTTTATATTTTACATATACAGACACGACATAATTGGCATTCGTTTTCTATTGTAATTAAGGGAGACAGTTGGCAAAAAGCGCACAGCTAGGAAAAGCATCACTCTGCCTCAAAACGTGACTTCAAACAAAGCAATAAAATAAGTAATGTATAGCTGGCAGGTTTAATATTGATAGTGGGTTATTATGGAGCTGAATAAATTACAGGTGCGTTCGCAAACAATGAACGATGCATTTAAGTCCCATTGACTGTGGTTTAAAAATGCGATATTTTATATATGCGTTATGTGCATGTTTTCTATTTTCTACCGTGTTTGAAGAAGGTGTAATAGGCGGTGACGCCTTTTTAGTGCACACCTGGCAAAAAGCATCGCTCTGCGTTCAAACGTGGCTTGAAATGAAGCAAAAACATTAAAAAGCATAATAAAAACAAAGCTGTCAATATTCAGTGTAGTTTAAAGTAAATGGCGCTGTCCAGTGCTGAAACCAGGCGCCTTCACAACGATTGCATTCAGTTGCATTATATTTTTTCATGTGTTATAAGCAAATATTTTTTGGTAGATCATGTTTGTTGGTTATCCTTATGGTATACTGTAAAGGGGAAAAGGGTCGACTGCGCTCGTTGGCAAGGATAAAATCGTATTTTTTTCCTCTAAAACGAGCTGAATCTCGGCGTCAGATGCACTGGCATTAGCTCTTACCTTCCGATCATAGTGGAGTGCTGCTGAACAGCAGCCTCCAAGAGCCTCTCTAGTATGGTCCATTCCCCCATCGCTGCTCATCCGCAGACTCTGCTCCAAATCCAGGGAAAAGCGTGAATATTTCCTCTTACTGTCCGCCGTTATGAGCTGCGCCAGCTGTGGCAGTGCTGATGCTGGAAGATGCCACACTTCTCCTCGTCTTCCAGTCTGGAGTGGAGTCATGTGAGCCCTCCTATCTTCGATCTCCACATCAGATTGATGGTGTGGGTGGAGGGCGGCGGGCTTTAATATGGCATCAGTGCCGTGGAGAGCCCTGCTGCGTCATATGGGGCTTTATCTCGAGCTGCCAACACGCGCGGATTTTATATGTGTGATGATGATGATGATGATGATGTTCATACGCTTGGAATGAAGTCGGATTGGGTCCGGTGATGCTGAGCTCGTGTCATGGTGAGGACAGCGTAGGTGACCTCCACCTTTTTTATTTGGGGGGCTTGAGGCTCATACTTGTTGCTGTGTATATGGATATGGGAAGACGACACAGCTGTTGGAGCACAAATGTCCTTGAGTACATTGAGGACCTTCAGCTCCGCCCTGTTCTCATGAAGCAGCAGTGTAAAACAGCACTGGGGCTCTGGACACAGTGAGATGAAAGTGTCAGCTTCTTCTCTGTTTAAGTAAAGACACTTTTGGCCCCGCCCATCGAACGCCCGTAGACATGCGCAGTTCCGCCGAAACATCTTTTTTTGCAGTTTGACTATTTTAAGGGTCTTCAGTTTCCTCCAAGATATTTGTTTACTTTGACAAACACACACTGTCACAATATTTTATGGTTTCTTTTTTTAACAAATGATCAATTGCTTATCACCTCAAGTCTTGATATATAATTCAAGTACCTTTAAAATAAATGTCATTCGCATTGCTAAGATACTTTTTGAAGAAAAAAATGTGTCATAACATGTCATGTCTTCATTTTTTACATTTTTTTTCAGTTATCACCTCAAGTTGTGATAGCACGCTTGATGTGGCATTTGCATTTATAGGATACTTTTTGATGACAAGATGGTTATGAGCATTGGGCTAATGTACAATATTTGAATACACATTTTATTTTGTAATAGTATCTGTTAAATTTTGTATTGGTAACTTTTGAGATGAAGATATTTTAAAAGACCTTCCATCAAAAAGTTAAACAGGTTCAAGCAAAGTATGGCACAGCAAAAACAATCCTAAACATTGTCCCACTACACACACACACACACACACACACAATGTTGACATGCTGATGGATGAACAACACTGTTTTCAATGTCAGTGCCAATAATGCACAAAGTGTGCATAAACAAAAAGAAAAAAAATGAAGCTTTGTACAAAGCTGGCAAAACTAGTTCCAGTTCAAGAAGACCTTAGATTACGTTCTTCCTTAATAAAATAAAAATGTCAAGTTTCAACACCAGTCCCATTCTGACATCAGTAAGAGATGAACAGCTCAGCAAGAGAGAGAACAGGCTGCTCACGTCATGAATCTGCCTGAAATATTCAATAAAACAACTGACTGTGCACGAAAAATGACTTATAAGAAAAAAATCACATTGTTCTCTCAATTCTGAGTGATTTGCTTTGTTCATACTTTAATGTCAGCAAATCACATTTTACAAATACACCAAAATTCAAACAATTATTGCTAAACAATACTCATTCAGAATATTTTTTAATGAAACTGGACATGAATCTACACACCCAGTCAGGAGGGTTGTTCTGTACACGTGAGGGTTGGACAGACAAACAGATGGACAAGATAGATGGACAGATGTGTGACTCTGGTCCTGCAGAGGGCAGTACTGAATGAGCTGCTGGAGATTTCTCTGGTTACACTGCTTGGATCTGCAGTTCCTGACGTCTCTCTAATCTGACACCACAGTCAGTCTCCAGTTACTGCTTCCATACAAACTCAGCACAATCCCGTGTGAACTCACATTTCCTCTCATATCCTGAACCTGCGGATGAAAGCCAGCTCCGATTCTTCAGACACGAGACTAAACATGTCCCTTAACCTGCCAGCAGATTTAAAAATAGCAACATTTCTACTTTAATATTCATCAGAGATGATTATTATTCTCAACACAGGTGTACTATTTCATCATCACTCCTAAAACAACCTGGCCTCAGAGCATTGCTCAGTGCTTACATATCAAACAAAAACCTTTTGGTAACACTTTAGGGATCAGTTCTCACTCCTTATTAGCATGCATGTGATAACGGCTGTTTATTAGTACTTGTAAAACATATTTCGGCATGGTTATATTTTACATCTTTTAATCTCTTCCCATACCCAAACTTAGTTAAAATAGTTAATAGCTACTTAATAGTAAAGTAACTTTTATTTATATACTGTAGCACTTTAAATATACATATTGTAATGCCATGTTAAATAGGAAAATAGCATGTCAATAATGCAAATGAACAATAGTAAACAGTTTTAAAAAATGCAGTTCATCCAGCTCACTTCAGGGGCCTGTACCATGATGGTGGCTAAACAAACTCAGAGTTAAGGGATTAGTTTTAGGTTGACAAATCCAAACCGATGCAATCAGGCATTATTGGTACCATGATGAAGCTCATTAACTTTCTTTGTTAACCCAGGCTTGATCCTGAGTTAATGTAGCACCTGCACATGAATGTGTGACATCAGCAATAAGCAGCCAATCACATGCTTTTAAGCTTTCATTCACTTCTTGTGAGAGAGTCAGATTCACTAACAAAGATTAAAAAACTGAGCAATATGAGGAATTTAATCACATTTATACAGCAAGATGAAACAATCTTTTAATGAAAGAGGAACACTTGAAGGGAAAAAAAAACTTGCAAGAAGTGGCTCTCCCCACTCAGGGCAATGTCTTGGCGGCTCTGGCGCCTCTTGCACCTCTCGTGGCTCGCTCTTTGATCGCCTCGCTTTCTGGACGGCTCATTCCTCCCGCGTCAGCTCCACTTTGCTCCACTGCCTCCTTCCCGGACCCAAGAGGACACAACCGTGCATGCACAAGGGAAAGAGACGTTGAAGATGCGCCGCCCACACAGGGGTGCTACCTCCCTCATCCATGCTCCATGTGGTCGGTGGTGCGGGAAAAGGGAAACCCCTCTGGGCTGCTCACCCTCCCGCTCAATGTCGATGCCGGGGACAGAGGAAACACGGGGTTAGTATCGGCTCTCACCAGCCACGGGTAATGACTCTTATGCAGAAAGAGAAATCACTTACCCCTTGTGTGGCTGGGAGGCCTACCTTAACATCTCTGCCCCGGCACAGCTTCTTCCTGTATTCTGAGCGAGAGGGGAGTGACGTCATCAGATGGCGCACACTGCGCTGGTTGGCTCTGCACTGCCCGCATTCTCCACCAGATGTCGCGAGCGAGCCAACACAGACACAATGGGGGTGACGCCATGCCTCGGAGAGGCAGTTTATATTAAATAAATACAACAAAATAGTGTCCAAAGGGGAAAAGTGTCCAAAATAAAAGGGAAACTGGTGTCCTCGTCATGCTCCTTGGGTTCCGTGAGGGTCAGGCAGTGTACACGGGGAAGGGGTTCCGGGAAGGGGCGGAGTACAGGCATCTTGCGGCGGCTCGCTCCCTCTTGCGGCATTTCCCTGGGGCAGCTCCGGCGCCTCTCGCGCCTCTTGTGGCTCGCTCTCCGGACATCGTGCCTTGTGGACGGCTCGCTCTCCGGACATCGTGCCTTGTGGACGGCTCGCTTATGACTTCTTACGTCAGCCTGGCGTTGCTCCACTGCCTCCTTCCCGGACCCACGAGGAGGGGCGCGCATAGTCCTTTTAACGGCTGCGGTGATGAGGCACCATTAGACCCCGGTGCGCCTCATCACACGACGCCGTGCACAGTTCTGCATCCCTCCTCTCATCCACCCACTCCAGTCGGGAGTTTTCAGCTCAATCGAATTATATCATTGGAAATATCCAGAATACAAGAGTCATTTTACTGAAAGATCATGTTATGACATTCGATAAAAAATAATTCACAAACAATTCTCTAAAAAAATAATCTCCTTCTCCTGCTGACTTTTAGTTTGTTTTGTCATCTCCATTTCTTTTGTAGAAATATGTGAAGTGAGTTCAGATCGGGCACCTGCATTGGTAACCTGTAGGTGTTGATGTTGTCAGGCAGTGAGAGAGCGAGAGCAGCATTCTGATTGGTTGAGTCTGCGCACATAGTTAAATGAAGCCTCTGATTGGTTTGTCATTGATTGTTTCAGTGGCCTTCTGTCCGGCCCCTGATGCATGACGGGAGGCCACTGACCCTTCTGACAGACATCATCTATCAGTATTAGTGAGCAAAGGGCAGGATGAACCCAACCAGGACCTCGGATGAGCGACGTTATATCAAGCCAAAGAATTCACTCTCACACACACACATTTGATTCTTTAGAAGTTTCTGAGAACCTTTACACACAGGGGTTGTAACTTCTCTATATGTAATGCTAAAATGAAAACGCAGTCATCATTTGCTCATCCTAATGTCGTTAATAAAATGCCTTTCTTTTCTTTTGTGGGACACACAACAAGATATGAACATGATTGAAGTATGATGGGTTAAAACAATGCTGGATGTAACCAACGTTTACCATCCAACCTGAGAGAACGGGAAGAGGATCTGCAAGGAGGAATGGCAGAGGATCCCTAAATTCAGGTGTGAAAAACTTTTTGCATCTTTCCCAAAAAGACTCATGGCTGTATTCAATCAAAAGGGTGCTTCAACTAAATACTGAGCAAAGGGTCTGAATACTTAGGACCATGTGATATATCCGTTTTTCTTTTATAATAAATCTACAAAAATGTCAACAATTCTGTGTTTTTCTGCTGTGTGTACAAAAAAAATGAAATAGAGTGAAAAATTAAAGGGGGTTTGAATACTTTCTGTACTTACAGTATTTAGCAACTATCCCTTTAAAAGTGCAAACTTTTACTTAAATTACCTTAATCTTTGCTCTGTTATTATTGTCTAACCTCTGCATATTGTCTATTTTTTAAGCATAAACCTCACTTTTTTATCAGATTTTTTTTTGTTAGATTCATGTTTTAAAACGAGACAAATTTAACAAATTTTACTCTTTTTTTTCTCTAAAGTGCAAAAACAAAGAAACTTTTTGATATTTAAATATTAAAAACATTCTTTTACACTGCTTTAAAAAAAGGGGTTTTCTTTTTTTATAAAGTCTGTCCAAGGCTGCATTTATTTAATCCAAATAATATAATATACCATATATAATATCAATATAACAGTAATATCATGACGTATTTTTTTTGTTTAAAACAAGTTCATTAATTGAATATTTATTGAACATGTAATTTATTCCTGTGATGCAAAGTTAATTTTCAGCATCGTTACTGTTTCCAGCTCCACATGATCCTTCAGAAATCCTTCTAATATGCTGACTTGCTACTGTCTTCAAGAATCATTTCTTATATCAATGCTGAATGCAACTGTGTACTTATTTGATATAGAATTGTTCTGTAAATCTCTTTACTTAACCAGATGGTCAACTATCAAGGGCCTAACTTGACAATGCTAACCAGCCAAACCTTGTTCTCTTTATGCCCCAGTGAGTCCAACTAGCTCCATTTCTGACTCCTATCTCTAAACAGTGTTTTCTGCTCACTTGCGTTCTCTTGCCTGTACTGTTCTCTCTGGGAATTACCAGGTCAAGATTTCAGGCCTAAATGCAATAGACCCAGGGCTGAGCTTGGGCTTGCGAGGGCACAGTGCCAAACAAACACAGGCCACTGCATGTGTCAGCCAAGAACTGGAGAAAGCGCAATGCAGTGCGAGAAAACACCACAATACATTTCGAGAGCCAAGAAAGATGTTTGCTGTAGCACTTAAACAAATCCGCAACACAGCCAAATAACGCAAAGTGTGCTCAAAAAGTAAAAATGAAAAGCCAAAGCAGAAGCGACAAATAAAAAAATGTTTATCTGAAAGCTTTCATCAAATTGCTAATGACAGCTCGGTTAATTCGCTGACAGAAGACGCCATCATGCGAGAGCGGAGGAAGGCAGAAATAAACATTTCTACAGGGTTATACACAGTCTGACAGTAAGTGTTATTTAAAGAAGTCCAATTAAGCATAATTCAGTGCATAATGTGTCTATCCACTCTCATTAATTTGAGTTTATATTTAAAGAGACTTAGGATCAGATGTGACATACATTCACCCACACAAAGCAGTCACTTTTGTTAAAGGGCAACAGTGTCCTCGTGTGGCTGATGCGTGATACTACAGCAATCAAATGTGTTGCATTAAACATACTAAAATATATATTTAAAATTGAAATTGACTTTATTTTGATGGTCCACTTTATACGCTCTACTAACAGCAAGTATTTTGACGGGTCCACAACATACTGACAATGAGTAACAATGAGTAACTTTGCAAGTATGTCACCCTGGACCACAAAAACAGCCAGAAACTAAGAAAATAACCTTTAAAGTTGTCCCAATGAAGTTCAGCAATGTATACTACTAATCAAAAATTAAGTTTGGGAGACAACACTCAACATTTTTTCGAACGTGATTGCAGTACCAGTTTTGGCCATTTCTTACGGTTACTTAAATGAAACATTTTAAAGGATGAAATGCAACCATGGCATATGTTTAATATGCTATAACTAACTTCTGTAATAAAAGACAGATGAATGTGGCAAATCACTGTAGGGTTCCATTGGACACATCTTTAACAATAACAATAAACTACTCTGCAACCGCTCTGAAGATCATCCCTATCCAGCCTCATTTAGCAAATGCAGGTGTTTGCCTGCTTACAACCTGCTTCCTCTGAGTAAATACAAGACATCTGCACACCTTTGATCCATTATTCATTAGTTCAGGAGGGTGCATGCTAATGAGCTACTGTAATCTGGCTGTTTTTGTAATTAAGAAACCATAATGCTAATTTGACAAGGGCAGGGGACTGACTTTTAAACGCACTTAGCCGCAGAACACTGCAGGTATAATAACACTGTGAGTCTTCCAACTCAATAGTGCATGTGCTGACAAATGCTTATGATTATATAAATGTTAAATGCTTATCTAAGAATTGCCTTAAAATGTATTCAATAGGATTGTAAGAGGATGTTTGAAAACCTCCAAATTGCACCTAAGAAGAAATGTCAAAGTTATTGAATTGTTTGTATAATGTCACAATAGCTACATTTTTCACATTTTCCTTTTTTTTAAGTGCGTTAATTCATATGAATTAATCTATTTTTCATTCATTTCAAAGAAACACACTTTCTACTAAAATTTGGATTAAAAGTCATTGAAAAATTGGTCTCTTGCATTTTTATTTTAGTTTAATTTAGATGTTTTTTTAGGTTTTTTATTTAATAGTTTGCATTAGTTTGGTTTATTTATATATATTAAAACATTTTATAAAGTTTTAGTCATTTTGCTGTGTGTCTTGTGGCATTTTCAGTTTTTTTTAATGTATTTTTCCAGTTTTAGAATTAGAATAGTAGCTGAAATTAAACAAGTTTCAGTTTTTCCAGTTCAATTTAATTTATTTCAAGTATTTAACTTTTATTTGTAGATAACTGCATCAACCTTGGTTTGCGGATGCCACATGTTTTTATATTTTGTTATCTAATCTAGTGACTTTCATCCATTTCAGGCATGATTCAGTTCCATATACATCTGCAGTCACTGTATACTTATAGGCTATTACTGCAAAAACAGCACACTTTTTCTCTTTTTTAAAAACACTTAATTCAGTATGATACGTTTTTAATGAGATTAAAGCTAATAATGTAACTAATGAAGCCAGAGTACAGAGAATGTGAACTTGATGTAAGCACAATACTAATTTTAAAAGCGTAATGACTTTCCTTTCAGCATATAAAAACATTTAATAAAGCACGTTAATAACCAGCCCACATCATTTTAAAGGCCATCACTTCACTGAGAGCATCAGAAACCTACACTTTAAAGTTGCAGTTCTCATTCTCCTTCATCACGGAGCCGAGAAAATGACTTGAACCATAGCAGAAAAGGTTCATTTTGAGTTTCAAATCTTTCCGGGAATACAACATCTAGAGCGCATCCCAGAATCCCACCTACTGTCGTGCCGCGGGGTGTTCATTCATGTACTGTATGGTCTGATTACAGTAATCTCCCCGCAGCCTCTGTCTCTCACACACACTGTTATTATTTAAGACCTGCGGAGATAATAGCAGCCATGCTCGGAAATGGCTATGTGTACATCTTTTCTCCCAGGGGCCACTGGGGCTCCTAACCTGAGGGAGCAGGAGTGTCTTTCCTCCTCTTCATTGTGCTGTTTGTCTTCTCTCTGTCTATCAGGCCGGGTCCCTGTTGAACGGGGTCATAGGTTCCCTCAGCCGTTACCATGTATCAAAGACACAGAGCTGATATCTGGGAGCGGGGGGAGGGGTGTCAATCTCACGTTTCCTTTTCCTGAGAAAACACGAGCTGCTCGTCCCCTCCCGCCGCCCCAAAATCCAGTCCAGTCCAGCGGGTCAGGAGCGGATTTATCCTACTAATGAATCCAACCTGAGCCCGCAAACACAGGTAGCCTCACAGGTCACCAGTCAGTAATTGGATAAAAGATCATCATCAAAAGCTATTACCACTCATGGCCGGATAGGAGCACCATGGTCGGCCATTACAATGAGACGGGTATAATTAATCCACTGTGCTCTTCAGACACCCAAAAGAGCTCATTTTAATTCAACATCAAGAATTCATTTAACTAAAACACGCTGGGAGCCGAGGAAGAGACGGATAGTACGATTAGACATCTGGATATCAATGCAAAAGAAATTTTAATACATTAATACAAATTTTTTGTCTTTCTCAATATAGTATATGTCTGCAAAAATTACATATCAAACATAAAAATGTATACAAGTGTAGAGTAGGGTCAACAAATTCTGAGACCACACTGACAATAATTAACGTTTTAATACAAGTTTTAGGATGTTGCAGAAAAAAAATTATGTTTAAACAACTTGTTAGAAGGGGAATTAAATAAAGGGTAAAAAAATATATATGTATATCCTTAAGTTAAAGTGCTAGAAAAAAAGACTAAGAATAAGAAAAAAATGTAAATAAATATATGTATATATATTTAGTTGGCATATGAATGTATAAAAATACATATCACATACATTTCTACAAAACTAAAAAAATGTACCTATACATACGAATCACCTTTTCACACAAAAGTATGATTTTCAGGTACATTTTTAATTAATAATGGCTATTTTTCCCACCATTAGTTGCAGAATGTTATGTTACGACTTCAAAACTATTTTAACATCCTGCTCGATTTGAAAACTGATTATTTTGAACATTATCATCACATATACAGCTTCATGTGTATGAGCATATCAGAAGCAGCATTATAAAACCAATACGTACCTGTACCAACCTAATACAAACGTCCCATGGTCACTTATTAAATGTGCATTTTAGCGTTCCTCTGGACATTTCACTTTGAAACCGCGGCGAAATGTGCAGTACGGTACATAATTACATTTATCCAGAGGCAAATATTTCCAATGAGCCTGGGTTGCTCTCATGCTATTTGGAACTCTACAAAAAAAAGTTTTTTTTCTTATATTATTCGCATATTTAGTATTTTTCTGGATTTTTTCTATGTCATACCATAGGACATGGTGCAATTTCTTTGGTTCAACTATATATATATCAGGGGTGGCACGGTTCACAAAACCCACGGTTCGGTTCGTATTGCGGTTCAAGGGTCACGGTTTTCGGTTCGGTACGGTTCTTGTTATTTTTTCTTTTAATCTTTAAAACTCCAGAAATGTACTTCAG
>JAUCMT010000036.1:17670538-17688805 GCA_032357475.1 Enteromius thamalakanensis
AAACACCTACATACTGTAATACCTGTGTCATACCCATGTCATTATACACATTTGTGTCCTCATAAACCACATAAACCTGTCCACACACACGGGTCACATGCGTTCAGTAAATTTGCCATTACTAGTGGTGCACAAAGCAGACAAATCAAATCAAAGTACAGATAACCCAATAAAATTCTGCTATAACTGAATAAAAAGTTCTATAACTCTTACTTTATATTTAGATTCAGCGAATAAAGATATTTAAGACATTGGATATGAATTAATTTGCCCTTTTTACAGCAGGTTTAGTTCACAAATAACAGAGTCACGACCTAAATAGTTTTTTTCATCTACAATAATACTAAACTCTGGATTATTAACTTTTCAATCCATCAGCTCTCGGTTTATTTCACTGAACGCACTTGGTAATTCAAGAACAGCTGCAACTGAAATGGTCTTATTCACCAATCAATCAACCGATTCAACAGGTTCACTGAAAAGAAACAGCTGATCGTGGCTCCACTAACGTCCAATAGTTTTGCTTAGTACTGTTTAATTTCTCCTTTTTGTTTCACAAAGTAAACCGTAGAAGAATTGTCTTCATGATGTCTCGTAGAGGCGGCGTGATTGTTGTTCTGCAGTCTTGCATGCTCATAAACTAAATGACTGCGCAAACGGCACTCGTCTATTTATTTGGTTTGCACTCAATCATGACTCTAATGAAACGGCTGAGAGAAACCACTGCGGGATCAATTTGCACCGTTGTACAATTCTGACACTGTTAGCAGCCGGTAGGACCTTTGCACGCTTTAGTGAGTCCGTCTGCCAATCACCCTCAACAACACGCTCCAAAAGAGGCAGAATAGTGAACGCTCGGCAGAAAAACACTTGCGTAGAGCACAGGACAAACCGTTCACAAACACTAATGCAGTTCAGTCGTCCATGCACAGGAACACACATCAGCATCAGGGGTCGAAGGGTTAAACACTCCATAAACATGAACCCATCGCATGGGCTGCTCTTACTTTACTGGGCTGTCCGAAGAAGGAGTTGCTGGAACACCTCTGGTTGATGACGTCTCGTATGAGGTGTTTCTGGCCGTTGTAGGTGGTCAAGATGCTGATGCGTTCAGCAGGATACCCCAGCAGACGCATGTACATGTACAGGGCCACCGCATACTCGGCCTCCGCCAGATTCTGCAAACACACACGGGTCACATGCATTCAGCATCTCTCATCAGACACTTCATGATTTCAACAAACGTTTTCACTTTCATTTCATTTTCCCTGGTAAAGCTGTACACAAAGCAGCATGCTCTCACAAACACTGCTTTATCAGACATTACAGGTGTGATGAGATGAGACCGGAGCCATTTGTTTGGGAGACGGTGAGCAAGTAACGTAAAAACAAATACATGTTAGACAATCAATGAAAGTGTTTTGACCTTGCATGCATGACAACCTGTTGGAGACTCCCCAAAACAAAATATGAACCTTCCATAACCCATAATGGAAGCACTTTAATCAAACGAGACGGAGCGATCTTGGTTATCATTATTGGTTATCAATGTAAGTTTTTCAAATAATCAACAAAGAAACGACCTTCTCTTGACCTAATTTGACTGTAAAAAACCTATGGGTTGAAATTGTTAAATAAAGTTTAGGTTCACAGCTGTTCCACCTACAGGGCACAGCTGACATGGCAACACCTCCAGTAGGACACTAATAAGGGTACAGAGCTACTAATAAGAGACGCTTCTTCAGCGGCAGCAAGCACTGACTGCGCAAACAATGTCCTTCCTATTGCTCTGTGAGAGACTAATTCATCCGGCCCATTAGAGAGTGTGAGTTGGCATGGATACTGTAATGAGGACAATACCCTCCGGGACTCCAGTAAACAGTAGCGGGGCACATAGCTGCACTCATGTGACTTGCACACCGCATGCCATACGCTCATCACTTATGAACAACGCCGAACTTCAGCACAAACCTGCCAGGAATCTCAGAAATCCATGTCATGCAAGTCAGGCCTCAAGATCATATTGAAATTGTTTCCATGTTTTAAATTAAATCTTTGCTATTTTACCATTATATAAAGAATTATTATTTATGTATATATATATATTTTTTTTTCTTTCTTTTCTCTTTTTGGTCTAGATTTGAAACTGTCAATTACAAATTTCATTTAGCAAAAAAACACACATATATACATACATATATTAAACTTTTCAAAACTATCAAAAATATTAAACTTTTCAAAACTATCAAGAATTATTTATTTGTACTTAATATAAATAATATGCTAGCTACGAGAAAAAAAAAACAAACAAAAAAAACAAAAAAAAACTTACAAAATCTGTAATTCTTCCAAAAACAAAACAGATAATGAATGAGTTCTGAGGTGTTTTGTTTAAGATGAATCAGGGAAGAAAGAAATGCTTGTGATGCACATGTATGTCACATAACTGAGCTCACACTCACCTGATAAAAGTATGGGTTGGGTTCTGATTCTCCCACGCCGTTGAAGTCCTCCACGTTAACCAGCTGGAAGTCATAGGCGAACCCAGGGTTCGGCGCCTGGAACTCAGGCTGGAGCTGAACATGAGGGAGGTTCCCCAGCTGCTTATAGCGCCAGTTATACAGGTTACACAGACTGCCACACACACACACAGAGACCGAGTCAAAATAGGTCAACCTCATATCAAAAACCTCATATCAAAAAGTGCATCTGAGGAAAGAACAGCTCCGCTCTGAAACCTAGATGTTTGGCTAACTAAACGGCTTTTAAAAGCATTGTAACTTATTTTACACAAAACATAATCACAATGTTTATATACCATTACAGCATGTGATATTTTGAGCTTTGGGCTAATATTTTCACACAGGGATGCCAATGATTAATCCATCGAATGTCAAATAAACAAATATTATACATTTGTGAACACAAGGCCTAATGTATGGCTTGATTGTTATTTGTATCAATAAAAAAACCTTGTTGTGTTTTAACATTTGCCTGCTAACCAATTATTTCTATTATTTGAACATCCTGTTATGCTGGTGACTACATGCCACTGCAATAGACGCATTTTTCAGTATTAAGGTTGACTAATAATGGATTGTTAAATTAAACTACGATAGATTATGGAAATGATCAAAAATTGACATCCCTAATTTTTATTTTATTTAGATTATTTTGTAATAATACTAATACTTTTGGCATGATTATATTTTTTTTAACTATTGAGTTGCTTTAATCAGCAGTTTGGACTGATTTTGACGGCACCCATTCACTGCCAAGGATCTATTGATGTAATGCTAGATTTCTCCAAATCTGATGAAAAAAATGCTAAAACATGCAAGTCTATATGATTCCTTTGAGGCAGCTTTCACACTCAGCTAATAATGACATCACATGGGTATGTATTCGAAGCATCTCTCCGGTCTGAGGAATAGACTGACCTGGCCCGTGCTCGGCCCTGGGCGTCCAGGTCTACAGTAGGCACACCCAGACGCACATAGCGAGTAAAAAGTGACTGCTCCATGTTTGAATACTTCTGGAAGGCCATGTTCTTAATGACAGGAGGCAGCTGATGATGATCACCAATCATAATCCAGCGCTTGAGGCGACTGAAGCCGTCCTCTGGATTCTGTGTAACACAAGAGACAGAAATGTTTGAGTTAGTAAGGCTACGTTACAACAAAGCTATGCATCACATTTGCAGAACCTGATTCTTAATCATTTTAGTTCAAGCACATCACACTGTCTGATTTCTGCTTCTGACAGCCATTTGTAACGTGATGTCCTGCATAAAAACAACAAGTCCCTTTCATTACCAGCAAAACTGCCACAAACTGTCTGTTCCTCTGAGACAGACTGCACGTTCACATGTAGAAATGATTCTGAAGACATTTCATGCCTAATCATGATTTCCACCTTTGTTGATTAAGTGATACTTCCCTGTGACATTTGATTTGTTATTATGATTAGTGTATTAATGTTTTTTATTAAAGTTGACACATATCTATACATAGTAATTAAATCTTTATTCTTTTATAATTATATAACATTTGAATTAGCAATATTTTATATACTTACAACCCCAACTCCAGAGAAGCTGGGACATTTTGTGAAGTCCAACAGAATCAAGAAACGGATTTATTTATTTTCTTTAACTTTTATTTAATTAACAAAAGTAAAAATAAAAGATTTCCAAAATGTTCACCTAAATTTGAGCAAATTATTTTGTTTTGATTGCTTCCTTTTTTTTAGCATGGATATGAAAGTGTAGATATAAATGTTTTCATTAATGTTTAACAAGATATTTATTTATTGTTTTTATACATTAGTATTTAATTGTCAATAACAGGTGACAAAAAAAAGTTACTAAATAAATAAATTTTAGTGGTGGGATGAAGATCATGAAGATTTTTTTTTATCGTGCGATAAGAGTCTCACGTTAACGGCGATAAAGGCCCACCACTAAAATAGTACAATGTGTACAACATGTACAATTTCTGACGGGACTAACAAGTCCGTGTTTATTACAGAGCTGAGAGGGTCTGTTTAGTCCATCTGGGCGTCACAGAGATCATGTGCTCTGTATGCGTTCATTACTCAGTCATTCAAATTGATTACAATTAGTATAATCACAAATACGTTGGTGAAGATAAATGGCTAGTACAGAAAAACCATGTTAATGTGTGGTTACCTTAGGTCAACTATTATGACTTTTATTTGTAAACCCATGTTTAATGTTGATAATTAAAACACATGTAACCGAGTGCAGAAATGAAGGTGTGTAATCTTACCTGATACTGATATTACAATAGTCAGTCTTAACAGTTTACATGACCTGGCTCTTTATTTGTATTTATTTATTTATTTACGTGCGTGTGGTAAGAAGATCTATGGTGTATTGCGTTGGCTTAAACACACAAGGAAACGTGTTGCGAAAAATAATATCACAGACATCGCATTCTGACTCTAGAATTATCACAGAGTTCGTGAGAGAAAAACACAGACATGGCAGATTAGGATGGGATTTAAATCACCAATCTGTGAAACAAAACACTCTCTAACGTCCCCCTGTGAAACTACATGCTTTACTTTTAGTCATTATTTGGGTATCACACATATTCTGAATGAGCCAAGAGAATGAATATATATATCTATATATCATTATTAAACTCATGTCATTTTTAAATATATAATAAGATTTTAGGACAAAGAGGCTAGTACCTGTAGCAGTAGAGGGATGAAGGTCTCAATCTCCAGGATTTGAGCTGCCTCCTCCATCAGGATATTATCATACTAAGAAAAATCCAGAAAATCACGTGAATACTCAGGCAGTGAACAGTAATGTTAAGTGTAGAGTAAAGATTCATTTTAGTGAAGAAGTTCTTTCTAAACAATGTAAACAACTAGTTAAAAACACTCATTCTCATTTGTTGTGATATGCACTACATCAAAGGTTTGGACAAATGTTTCTCCCACATAGTACATAACAGTGCCCCCCCCTCCTAAAAATTAAATTAAATTTAAAATAACAAAAACACTTAAAAATATGCATATGAATGGGAAAGTGCTGAGGTCCTCTATGAGTGATACCTTGAAGCCCAGCTCGACCAGGTCGTGGCGTTTGAGGGCAGCGTGTGTGCAGGTCATGGCGATGATCTTGGCCTCCTTCACCAGCAGGTATTTGGATCGGTCCAGCCCGCTGCGCAACAGCTCAAACGCCCTGAACTCCTGCAGAACAGAAGAGGTGTCTATGATTACCTCAACGCAAAACCACACACGAGTAACACCACACGTCACAAAAACAGCTCCTCTAACTCAACTCATAAAAAAACACCACATGAATAAAAAACATGTCGGGGGGGTTAGATATTTGTCCGAAACAACAAGAAATCAACATAAGTGTTTTCTTAGGTTCTGAAAAAATACTGTATTGACATTTGTCTTCAGACATATGTACATCCGTTAAATAAATAGACACCTCTTGCCCTTTTACTTAGACCTTGCCCTTCAGGTGAAGCCACAAACAAATCCAGCTGTTGAACTAGAGCTGCATTGTTCTGCACTAACACACTCATACTGCAAAAATAATGTTTCTAGTAGAAGTAACGATACTTTAGCATTAAATGTTACTTACTCTCTTTTAAGGGTACGTTCACATGAAGCGTCTAAGGGTTAAGGGTACGTTCACGCATCGCTTCCTCCACCAATGTCAAAGCGCTTGAGCACTCGTGCTTCTGTAGCGTCTGCTGTTACTAGGCAACCACGAATGCGCTGTCAGTTACCAAATCATTTCTGCTTTGGATTTTAAACTGACAAAAAACAAAGAGCTTGCGCGGGCAAAACGCGCTGCATGTGAACGGCCCCTAAGCCTTTAGTGACCCATACACCACGAAATTAAACAGTGGATCTCCGTAGTCTCCCCTCACACGGATTGTCCCGCAGGAAGAAACTGCGCCCTGGATGTCAGTGGATGGCGTGCACGGCAGGAAGCTCAGCTTTTACCATTTGAAACGGCTCAAGTCCATTTCTAATCCACTATTAAGTTTTAAATAATCAAATACCATCCCAGACTGACTTTTCCAGCCTTTTTTTTTTTTTTTAGAAAATTAGTTCGCATATCAATGACGACACACTTATAAGGTCAGTATTTTAAACAACTATGAATTTCACAAGGTGAGCCTGGCGTTTAAACGTCTAGCGAAGGAGATTGTGTTTCTTTCTACTTCCTGTCATTTGTCAGAAACTGCATCTCTGGTTTCCTCTCGGCATGGGCGGCACATGCAGATATTGAGTATCTGTTCTTGTTCAATCTGTGCAGTGAAGAGAGTTCACCCAGCTGGATATTTTCAGGACCGCATCCACCGGGAAATGAATATTTGATGCCCTTCTGCATTAATATTAATCCCATCAAAGCATTTAATATTGATGAGGCCACTTTTTAACCCTTGAGTCTTCAGCAGTGATGCCCAAGCAGATAGACCCCGAACACACACACAGCGGCTCTGACGCACAACGTTATTACAGGAGCGTGGCTTTGTTGTCGACAGATGAACACAGGATGAAAGGATGAGAAATCAGCATCAAAGAAAAGGGCATGCCAGAATAATGGGCTTTAAAAAGAGAGGAGGGAGATGATTATCGATGGGTTTCTCTTCATTGATGAACAGACTATAACAAGCTCTGATGAGAGCGCACACACGTGACACAGAGCTCCACAAATAGTAGACTTTACTGATAGCGAGGTTGGACCACACTGCCTGATATCAACTAATCAACTGATACTGAATGAAAAAAATAAAATAATGCTTCACAATCTCTATCAACTATTAGAAAAGTATACTTTGTAAATGGATAAAAATATATTTATTATTATATTACTCAAAGTTGTTTAATAGCTTATAAACTAATGTCCGTAATGTCACAAATGGACTCTTATTGTAAAGCATTACCATTTCATTTCAGCAGTCATGTTTAGAGATGAGGCCATACCACACTGCTGCTTGCAACTATATCTTTTTTAAGATATCTTCCCACATACTTATCTGATGCTTTGCAGCATCTGTGTTTTCTGTGATGCGCAGCATCATCACCCCAGTCTTCGGTGTCACATGATTCTTCAGAAGTCATTTTAATATGCTGCTTTATTGCTGGATTATTTTCAATGTTAAAAACAGCCCAATATTTTGGTGGAAATTGTTATGCTTTTATTTTGTCATGATTCATTGATGAATAGCACGTTCAGAAGAACTTTTCAGAACAGAAATATCAATATAATGATCCTTGACCTCAAACTTGAATGGAAGATTATTGACCATAATTAACAACCCAATTTGAGCCCTACCTCCAGCTGGGTGAAGATCTTGCGGATGTGGCGGTAGCAGCCCTCAGCGATGTCCATGTCGTCCTGATAGGACTGGCCTTTGAATACCGGCTGAGGAGCATTGGAGAAGTACTTATGGAAGGGGAAGTGTGATGCCACGTCCTCCGTCTTCACCTCTCGGACGGGCTTCGGCTTCACTTTACTCATGTACTCCTCCCAGCGTGACATTACCTACAACACCCAAGACAAACCGACAGACAGATAGCATCACCGCCTGGGGCTTTCAAGGGCCCAACTCATTAAAAGCACTTCACTGGACACACAGCCTCGTCACAATCCACACTTAATTAATGTGTGACTAATCTGTGATCTGCACTAATGGTCCGTACAGATCCCCCGAGGTGCTGATATGAATCTACTGGCCACAGCGTGATGGATCGAACCGCAGCGAGTGATAAGAGCAAAACAAATGAAAGCAGACCTGTGTGAACCTCCAGACCAGCGGCTCACATTCATGTTTATATGGTGGTTGTAATAGCTTGTTTTTTATATGCAACATACATTAATAAAGATGCCAGGTTAAGTAAAAATGTGAATATGTATGAAAAGGTACTACAGTGCAATGATGTTTGTTATAAAACTGACAGGATTTGAAAGCTGATGTTTCATATTCGTAGCAGAAAGCTGTGTGACTCTTCGAGGTATGTAAATCACTATTTTAAAATAACATCCAAGACCCTGGTGGCGGAGGTCTTGAACCCAGGTCATGCTATTCATCTCAGATAAATGGGAATTATTGGCTGATGGCTCAGAGGGAACTAGAATATCTAGAACTAGAACACAGGAGCAGTTTATTCCCTCAACAACAAAAGCCTCTCTTTGGTGCTATATCTTTGACTCTCTCTCCTATTTATTCACAATCTTTCATTATAGAATAATAATAATAATAGTCTTGTTGTATTTGCATACCTGCCAATTCCTGCAAACACACTTGGCAATAAGGCTCTTACATGTATATCATAATTTGATGATGTTTGTTTTACTTGCAGGACACAAATCAGTTAAATTATTTTTTTGTAATTAAAAAAAAAAAAAAATTTTATAAGAATTTAAAAATCCTCCCCATTTTAAAATCAACTACTTAATAATTTAACAGACTGCCAAAAGTCATGTCGGTGCACAAAGTACTACTATTACTTTTAATTTTACCCAATTAAGGTAATAGGTAACGGTGATTCTGATTGGTTGAGCCATGATTGAAGCAGTTGTAAAATACTCTACAAACATACGCCTGTGTTTATGCCTGTGTGTTGCTCAGCAACCATTGTCTTCCAACCACAACCCTTTGAGGAACTGCATTGTTTGGCGGACAAATAAAGTTTTTATTAATATCATTATAAAATAACCATTGTATAAAAGCTATAATCCCTGTGAAGCTGTGTTTTACAGTGAATTTATAACAAGCTAAGCCCTATAGCAGTTATAAATTCACTGTAACTGCTTTTTGGGGCTTATTGCTTTAATCTAACATATGCCGCCATCTTCAAACTTTATAGATCTTTTTTTACTGCTTTTATTTTTTCTTTTAAAGAGCAATTTGAAAGCAGATAATTGAGCTACCATCTTCCTTTGTACAGAAGTCAAAGAGAAGCGGATGCATGAACTGATCGTGATGAGAGGGAGTGAAGCAGGTGTGACTGAGTACCTGGTAGAGGTAGAAGTGTCCAGCGGTCTCACAGGTGTAGGAAACGTCACCGGGAACATCTAGACTCTCCTGCAGACGCGCCACCTCCCGCAGGAGCTCCAGACGGCGAGACAGAACATAGTTCACTCTTCCGTACCTGACACAGACAAGAGGACAGTTCACACTCAACTCTACCATCACCCATTTTCCCAACAACATGCTCCTAATTTGAAGAGCAATTTAAAAACAACAATAAAAAAATGTTTAATGATTTTTATAAAAATATATGTGTGCGCTGCACCTGCTGAAATCTTTCTCAGTCTCCAGTTCTTCTTCTCCATGTCCCAGACGCAGAAGGTGACGCTCATCAATGTCTAATGCCATAATCTTCTCAAACAGCTGGTTCAGAGCCTGAACAAAACAAACATACACATGTTCAAAAAATAGACATACAGTAAAACACTTAAGTGATGTATATTTTACATCCCTATAATTTTTCTCACAGATGTTGAATTTGGTTTAATGAAGGTGATTTACCAGCGTCAGATCCTAACTGAAGCATTTCTTCAGTAATGGTGTGCGTGTACCTGATTTGAGTGTGTGACGATGAGTGTCCTCTGCTCGGGAAAGTTGTGGTACAGGTTGGAGATGATCTGAACAGCCACGTCTGTTTTTCCTGTGCCAGGAGGACCAACAACCTACAGCAAAGAGTAAGAGCAAGATAAACCCACAGGGAGAGACTGACAGACACTTTCATTACAGACTAAAACCAGCCGAAGAACTGGAAGAAATATCAGTAACTGCAGTGAGAGATAAATATCTTTCTCATTATTGGCTGGAGGAAAATTAAATAAATAAGCATAATATACACACACATATATGTGAGAGTGTATTTACTTATTTTATTGAGACACCTTTAACATTTCTTATTTAATCAGTTTATTCACCACAGTTTACAAAATGGTGATAAAATATGACAAGAGTTGAACTGTGACAGAACAAATTCATCTTGATAATGTCAGATAACTTTGATAGAAAGGTATGTAAAAAAAATTAGTAGCTTTTAGCTGTTACACTTAAGTACAAAATTAGATAATACCAATTTAGGTCAACCAATTATCAAGCAATGCTTCCTTTTGTTCAATCTGAGGTGCAAAATTAGCCAAAAAAGAAAAACACTTAAATCATGGTCAGGCCATGTCTGAACAATTTTGTGGCTAGTGTCCTGCACTCAGTAGTAAATATAAATGCATGCACACACACACACACACACACGACACGCAGTGTGTCAGTAGGAAATACCAGTTTACATTCATTTTGCCATTAATTGTAATTATCTATCAATTGATTGCTCCACACAGAGATCTGATCTGATCATGAAGTAACAGCACAAACTGAGACTGAGAAGAACAATGTCTTCAAGAAAGCTACCTTGTAACGTCTAAACTGTTTCCTATTGACACTACAGCAAAACTATTTTTTTTATCTGGTGAAAAATTAGGGTTCTAATCATTTTGGCCACTGCTGTATATATAAATAATAATAATAAAGATTTCAGTAACACTATACTTCTACGGCATTTATTAATCTTAGTATATGTTAATTTCAGCATTTACTAATGCATTATTCAAATCACAAGCGGTGTTTGTTAAAGTGATCATTGTGAGTTAACATGAACTAACAACGCATGATTGTATTTTTATTAGCTAACGTTAACAAAGATTAATAAAAGAGTGTAATTAATGTAGAGTTCATTCTTCATTCATGTTAATTAATACATTAATGTTAACAAATGTTATATTGTAAAGTGTTACTGAGATTTCTTACCATAGTAAGACCCGGTTGCATCCCTGCACGAATGGCTTCGATCTGGGTTGGTGTAAACTGGATGGTGTTTCTGTTAAAAGTGGAATCAACTGGATGTTATTGTTTCCATAACAGGTGATGTTTATATGTATATATTGAGTGCATCTTCAGGCTGAACTCCAGCTGGACCATCTTAAAGGTTCAGCTCTAAACATACCGCTTGGGCTGGTTGTATGGATATGGGCCCCTGTTAGGAATCACATGAGGCTCCACCACCAGCGTGAGATCTTCCTCATTCGGCTTTTCCTCCTCATTTGTTTTACGCTTTTTACCCTTTGCATTCTGTGCAGGGAACTGAATCCTGATAGAGGAAAAAATAACATATATATTGTGAAATATTTTTTCGATTTGAAGTAACAGATTTTTATTTTAATATATGTTAAAATGTAATTTATTGCAGTATTCCAAGCTGAACTTTGCACTATTCAGCACAAACACACAGCATTTATCCACTAAAGACGATTCCTGACCTGAAAGGCGGGACCTGTCGAGCGGGATCTACCTCAGTCACCTTCACCGTGTGATTGGGGAAACAGGACTTCAGGTGATCAATGGACAGGAAGGTGTCGTTGAAGTCCAGAGAGGAAATCTGGTTGGGCATCTTTGAGTAATGGGCACTACCAGGATCTCCATAACCCAGGATGATGTCATGAAGCCAGTCGGGCACAACACACTCTGTGTTCATCAGGTTACGAATGGTCTCCAACACGGCCTGAACACATCAAAAATTAATTTTTGATCATTGTGGATGATCGACTCAAAAAGCTCTATTTCTTTTTTTTAATGTAGATTAAAAGACAATTTCTGCTGCTATTCTGATTAGATGTTTTCTGGACAGCCTTCTTTAGCATCATTATTACACAGGCTAGTATTTATTCATATTTAAATTATTATTATAAATAAATATTTTTAATAAAAATTAAGTTTTATTAAGGCCTATTTATTTATTTATCAAACAAACAACTAATTATCCATTAAACTTTTTTATTTTAGTTTTAAGGTCAAGGTTTTAGGTCATATAATGTCAGATGCACTTTTACAAGTTGTTTAAAATGCAATGCGTGCTGCAGGGTTGGGGTCAATTCAGGAATGAACTCAACAATTCCAATTCAAAGAAGGAATTGGAATTAAACAACAATTAAAGGAAACAGAATTGGAATAGTAACATATAGTTTTCTTATATATAATAAAACATCTAAAATGACCAAAAAGTTGTTTTTCTTATTGATGTTTTAATTATGTTGTCACTCCCTTGCTTCAAATTTAAGTTATTATTTCAGCTATTGTTTATTTTATGCAAATAAATTTTATTAAAAGAATACACTTTTAGTTTTTAGTCAACAGCCTGGCTCTGAGTCTACTGGCAGGCATATGATCTGACCTTGAAGTTATTCTCTTTGGGTTTGCGTCTCATGATGATATTGAAGGTCTCGTAGGGGTCTTCTGCTCCGTTCTGGATGCTGTTGGTCATGTCCTGCTGGTACTGGTTTGGGTCCAGCCAAACTCGAAATGTCCTGGTGTCACCTCTTAATTTGGGCTTGGGATCAGGACCTTTGCACCATAAAAGATAATGATAGAATCACAATGATAATCACTGGGAAGTGGCTTCTGTTGTTGGTATAACTGCAAATACATACACATTCACACAAAAACAGCTATTTGAAATTGTAATAACATTTTGCAATATAACTGTTTTTGCTATATTTTTGATTAAATTAATGCAGCCTCGGTGAGCAAAAGAGCCTTTTGTCTGTAATATTTTGCCTGGTAGTATATGACATTATTATATTATAACAACATATCAACTGCATAAGACTGATATAATTATTTTACATTTATTGCACGTGTTGCATATTTAACAAGATGACTGTTTATCTGTAAAAGCATGACAACCCACATAAAACTCGATGCTATGACCTGTGCTCAGAAAGCTCTGGCAGTCTAGTCTGTTCATCACACGGTTCAGTGAACTCAGTAAACAGCTTTACCTTCCTCAATGACGCGGCCCTTATCATCCAGCATGCCCTGCACCTCACAGCCTCTCACGTACACCAGTCCAGCCTGATCCACAAACGGCTGCCGGCGGTCAAAGCGTGTGCCGTAGAGCAGCATGGGCCGCACCGTGATCAGAAAGCAAACGTCGTGCTTCCGCAGCCCTGCAAAACAAGCAAAGACGTGAAGAGATGAAAGGACAAAAAGCCGCTGAAAAAAAGTTGCTGCTATGACAACTGAATTATATGTACTGTAGGGGTACTTTAATATATTTTGATGTTCCTCTGTTTTGTTGTGACAAAAGAAAAAAAGTTTCTTTTTAAAATGCATTATCATATTATGCTAGTTAAAACTCATAAATACCTACAAAAAAAAAAAAAAAACTTTAAGTGTGTTAAATGCAGTCTTTCTGCAAAAAAAAAAGTGCTAAAACAAAATCCTTTTGTGAATGCAACAATGTGCAGAAACACAGCAACTAAACACACAGTGTTTTATCATAATGGTGTTCTCATTGTTATGTATATGACAGTCCCAGTCATATTTATTAATATTTTGCATTGCTGTTAGTCCTGCTCACGCTGCACAGATAATAACTGCAGTACTACAATGAAGCGCTTCACTGCAGCGCAACTCAACCAAAGGCATCTTATATATCATTAATATATATATATATTTATATACACACACACATACATACAGGCTGATATATTTTGAAACCACTTACCTGACCCTACCCGAGGACAATTTCATAAAACAAATAAGCCAGGATTACTTCCATCAGTGACTTACTGTCAGTTGATTAGATTCATAATAGTTCAGACTAACTCTGAAATAAACCAGACTTATCCTGCAAACATGTTTTATAAAAACCCCAGTGTTTCACTCTGCCTGTCAGTTTTGGGCAGCAGCTCATTTGCATTTAAAGAGATATGCTCTAATACAGCATGTTTCTGCTTCCACCCAAAATTATCTTTTGAGCTAAAACTTCGTTACATTCCAGGGACACCCGAGGCTTATAATACGTAGTGTAAAAAGTAGCATAAGATATGCCTTTAAAGTTACTAAAAACAGAATTTAAAGGATACTCCTAAAAATAATTATAATTGAAATTAGGTAGCTTTACCCTCCCACTCGTTTTTGATGTTATCGCGGACGTTGAGGTTAAGGGTGACATCAGCACGGACACGAGCAGGCCAGTTCTCTCCAATGTTTGGCTTGGCCACCTCCACTATAGAGAACGAGGCTATGGTCTGTGCCATCCTAGCCCATCCTCCAAACACCACTCCTCCATACTCCGACTGCCTGCGGGACACACAGCACATCATAAACAAGGACGCTCACGCCGCTCTTTTCCTGACAGTAAGCATAAATACTGTACAGAGGCCGTCAAGCTTCAAAACTGACAAGAAATTATAATCCCAAGTACTTTTAACTTGGAAAATACATCCTGTGTGTATCCACATCAAGCATCTTGACATTAAAGAAAGTTTGTCAAGGGCCTTTTTCTTCATGTCATGGTAATTATCAAAGCATTTGCCATGCCTTTTTAACCACTTAAAATCTAAGTATATTTTGTCAATTTAAGTACATATTTCGGTTACACTTTATAATAACTACACACTATGAATGATTAGTTAAGCATTAGTAAATACTAATTTATCCCATTATTAACCATTGTTCCAACATTATTATGCATTAGTAAACAATTTACAAGGGCATTTATAAATGCCTTGTTGTTGAGCATATATATAATGTTTAATAATTGTATTTTTATTCTGTATTAATGATCAGTTTATCATTTTTTAAATGGTGTTATTTAGCAGTCAGTGTTTAATAAGACTTAGAAAGTCTAAGTAAATTATTAATGAATTATTTAAATTTATATGAATAAATCTTATTATTTAGACACATGACAATACAGTTGCTCAGTGTGTTAATAAATGCTTTATTAACATGTTCCTGCCGTAATTCATGATTAAGTAGATTTAAAGCATTTAGTAGTTGCCAGATGTCTGTTTTTGTGAGCTCATCTAAAGCTAGGACTATTTCTACCTTGTAAAGCCTTTATAATGCAGATGTAAAGGCTAATTTATATTCTAAACACTTTTTTTAAGATGTAAAAAATGTAATCGTACAACTGTACACTTGATAAATGAAAAACAAAGTTCACAGCTGTACTGGTTCATATTTTTTTAATCTTGAAAGTTCTTTATCCCTCTGTTTGTGTGTTTATTTTTTCTGTTAGGAAGATAACTGAGCCTTTAAATCTGCTTTGCACATTTAGATATGCTTATAAACCAAGAACAAGGCATTTCAAGCTGTATTTATAAACTGCTTACTAATGACTATTAATGTAGGAACAATGCTTTATAAAGGATGTCCTGACTGACTGTTTACTAATGCTTAACTAATGATTTATAGCATGTAGTTATTATAAAGTGTTACCCATATTTCTAACAGTCTTGCTACCAAAACACCTGAAAATCACTCTTTGATGAAGTTCTGAGTCAAGTCACCTTTAGAGGTTCATTTGGGTATAACATTAGTTAAAATGCTGGAAATATTCAACATCGAGAACAAACCATGGCTTCATTCGTAGTACGACGTCTTCGATATCCTGCCGGATTTCATAGGTGGACTCCAGGCGGAAGAGGTTAAAGTTTCTCAAAAGATAGTCGTGCAGGGTCAGAAACTGCAGGTTCAGCTTCGGCAGAGCTAAACAACCTGCAGATTCATTCATTTTAATATTCTTTAAAAATCCAGCTTTTGTCCAGGCAAACATAATCCTCTAATTTTATTGATACAAATGTATATGACATAAGAGTATGATGATAAGATGGTGAACTCACCTTCTCCAGAGTAGTACTCCGTGGGAACGATGTTCTCATCCCAGATGATCTTCTCGGTGGGGTACAGAGGCATCTGGTTGAGCTGTTCTATCTGGGAGATTCGTCTCTCATGACGAGACACCTGAACAGAAGAGAGAACGGGTTCATGTGGTCTGTTACGTCTTAGCCAGGTTCTCCATTAACCACGAATCATCTGCCCGCTGGACAAAGCATGCTGGGTAAACCTGTGCAATTATGGTTTACCCTTCAAACACAGCAGATGGCCAAATGTAGGCTACATACATCATAGAACAAGAGGGCCAATCACATCCCTTGAGCATTTTAAAAGGGACATACTGCACCCAAAGAGTCATTTCTTCCAGCACACATTTTACATTTAAACATTGGGTTTAAATCATTTATCGTAAACAGTGCAGTGCAAACCCCACAAAGCTTTCTGTCTGATCTTTAAACTTTTCCTGTACTTACTGATGACTATAAATCCTTTCTATTATGTTTCTGTTCAAATTCAAATGAGCTAACACTGAGACTACTCTGCTGAGAAAACATTAAAAACACTTTCAATGAGAAAACGAGTCGGGCAGCTCACGTGGGACGCAGCTTTGAGAAAATCAAATGAATTAATCAGGGGTGTTTGGGTAGCTTATCCTGTTGAAGCTTAATTAAGTGTTTTATCTGGTTTGTGACCTGCTCTGACTCCATTGTGGGCCGCAGCACATGCACATAACCAGATTTCAGCTGCTCAACGCACAAATGACCGTCTGACACTGGCTCCATCAACCCAGTCACAGCATTAAAGAGGAAATGCTCAAGTTCTTGATGAGATTTGGAGGGAGTAATTAAAAGACGGCGAAGCAGGACCACCGATGGGCCTGAAACATCATAAATATCTGCAGCGGAGGTTAAAATACACTCTAAGAGTGAGAATTAGAGCCAATCACAGCCCCCAGCCTCAAAGCACTTACAAACAGAGGATTTAGCAAACAGAAAACCTTTTAAAACACATTTATTAAATGTAAACTGAATAAATAAAATTTCCATTGATGTTTGGTTTGTTAGGAAAGAGTAGTATTTCGCTGAGATACAATCATTTGAAAGTCTGGAGCCTGAGGTTGCAAAGAAAAAAGATTGCATATACCAGAATGCATATTACTAATCAAACAATCTGTTTTTATATAAATATCTTCATGGAACATAAACTTTATATAATGTCCTGACAAAGACACAAAGAAAAAGCAATAATTTTGACCAAAACTATTAATATCTATTAATATTACCCAGCGACTTAAAGGGGTCATACACTATTTTCCACTAGCTAATAAGATTCTTTAGGATGTTAATGGGAAGTTTGTAATATAGTTTATTTTTTAAATTTTCACGTCATAAACAGCTCTTCAGAAATCACTCTGTTCTGTGTACTTCCCCTTTAAAGGGACCACATTTAAAAAATGTGTTGTAATAATCATAAAATGTCTTTATGATGTTCAACAGGGATTAAGAAAACATGTTCATTTCAAGTACTCATATCACTGGATATTCTTGTTTAAAAAGCGCAGTTTCAGCCCTCAACTGATTTTTTCATGTGGTCTGAAGTGTCCCCCTCCATCTATCTACCAATCACGAAGTCAGTAGTGGTTCGGCGTCCAGGTTGCCTGCTCTGCATTAAGTGACGCGGCTGCAGCAGCTACTAAACAAATGTCTAACATTTCGAGTACGAAACCTAAAAGACCTCGCTACGAATCTAAAATATGGCGTGACAAAGTGTGAAATAACACAAGGGTTTGCATTGGAGAAGGGGTTGAATGATGGAGATGGATTAAAGGAGCTTATCTGACGACCTCTAGTCCTCTGGGGGGGAATGGGAGACACCGCTCAACAGTATTTTGCAAGTGATTGCAGTACTAGTTTTGGTCATTTCTTACATATGGTTCCTTTAAATCTTCATGAGCTCCGCTGACCCCGCCCCTATTTTCCGAGGCGCTCTTAGAGGATCTTTTTTTAGCTGTATTCATAGTGAAACTTGCTAATTAGCACATTATTAAGAAAGGTGATTTGCA
>JAUCMT010000036.1:17716443-17729752 GCA_032357475.1 Enteromius thamalakanensis
ACCACGATTGTTATTAAACGACTGCTTATGGATCTTAACATGTCTGAGCCTGAATCTGCTACACCACAGACATCACACATTCAATTATATATTTGCTCTAATTTTTAACATATAACAGGCATTTATGAACCTTTCCTAGTCCTGCAATAATTTACATTAACACATAGTCCCTCATAGTCTACAGTTCCCTTTAATGTTGCTAATGCTTTGTATTTTTATTTATTTATTAATTTTTTTCAGTTCAAGACCAATCTCAGATGTTTGTTTGTGCACCCAGGAACTGCACACAAACACCATCTGGATTGATTCTGGTCAAGCTGGTCTAGATAAAGCTGGCTAAGCTTGTTAAGAATTGAACCTACATATAGAACAGATACACATATTCACAAAGACACATCGTATGGAGAGAAAGATGGATGGATCAACAACTATGTTTAGAAACAAACCTGATGTGGGATCCTCATTGTACGGCAAGAAGCCCTGAATTGTGTTATCATGACCTGTTGGGTCCTGCATGCTGGGCACCTCTGCTCAAACCAATATAAGAAAAACAAAGAAACTTCGTAAATAAACTAGATTAAACCAATTGAAATACAACTCAAATTCCAGAAATGTTGGGGTGTTTGTTTGTTTTTTAAATAAAATTAAAAGAATTTAAAATATACAGCCAATATTTTATTCAATAATTTGATGCCTGTTACAGATCTCACAATAGTTGGGACTGGGGCATGTTTACCACAGTGTGACATCTCTTTGCATAACAGACTGAGTGCAAACAGTGCAAACAGTGCCTTTCTGAACATAAAAGCTGCCCAAACTGTATGCACGTACAGTATGCACCCCCATTCCATCAGAGCTGCTGGCTTTTGAACTAAACACTGATAACACACTGGAAGATCTCCCTCTGTTTAGCCCAGACGACACTGCGTGACTCGTCTGAGCATAGAACACTTTCACTTCAACAGTCCGTTTCTGCTTCTGGACCACGTTCACATTATGGCTTTCTTTCTGTATGATAGAGCTTTGGTTGGCATCTGCAGATGTCTCGTAGGATTGTGTTTTCCAACAGTGGATTCTGAAAGTATTCCTGAGCCCATTTAGTAATGTCAATGACAGAATCATGCTAATGAGTGATGCAGGATCGTCTGAGGACCTAAAGACCACGGGCATCCAACAAAGGTCATGTCCCTTACACACAGAGCTTTCTCCAGTTTCCAGTCTTTTGATGATGTTATGCACTGTACATGATGAGGTTTGCAAAGCCTTTGCAATTTGAGGTTGAGGAACATTGTTTTTAAAGTATTCCACAACCTTTTTACACACTCTTTCACAGATTGGAGAGCCTCTGCCCATCTTTACTTCTGAGAGACTCTGAATCTCTAAAACAGAGTTCCTCAAATCTTACCCTGGAGGTGCGATGCACTAGCTCCAATCCTGATAAAACTCACCTACCTGGCTACCTTTTCTAATGATCCTTAAGACACTGATTAACATGCTCAGGTGTGTTTGATAAGGGTTAGATCCAAACTCTGCAGTGGATCGGACCTCCAGGGTAAGATTTGAGGAACCCTGCTCTTAAACATCGTTTTTATAGCTAATCATGTTACAGACCTGATGTCAGTTAACTTAGTTGTTAGATGCTCTCCCAGCTGAATCTTTTCACAATGTCTTGATTTTTAATCCTTTGTTGCCACCTGTAGCAGGCATCAAGCTCATTTAGTGGATAAAGTGTCTCAGTTTTTTAACATTTGTTATGTTCTCTATTGTCACGCCCAGCTGAGGCTGCCAGTTAAAGATTGTTTATGGCACTCCAGCTCTCTATGAACTGTGTCTGTTTTCATACCTGAACTCAGAATGGACCTCATTCCCCTGAATGCACCTCTCCTCCACAGGTGTTGCTAGTCAGGTTTAATCATTCAATCAGTACCACCTGTATAAAAACTGATGTGTTTGTTTGTCTAGTCATGGTTCACGGTCGTTTGTTTTGCTGTCTGTTTCTCTGTTTGGATTTACTTGTTGCTGACCATTTGCTGTTTAACGGATCTTCGCCTTGCCTTCTACGTCCAACCCAGTACCATGGTTGCCAGCGCCACCTAGAGTCTCCGCTGCACCAGATTCACCAGCAAAGGCGCCAGCACCATGTAAAACCCCCGCTGTTTCACATCCTCTCCACATTCACAAGGAATATGGCAAGCCAGTTAAGCCTAGAACATTTAAATCAGGAGAGTGGTCCAACACTTAGTCAACTCCAGTAATGCTTTCAAGTGAGCCATCTACTGTCTCTACGGTCCAGTCAGTGCCAGTGGTGCAGCCAGGAGAGCTGCATTCAGCAAACCCTGTTTCCAATCCGCAAGTAACGGGTCCTCGCGGTGCGTAATCCGCATGTTACGGGTCTGACTCCCAAATCACATTACGAGGAGCCGTGTCAAGTCCAGTCAGTCCTGGTTTCTCAGTCTGTCGAACTATCTGAGGCTTGTGATTCAGACTCATGGTGCCCAGATCTGCCAGACACAGTCTGTGATCCGGACCCACCATGGCCGGATCCACCAGACCCTGGAGGGTTTTTGAACTGTCTGGTCAGCCTTGGAGGGCATGGTTGTCATCGGCGTTGCCTCTGAGATTTCGACAATCCTCTGCTCCACCCTGGACGGCTTCACCTCCACGGATTCCACCCAGGTGGGCGTTTCCACCGGCCTGTTTGTTTGTCTAGTCACGGTTCATTTCACTGTCAGCCCAGCTCTTTCTCTTCACAGTCGTTTGTTTTGCTGTCTGTTTCTCTGTTTGGATTTACTTGTTGCCGACCATTTGCTGTTTAACGGATCTTCACCTTGCCTTCTACTTCAAACACTGTTTACATGGTAACTAACCTTCGCTTTGGATATCGACTATTCTCTGTCTCAGCCTCTGTTGTTTATGTTTGCCGGTGTTTGACTTTGTTTGTATACTGACCGTGAGCTTGAATAAACCCATTATTGCATTGGAACTCGAACGCTTCACGTACCTGATTGTGAAATCTATATTCTGTTGTGAATAAAAAATTGGTTTATGTGTTTTATTGTTTTAGTTTTATTCAAATTTAAAAGATATCCCAACATTTACGGAATCTTTGCAGTACTGTAATAAACATGTTTTTGAGATCATGTGTCATAAGTGGAAGTGTGAGGAGCATATAAAAAGCTAAAAAAATCTTGTGTACCTTGAGGCCTGTAGCAAGGCTGGGCGTTGCATCGTTCCACGGTAGGAGGTTTGGGTTTGGACTGGCACTCCTCTACCCTGTACAGGTTTCTCTGTCTGTCTGAACAGATCACCTGCCGTTCCCGCAGCCCCGAGCCACAACTCTTGGAGCACTTGAGAGAGAGTTTATGAGGTAAGCAAGCTCATATCATATGTAATCAAGAGGGAGGGTACATGCTTATCCAAAGGATTCTTCCTTACCAGGCCCCAGTCTCCTATATGCCAGTTAATGGGGCTCCTGCAGATGGGCATCTCGCAGGCCTGAGTCCTGGGCGGCTTCGGTTGGGTCCCACATGCGTAGTCCTCCAGAGAAGCTCCATCTGAACCCACACACACCACATCTCTCGTCTGTTTCCCAGAGCCACATGTCACAGAGCACTACACAGACAGCAACAGGTTTGAATTCATACCGGAATTCACTGCAATATATAGCCAATTATCATTTTTAATTATTTAAATGTTTAAACAAATAGATTAAGACAGAGTAAAGCAGTCAAAACTAAATAAAAGTAAAACGCTATAAGAATTTTAAAAAAAAGTTCAAAAGACTAACATATAAAACTAAATTATATTTTACACAAAAAAAAACAATAACAGGTTTTGACATAAATTTTAATGACAATTAAGTACATTTTCTACAAAAAACATTTTCTGTTATGTGACACTTTACAATAAGGTAGGTATGATTAATTAATGTGTGCACTACATTTGTTACAGTTTTTATTTCTTTCTTACTTATTATTCAACAATAAGATCCAGTTGATAATGCAATGCACTTGGATAGCAAAATCTACTAAAGGAGGTAGAGCTTTTTCACATTTTGCCCCCAAACTCTGGAATAGCCTTCCTGATCATGTTTGGGGTTCCGACACGCCCTCTCTTTTTAAATTTAGACTAAAGACACATCTCTTTAGCTACAGTAAGCATTCACATTATGCATCTCATAATATTTGTACTAGTTATGTCTGATTAAACGCACATTATTATTATTATTTAGCTTGGGTTGAAACTTTTTTTGCTTGGATGGAACTGCAGCTATGCTAATTACCATATGTCTCTGTTTGTTTCTCTGCTTCTGCTACCGAATTAACATTAACATTCTGCATCCAACACTTAAATGACCTGAGATGACCAAACACCTGAGAAAAGATGATATCAACTCTCTCAGAGGACTACATTTTGCCACAAAGAAAATATATTACATTTCTACAATATGTAAACAGTTTCCTGTAAAGCTGCTTTTTTAATGATTTGCATCATAAAAAGTGCTATGTAAATAAACTTGAACTGAATTGAACAGGTTTTGACATATTCACATAAAAAGTTCTGAGAGTTTCATCTGAAGTGTAGTTTAAATACCTGGCTCCAGCTGGAAACTCTGTATTGAGCACATTTCTGCATGTTACAGTTCTGTTGGCTGAGTGGTCTGGGAGCGTAGGAAGCACACTGGGAATCCTCAACCACTCGCGATCCTGCCGAGTCGTGAGACATACACTCCACTCTCCTGACCTGAAGACCTCCGCCGCAGGTCACCGGACACGGGTTCCACTCCCCTGTCACCCAGCTGACACACGAGCAGACAAAAAGCACAACAACGGTGAGTTTAAGCATTCATTTATCTGGCATACTCAACACCAGCTCCCACATTGCCAGCCTAATCTAATGTAACTACATGCTTTGGGTCATTTTCATTCATGAGTATGAAAATGTTCTAGGTTAAATACAATTTAAGATCTATTAGCACAAAAAATATTGAGACTTTGTCCTTTAGTTTTGCTCTTTCAATGGCAATCAACCAAGGCACAATTTACTTTTCATTCTAGCAGATAAACTTCTATTAATGCATTATAGTATATATTTAATACAGAATATAATATAATACAGCATAAGTATAATTTCTGTATGATTTGCTCCATGTAAACATCCCATGTTATATGTCCCATTCTCGAATCCACAGATGCTGAGAGCAAAAATAACAGAGTAATAAGATTTGTAAGTGATATTACATACGGATGTTTTATTTTACTTTAATGCAAAAAATAATTAGGATAATAAGAAAAGATTATGTTCCATTATGATATGTTCATGTTTAGTAATATGCATAGCTAAGCTAAAAGTGATTTTTTTTTAGATTTTAGATTTTCAAATGTTATATCTTGGCCAAATATTGTCCTATACATCAATGGAGCTTATTTATGCAGCTTTCAGATGATGTATAAATCAAAATTGTGAAAATTTGATACTTATGATTGGTTTTGTGGTCCAGGGTCACATATATTTTTTTTTATATCATATTTCTAGAGATTTATTCAGTCTATTAGATACTGTTTTAAGCACAGCAACTGTAGAGATTTTTGATTGTTGCCACAACTGCTGGACAAGTCAAAATGATTTACAGTGCTAATTGATAGCATGCCACAGAAATTGCTTTTAACCTAGAATATTTAAGAGTAAAAACAAAAGCTATTTTAACAGTTCACAAATACACACCTACACCTACATTAAACAAACATATGAAGGTTTCTGCATTCTGGAAAATGACAAGGACATAGCAAGTGTTCAGCAGAAACACTTAGCCTGTCAAAGTTGAGCAGGCGCTCACAGAAACCCGAAGATGCGAGAAAAATTATAAAGAGATATCGGTCACGGGGGGGACCAAAGAATTCAGTCTCTCCCACAGCAAAAAGCAAAAGCACATGTTCTCTGGCAGGTCAGTCTGTTCAGGGACCACGACAGTTTCAGGTTTCTGTACATGAACATCAGAAGAACATCCCAGGGGTACTGCCATGACAAGTGAAAGACTTATTATTTTAACAGACCACTCTCTGCTTTCAATTTCACAAAAAAATACACTTAGATAAAAGGCAAACTAAATCAAAAGAACACAGACCAGAGACACCCAGACAGTGAACTCAACAAAACATCAATATCACACATGTAAGCCATGATTTACTACAAGTTTGCATGTAAAAAATCTACTAATGCAGCATAAGGATACATTTAGGACAGACAACTAAGTATCTGCCACATTCGTTCATTTTCATTTGTCAGCTATTCACAGTATCTCTCTTAAAAACAGTAGAAATATTCCTAGGATATCAAGTATCTTTATTTATTTGAATGCACAGTGAAATATAAGTTACTGCTGTGATGAATGCTGAATTTTCAGCATTGTTACTCTAGTCTTTAGTGTCACATGATCATTCAAAAATTATTCTAATATACAGATTATATGAAATCAAGTAATATGGCATGTGTCCAACCTGCACAATTATTCATCTACAAAATGCACACAGTATACTAGTGCATCACAAGCTAACTGATTTTACTATTTTGGATCTTAGTAAATCAGGCCCATCATGTATATTAAAGCTATACATATAAAGCAGATATATAGTGCCCAGTGCCTAACACACAGTTTCTTACCTGGGAAACAGACAGCAGCTCAGCTCAGAGCTCTATAGTTCAGGAATCAGTGAAACTACTGCAGTGTCTATAAAGCAAAACCCTCCTCTGACGCACGAGGGAGGCTCAAAGAGATGAGTGAAGCTCTGAGCTGAACAGTTGCCCCGGGCCTTGGTTCACAAGTGCTCACAAGACATAAACATCACACTAAACACTGGTGCGAACTGAACTCAAACACATATTAATGATGTGAACAATCTCTTAGATGTGCCAGCCAGGATTATATGATATTACTCACTTGAAATAGAATAAACATAAAGTAAAATAAAATATATAAACACAAAAGCAAAACTTCTTCTTATTTTATTTAGTTTAATTTGATGTATAAAAACTGATTACATTAAAATTGTAGTTGGTAAGGTAACCTAGATCACTTGTTTTATGTGAAGTATTCTGACTACATATGGATTACTTTTGACCTAGCTTGTTTATAGATTTAAATGCAATTATATATTATCATTAACCAACAGGAGAGAACATGTATTACTAAACAAATTAAACATGAACTGTTAATCTCTCAGTAAATATTGTAACACAGAGGGCAATGACTGAAAAAAGTTTGGAAATGTTTTGCATAACTTGACCAAACATTAATAAACATGAAATGGCCAAAGTCTTCCAAGTTTTAAAGATTAATTTAGTAACTGGCACAATTAATAATATCATACTCTCATAATCTCATATTAATCTCATGGTACAACTGACTGAGATGTGTATTTGTCCCCAAATTCAGACGCATGGACTGCAAATTAATTTACATTCAGTCAGTGTATTTAATAAGACATATTGTGTAAAATTTAAGAGAGGGAAAAAGTATTAAGAAAAATGACCAAAGAGGCCTTAAAGACACTGTTATAGGACTGTTTTTAATATAATCTTGTGCTGTAGGTACTGGTAAAACTGATACACAAAGACGCTTAAAATTCTTTAGAAAATCTCATAATTTAGTACAGACACATGAAACATGTGAGATTCCTGAGAGGTTGCATAGTCTGGACACGAATGTGTGTTTGAGGTCATGTGCAGCAGTATATCAGCCTCTGGAGGCTGTTACCTGTACACTTGTACATAGACTCGTGGTGCTTCCATGGGCCTCCACAAGCGTGGCTGGTACACATACGCCATCCTTACAGAACAGGAACAGTATAGCCAAAGCGGTGAGACCCAACGGTTCTCCACAGGTCAGACAGCAATAGCAATTTATAACACAACATTCTAACACATTTGTAGGCAGAAATCAGTTTCTGATATTAAATAAACACTTTAAAGAGACATTCCAGATGTTAATGCACCGAACACACTACAGTTGGCTTTGAGCTGAAAATGCTGTACCTGCGGGTTTGTGGGCACTGCTGTTCATTGCATGTGCGGTTACTGAGGGGTCGAGGGAGGGAAGCACACAGGTAATCAGAATACGCTTCATCATCAAAGGTACAGAAGACCAAACGTGACTGGTAACCTAAAATATATTAGAAAAGGATTGCAAATTTACAGAAAAAATAGAAACACTTTTTCAGTACAAATATACCATGAATAAATGCATAACAAATATGTGAGGAAATCTCAACCATAACAACTGTATGTGGGGCATAATATTAGCAGCTTACTAACACAATCATTCTCAACCAGGGGCTCCGTAAACTTCCAAATGGACTTCAAAATCATTTATATAAAGGCAAACAAGAATAAAAGGCTTAAAAGAAATCAAAGATTCAAGCTGTTTTTTTTTTTTTTATAATTAGTTCCTGCAGCAAAGCGACGATATCTCAGATCATTATCTAGTCTTGTGTAAACTCCTTGTAGATAAACCTGCACACGAAACTGGGTCAATGGGTGGAGCTAGACAATTAATTGCTGTGGTGACTGATGAGTAAGGCAGAGACATGAATGAACACACGTGACAACACAGAGGCATGAATGAAAGTCCGGGATGAAAACAGAATGAGTTTGTGAATGCGAGTCCAGGCATGAAAACAGACAAAGAACACAAAGGGGCGGCTTCCCTCCCAAAGGGGCGGCTTCCAGACGCCCAAACTTAGAAGTTGGAGGGACGGCCCACCAGGGCGGGGCAGACGGCGGAGAAGTCCACTTGAGATGTGGCCACCAGGGCGAAGCAGACGGCAGAGACGTCCACTTGAGCAGTGGCCAACAGGGCGGCGCAGACGGCGGTGACGCCCACCAGTGCGGAGCAGGCGGCGGTGAAGTCCACTAGAGTTTGTAAAAGACCACAGGAAGTGGACTGTAGTGGACTGTAATAAGGTAATCTTGAGGTAACCTGGAGAGGCCTACAACCCACAGTGTGTTGCACCAACTATAAAATATGGAGGGTCATTGATGATCTGGGGGTGCTTCAGCAAGGCTGGAATTGGACAGATTTGTCTTTGCGAAGGGCACATGAATCAAGCCAAGTACAGGGTTGTTCTAGAAGGACATTTGCTTCCTTCTGCTAAGAAGCTGTTCTGCAACTCGGAGGATTGGATTTTTCAACAAGGCAATGCGCCGTGACATACATCCAGAGCAATCAGAGTCTTGATGGAAGATCACCAGATCAAGACCCTGTCATGGCCAGCCCAATCTCCAGATTTGAGCCCTATGAGAGCATGCCAACATGCAAGAAAGCTGTAAATGCAAATCAGGGTTATTTCACCAAATACTGATTTCTTCATGTTATTTATCCAAAGCAATAACACCATTTGTTACAATTTATTTCCATTTTGTTTAATTAAAGTTATTAATGCTCTGCAAATACTGCATGATCTTGGCTTATTTTCATGTGTTCTCATTTCCTTTTAATATACACTCTAAATAACAATAGATATATTTTAAATGTAGGAGAAATATTGTCAGCAGTTCACAAAAAAAATGAAACAAAACTGTTACAGTAAATCTCACCAATACATGCACCTGTAAGAAGAAAAAAATAATACATAAGAAATTGATTATTCTGCAGTGGTCTCTTTTTTCCCCCCCAGAGCTGTATATATTAAGGGATCAGGCTGACAAAAAAGGTAATCCCTGTATTATATAAAAAAAAAAAAACAATGACATTTCACTACCAAATATGTTTTGCTCAGACTTCCAGATTCAACAGTTACAGCATAAGCTGATGTATATTGGCACCCAGCCCCATTCTGTCTACTAGATATTCATAAAGACTGTTATTATACATCATCATGTGCACCTCATGATCAGCTGCCCTCCCAAGCTCTGATGATACGCTTCGCAACTGCTATTGCTCCTGATGAACTTTAGTGAAAACAATGCCTGAAAATTTCTGCTGCAGTCTTTAATCAGAGATGAAATATGCCAGACATTAAACATCCCCTTCATACTCCTTAAACAGTGCCACTTTTGAGCTTTCCTTCCTCAGGATGTGCTGCTTGGCTCTACTGGTGCTGGTTGCCGTGATACACACCAAAGAAATTAATAGAAACAAAACAACCTTACATCTAACGTCTAAACTACTTAAGAAAGAAAAGAAAAAGAAAAGAAACCGAGATCTTCAGCGCATACAATGGTACCAGGAGTGGGGTAAGTAAATCAGTGAATATATATTATACAAGTAATATAATAATACAACAATACATAACAATATAGAAAAATTCTAGTTTTGACCTGAATAAAGCCAGTTAATTCAAATGTTAGCATTATTATAAGACTAAATATGTACTCATTTGCTAAATTTTCCAAAACAGAAATTTGAACATTGGATAAAACCAGGTTCACAGTTCTTGTGTCATTTTGCTGACATATTAGAGAGGGTTATTACAAAGGATTTTTGGCTTTCTATTATCACTCTTTTAACCAGAAGCCATATTAAAGCCATAAAAAAGCACCATGAATACAGTGTTGCATAGGCAAAGTTTCCAGCACTGCTGATGTGAAGACTTCTGACTCATTTAGAGAAAGCAGCTGTAACGTCATGTTCCTGTCCTGTCTCATGCTCCCCCGTGTCTTTGTGTATTTTGGTTTAGTCCTGTCTGTTTGGTTTTGCCCTAATCAGTTTGATTGTGTCACCTGTCATTTTTACACCTGCCTTCACTTTCAGCCTTAATTTGTAACCCTTATATACTGATGTCTTTTCGTTTGTATTCAGGTCCTGTTAACGTTATGTGATGTTCGTTCATGTGTCTGTTCCTGCCCTGTGTAAACCTATTTGCTTCCCCGACAGCTTTTGTTTTGCTCTGGTGTTCCTTTTTCTTTTTATTAAATCTTTGCATTTGAATTAATCGTGTCTGCCCTCGTCTGTCACACACGGACCAGCCAAACATCGTGACAATAATAATAATAATCATAATAAATTCTTAAACCTACTCTTTCTTTCCTTCTAGCTTGTACTTATTTGAACATTGCCTGTTATACATGAGCACTTACCAAGTTGTTTTTGCTTCTTTACGTCTAACTGCTTGATGTTTTCCCCACCTATAAGTCGCTTAGGATAAATGTGTCTGCTAAATAAATAAATGTAAATGTAAATTTAAAAAACTACGGTTACTAAAGTTTTAACAACTGAGACCTCTGTGTTGCTCTCCGACCGTCATCAGCAGGAACCATCTCCCGAGTACTAGTTTCCACCCGGACTCTTTTCATTAGCCCACTGCCCTGATTCACGCTGCAGGTGTTGCTCATTCCCAGCCGCTATTTAAGCTCTGCCTTGAGCACAACACAACACAAAGTTCTGTTTGCCTTGGCTGCATCTTTCCATTGTTTATTCTTACTGCCTGATATTGACCCGGACTGCCCTTGTTTATTGAACTCTGCCTGATACCCCGAACCTCTGCCTGGATACCGACTACTGAACTCTGCCTGATACCCCGAACTCTGCCTGAACTTGTGTTGGATGTTTATGTTTGATCTCCGCCTGTTTGACATTGTCTACAATAAAAGCTTGCAAATGGATTCAACTGACTCTGAGTTACAACAGTCATGGTTAACCACAGTTTTACTATAGTATTACTACAATATAACTGTAGTAAAACCATGGTATCAACCCAAAATACGTGGTTACTACGGTCATGGTTAACAACACTTTTACTATAGTAAAAACATGTTTAATTTTCGTAAGGGCAGTAACACCATTGTAACGATGAGGCAAGAGGCCGTGCGGGTTCATGTGCAACATTTACATTTACATAATAAGTGGTCTATGAACAAACAGACAGAGTCAAACACCGGCAAGCAGAGTCAACGTAGGCAAAGCAAACGGATGGTCAGGCAGGCAATGGGTCGGCAACAGGTTATCCAAAAAGCAGAGAAACAAACGAAAACAAAGAACACAAGGCAAACGTCCAACAACGTCCAACAACATCAATGAACCGTGAATGCACAAAGAAATCAGGGTTATTTTGCTGAAAATAAACCCCTGTCAGTGGTTTATGATGCCTCAGCCTATGGGCTTGGGGCTTTATTGTTTCACTCGGAGTGTGATGGCCAGGAAAAGACCATTTGCTTCACCTCCAGAGCAATGACCACCACTGAGCGGAATTTTGCCCAGCTCGATTAGGGAGTATTGGCATTTGTTTTCACTGTCAGAAAGTTCACTAGAACCTAGCAGGCCGCCACTTTGTGATTTTTATGGATCACAACCCCCATTGCACCATTTCAAGCCAATGTCGGCCATCTTGTCACCACGGATGCTACGCTGAAGTTTGATCATTGGAGCTTATGACTATGAGCTGTGTTAGAGACCTGGAAAGCAAATGGAAACACTGACGCCCTGAGCCACTTACCTGTGCCTGTATCTGATGCTATTACGCCACCACCATTGTAAGCTTTGTTACTGGAAATGGTGCCTGATGCACCTCTGCATCCTGAAAGGATTTCAAACCTTACACTTAAGGACCCTGTCATGTCATGTATACTAAACTGGGTACTATATGAGTGGCTGGCTGACATACCAGATAGCCAGTTTAGAACATTTGTTTTATGCCACCATGAAATCTCAGTGCATAAAAACTGTGTGCTTTGGGGAAGCTGTGTGGTTGTTCCTAGCTTGGTATTCGTCACGTCATTACAGCACCTTATCACCAAAGATCAAATGGTCAAGCTGAACGCATGGTACAGACAACCAAGGAGGCCCTGTCTCGTATCACTCAAGCTGAGTGCCAGACCCAACTTGCTTGATTCTTGCTGTCACAGCACATTACACCCAATTCTTCAATTGTGAAAGTCCTGATGATTTGCTCATGAATCAGTGGCAGACCACTGCCCTGGATCGTTTACATCGTTTACTGAAAATGGAGGTCAGTACAGGAGCTGAACAATGCCCTGGCACTGTAAGAGAGTTGACCACATGACTTGGTGTACATAAAAAATTACACTCATTTATAAAACTTTCTTACGCACTGATCTTAGAGTGTTCGTACAATCAAATCCACATAAAAGTACAGTCTTTGACGTGGAAAAGTACTTATCTCCCCGTCAGATTCCAGCTTGGCTTACGACCGTTTCCTTGTGGTAATGCCTGGTATTATAGATAGTTCAACGCACGGCCAAGGAATTTCAGAAAAAAAAGATAATCTTGCCTCTTTCAGTGAAATATGATTACGATTTGGCTGATATAAGCATAATCACCCTTCCAATACTTTAAACCTATTTTTAATAATGTTTA
>JAUCMT010000036.1:17744169-17761254 GCA_032357475.1 Enteromius thamalakanensis
AGAGCTGAGTATCATCAGCATAACAGTGAAAGCTAACACCATGTCTCCTGATAATATCTCCCAAGGGTAACATGTAAGCGTAAAAACACCAAGCGTAAAAAGTAACGGCCCTAGTACTGAGCCCTGAGGTACTCCATATTGCACTTGTGATCGATTTGATACGTCATCATTCACTGCTACAAACTGATAGCGGTCAGATAAGTATGATTGGAACCATGCTAAGGCTTGTTTGCTTGTTTGATAAACTGAAAGATGAATGCTAATGTGCTGCACTAGCGGTTTTTAGAATGAACACGAACGATCAACAAACAGATAGGTTTGATATATACTAAAGGAAATATTGAGGGAGTTAGGTTCTATATTTATCACTATAAACAGCAGCTAGTGATTAGTGATAGAAAGAAATACAAAGCTACGTATCGGAGCTACAAACACACAGCAGACTCTCCGCAGAGCCAAAGAGCCCTTCTTAAAGAGCACTGTTCTTGGTCCTTCATTCAACGCTAATCTTTAGGGCTTTTTTTTACGTGCCAAATATTAGTGATGTGCCAGTGCCTGTTGTAATTTAGTGGAAATCTGTTCATTTCACCTGTGGCATAACAAGATAATTGCAGACTTCAGATGAGACGCTGAGGTGGAATGTGAAGGCTCAGCTTGATGCTAATCACCAAGGTACAATCACAAAAGAGAGCCAGGGCCATCCCAGCATGCCGTGCCAAGCTGTCCCCATGGAAGCTGCTACTACCTCTAAAGATTCAGGCAATATGCCAATTCCAAAGGGTCAGGGATTTGGAAGAGGGGCGACATTCCTGCAACACTGTGGAATTTCTGAAATGCTCCCACCATTTTCAGGCCCTTTAACAATAGGTCAAGACAACGAACACCAAAATTATGACTTGACTGTTCCCTAATGTCCTCAGTGCTGGCTAGTCCAGTTAAGCCTTAAATGAGAAGATTTTAGATTTACTCCAGGTGAACACTTTTACCAGGTAATAATAAGGGTTAAATGAGGTGATGACCTCAAGGTTAACTTATTTGCCATTCTTAATTTCTGGCTTTTTTACACAGACCTGGCAACCCCATTCATAAAACAGTTTTAATACCAGGTGTACTCAAGGCTGAAAAAACAAACAAACAAACAAACAAGAAATTTCAATAGAAAATGATTTAATGGAGACTGAAATTTGCTCAAATGAGCAACCCCTTTATTTGTGCATCTTTCAATTTAGTTACAAAACATTTGCATTTTCTTGAAATAACAGGTGTGGATACTATGAAAGTAAAAGTCATTCAATCAGTCATTTTGCTGGAAAATAAAAAAGAGAGAAACAAAACACCCAAAAAATTAACAAACAAACAATTCTTACACAGTCTCTTGACATCTTGTCCAAACACGTAGGAAATTAAAGACTAAGTTTATACATTCCAAAATGGTGCTCTCATGCTTTTCAGGAGAGCAGAACAGTAGCTTGGATCAGCACTTGATTAAATGCTAGAGTAGCCCAGAACATCGTCTCAAACATGGTCAAATGGTTGGTGTTAAAAACAAAAACTCGAAGCATCACAGGCACTCTCAGAAGATCAACAAAAGTGATCAGTACCTGTTTGCAGCCATATCATACACAGAGCTTTGGGTTAATGCTCAATATATTGGAGCTGGAAATAATGTAATGCCTAGAAAGTGAATCCAACATCTGGTGGACAAAGCAAGCTCTGGTCCCTATACACCAGAGTTCATCAAACTTTGAATGAAGTGATAAAGTCAATCACTTTCATCCATTCTTAAATGTCTGCGTTTTCTCCAAACAAACAAACGTTCAGCAGATCGTGTTAACAAAGCCAATATCAGGATCAGATGAGTCACTGGAGAGGCACTGTAATTAATAGAGTCGTTCAATGCCAAAAACACAGAATCCAGTCATGTGTCCAGAGGATGAGGAAAGGTGTACTAGTCTACAGGGTTCATGTTCCCAAGAGGATTCTGGGATTTAGCTGTAAGGTGGAGTGCGTGAGGAGTGACCTCTTCTCTGTGCTAAATGTAGAACTGATGAACAGCCAACTGATCCATGAACGGCCGCACAAGGTTATCGGTGGCAAAGTAAAAGACCAGGCCGAAGGTTATAGAGATGGGGAGAGCTGGAAGGGCCTTTTTGAAGATGGCCAGAAGCAGCAGAGTTAGACATAAACCCTGAGGAGATAAAAAATAAATAAATCAGACTATTATACAAAACATGTAATAAGAGTGAAGAGGTCATTTGTATTGAGATGAAGTGTTTAAAGATGACGCTCGCTTAGGTAGACCTTCGACATCTTTCATCAAAATATAATAAGCAGCTCCAGCTCGGAAATTGCTTTAGTTTTTCACATGACGTCACCACTTTACACAATCCAATCCATTCTGAAGGATAAGAGCACTCACAGACACTATATATGTGACCCAGGACCACAAGTAAAGGGACATTTTTTAAATATTTATATATTTATATAAATCAGGATAGGATATTTAGGAAATTTATTTATATTGTTAGGATATTTGTCTGAGATACAACTATTTGAAAATCTGAAATCCGAGGGTGCAAAAAAATCTAAATGTTGAGAGAATGGCCTTTAACACTGTCCAAATTAAGAATCAGAAATTAAGATTAAATAAATTAAAAAAATTTAAATATTTAAATTAAGAGATATTCAAAGAAGAAATTTACTAAATATCTTCTTAGAACATGATATTAATATCCTTATGATTTTTGGCATCCAAGAAAAAATGGATAACTTTGACCCACACAAAGTATGATTGGCTACTGCTACATATATACAGTGATACTTGTGACTGGTTTTGTGATCCAGGGTCACATACAGTCATGGCCAAAACTATATAATATCATATTTACCCTTGGTAAATATGATCAAAGATGACTGAAAATTAATCTGCGTTGTTAATCCTTATGATCTGTTATTTAAATAAAAAAATTTTAAAAAATCACATCAATCTAAGCTTTTATTGGATAAGAATTTAAAATGTGGTAAAATAGAATTATGAATCAACTGTTTTTCTCAAATACATGTTAGATACAATTACTGGCACCCCTAGAAATTCACGAAGTAAAATATCTCGAAGTGTAACCCATTGATGTTCACAATTTTGAGCACTCTAGGGTAATTATAAACATGAAGTTATCCAGCCATGGCTTCTTGTCTAATAATATTTCTCCTAACTGTCTCCAGCATATTCAGTTGTCAGACACAACTGGAACCTCAAACGGGTCTGGCTTCTATGTTCAGATCGGAAAAAAGTGTTTTAGCATCAATCACTCAAGATGGGTTTGGTGAACACAGGGATAAAAAGGAGCCCATGTGTACAATGAAATATACTGCTGTATTTTTGATGTTAAACATCTTGTTTAGACACATGGCATCATGGATTCTGTCAAATACCAACAGATAAAAAAAAACAATAACTAGATAATCAATCAATAGAAATGTTATAATGGGCCATGTCTGAATCTTCTGAACCGTACAGTAATACGAACACAAACCTCAAAAACAACACAAAAATGGGTCACTGAGCACAAAAGCAAGCTTCTGCTGGTCATTCCAGTCCTCTGACCTGAACCCTGTGGAAGAGGAGTGAGCTGGGAATCTAAAGCGTCTGGAGTGATTCTGGATGAAGGAATGGTGTCTGATCTCTGGTCAGGTGTTCCCTAACCTCATCAGCCATTATAGGAGGAAATCTAGAGCTGTTAAACTGGAAAATTGAGGTTTTAAAAAAAGTAATAAATAAAAAGTATTAGAAAAAAAACATTTATTTTATAATGAAATTTCCCCCATTTTAAATTCTTCTTATCCAATGAAAGGTTAGATTTTTGTGAATATTTTAAATAAAAGATTAAAAGGATTAACAATGCAGATTAATTTTCTTCTTTGCTCATATTTACCAAGGGTGCCAATATTTTTAGCCATGACTGTTTGTGAAATGTAAAAATATATCTTCCCCAGTAGTTTTGTATTACAAGTTCTGTGTAATGTTATGTAAACTAAATATGCACCGATTTGCATATATTTCTAGACCTGAAACCTGGACACTGGATAAAGCCAGGTTTTATTCTCAGTTGTTTTTATAGAGGGGGTTTTAATCACTACATAAATCTGAAAAATTATGTCAGCAACAAGGAAATATTTTTTCAACAAACAATTACATTTAGGATGTTTTCTTTTCATTAGACTGAAAGAAGTAGCCCCAAATCACAAAACTGACCAGAGCATGAGAAAACAATAGTTTTGCTTCAAGTATCCTAATACTTTTGACACGTCTGGAGAATAATACCTGAATTATGCCTGATTCAGTGGGGATTTATTTCTTTGGGATACTTACGATTAGAATAGCTACAAAGCAGGCTAGTGTCGTGTTCCAGTCACCGCTGGCTGTGGCTGATGCTTTACCCACCAGCATACTGTAAAAGATGAAATCTCCCAAACCCAGCTTCACACCCCCTGAAAAACACACACACAAACAAACATCAGCATGTGCACAAAATCCTGCTCCATGGGGCTACAAGAGAAGGCGAGGGGTTTTGTTTTTGTTCAAGCGTAACCGTATTCTATAGCCAATATGTGAAACTGGAGCAAGTCATAAGGGTCAACATTTTGAAATTGAGAGGTCTAATGAGGTCAGAATAAATAAGCTTTCCACTGATGTATGGTTTGTTAGGATAGGAATCTGAGGATGCAAAACAAATTAATAAAATTGCCTTTTAAAGTTGTCTTAATAATGCTTATTACTAATCAAAAAGCTATTTGTATTTTGAAGGCCAGATCATGTGACACAGACTTCAGAGGGGGTGCCTCAGACACTCACGCTCTTCGTCGTCTTCCACGGGTGGCGGGCGAGCGGAGGGCATCTCCTGGATTTCTTGTCTGCTGTCCTCAGTGGACTGCATGGGGCCGAGCTGATGCTGCTGCTGATTGACCCACGCTGGTGTGAACCCTCCATCATCCTCTGGCTGAGCCGTGGGTGCCATGGCAACTACAGGAGACAGACTCAATGAGTAACACTCACACTGACAGCGATTCACAGCCGTCTGAGAAAAGCTGAGCTTAACAAATCAGCAGCAACACAAAGAGGCAAATACTTGATGCAGTCATTCCTGCTCACATGATCCGCATTCATAGTGGAAAATAGGAAGAACTATTTTGACAACAAAGATAGTAAAATACATGCATAACAATTACTTAAATTACTTTAGAATTATTCATTCCATTTGTTCCATATAATTAATTAACTAAGACAATAAATCTCAACTACAAATGCTAGATTTTTACAAAGTTTGTGAGGTTTTTGAAATTAAATTATATAAATACATAAATCGCCTTTGACCCTCAGTCTTTTTGTAACACCAAAACTGGAGTGGTTTGGTTTTGTTAACTTAAAACTAATCCAGTAAGCCTGAGTTTCTTTAGCCACCATCATGGTACAGGCCCCTGGTGTGTTTGATTAGTGTTGGAGCAAAACTGTGAAGAACTGGGATTTGAGTTTGAGACCAATGGGTTGCAGCTCTGTTTGAACTCATTTCACAGCAGCACACGGTTCTAATGAATTATTCTTTACTAGAATAAAATAATGCTTATGAACCACAGAAACCACACACTAGGCAAAACAATATACAAAAAAAAGAGAAATATTCTATTACTTAAAGGACACTGTACTTATTTTTTGCATAAATATGCTTGTAATCAATTGCTTGAATATACTTGTAATCACTTATCTATCATGCATTTTAATGGTTATTTTAAGGACCTGATGGCCACCATTTTGAAAACTGGGGCCTTTCTTGGAGTCAAACTTTGGTAAACTTTGAGTATGTTTGAAGTACCTCTGATACTACTGTAATCCACTGAGAAACCTTTTGCTAGAACATTTTTGGGGTCTAGTCATATTTGCAGCTGACTAAAATGCAACCTTGGCGAGCAGAAGAGACCTCTTTCAAAACATTAAACTGACCCTAAATAAAGGTAGCGTGGATATTTTCGATCAATGTTTTATCTCACCAATGAAGCGTTTATTTTTTAGACATAGATCTGGCGCTCTTGCAAACACTCACCCTGGTTCTCCTGCTGAGGAACCGGATGGCTGGAATTATTCCTGGTCTCAGCGCTGTCTGCCATATTAAACAGCCACACCATGGTTGCTGGCAAATCAAATGGGCACATATGTAAATAAATAACATCCAAACGTTCATCTAAAACCCTGAATTCAATGCTCCACAGGCTGAGAAGACTGCGAGGCTTTTCTTACAGGAGTAGATGAGAGCAGGGAAGATGGGCTCGTTCCTCTCTTGAGCCGTTTCCACAAGGATACGCAGGGGTCCTTTCGGGCACAACACGGCCAACAGATCTACAGAAGAACAAGAAAGAGTAAAGCAGTGATTATGAGCAGCCCTCAGACCATTTGAAGTTTTACAGCATCTCTATAAACAACCCGTATGAAGCTAATGCACTGATCTTCAGAGACTGACCGTAGACCGATATAGAAGCAAGGATGAGCCAGGCGGTCCACTCCGGCAGGTACTTGATGAAGACCAGGGCCATGAGAGCGCTGATCATGATCAGATAGGCCTGCTGAAGCCGCAGCGGACCCTTCCAGTGAATACAGATCATTCCCACCACACCGAAGTTCCAGATGATCAACGCTAATGTGAAGTAGTCCATGGCCACATTGTATGTCTTGAACACTTCCCTGCGGTGAAGAAACACGTGTTCAGCTGTCATCAGAAGCAATGCTTTCATAATATAACCTCAACATCAGGCACGATCAGATAAATGTGGATTTATACCATATTTTACTTAATGATTATTCTTCCATAACATCAACTCAAACAGAACAGAACTCACCCCAAATATATGAAGGAGAAAAAGAAGAGCAATAGAAGGTTGGAGAAGAACAGCCAGCCTTGAATCACCTGTAAAAAAATAAATACACCATGAGCTTGAAGCAAGCAGACTCTGGGAGTGTCCTGCAGACAGTGCAGAGAGCAGACCTTGTAGCATCTGTACTTGTAGAGCACCACCAGCACCAGGGTCATGACCACGATCACACTGATCATGATGGTGGCGTTGAGCATGGAGTTAAGAGCGCGCTGCCCCACCGTCTCGGTGTCCTCACGGAACGGAGTGTAGATCCTGCCGTTACATTAAAACACATACTAAGCACTGCTCTTTCAGCATTCATGAACACAAACTCAACAAACCTTCGCAATCTCATGGTAGATATCAAATTATGAATAGATGATCATATTTAACTAAATGGTAACTCAAGTTTTTATTTTATTTATTTTAGTACTACACAAAGTGAGAAATGTGCAGAAGTTCATGTTTATTGTATTTCAGTAACTGTGAAAACGAGTGTTACAGGTTCATTTAGAGCTAAAGAGGTGAGACGGTTTTCATCGAACTTGGGGTTTTCATAAAAATGAGCTCCCTAATAGCGACCCTAATGCTCCAAATAGTAATTAAAGATCTAAAATAATCTTTATTTATCCTTTTTCCTTAGAGGAGTATCCTTTCCTCTTCTGCTGCTGCTTCTCAAGGTCTATCGCTGCAAAGCGCAGCATTTCTGTCTTCATATATAATTTCATCAAATTCTCAATGACATGAAATATGATTTTTAAACCCAAACGACATAAAGCATATGCATGAGATGCACCTCTCCCAGAGCATGCAATCTCTATATAAAAGCATTAGTGCAAAATGTGTCTTGGTGAGATTCACACAAACAATCTGGTATGTCTTATATTAACATTTAGGTAATGGTTGGAGAAATATCTGACAGTGTAACATTATAGTAAATCCATGCAATACAGTTGGTCTCAATGTTCATCAAATATTAAAAAGAAATGACGGAATCGCTCGCTGATTTAACTACTGTTCATTTGCATCCGTGTTCTTATTTCAAAATAAAAAAGATACAATAAAATAAAAAAATGATATATTATGATTAATAATATGATCAATATTCTTTACAAAAGAAGTGATTTTGCAAGCAGGGGTCACAATTTAACTAATGAAAATGTTTTAGTATGGTTTTGGCTTAGTTAATGACGAACTATTTTTACCGAATGAGAAAAAATAAGGTCATTAGGTTATCATACAGAGTAAAACGTGATGGTCAAGAGAGAAGCAGACGTGCAAACAGCATGTAAGGGGACGAAGCAACAGTTTACTCAGTAATAAGGGGTCAGTGAAGTTTAGCACTGTCCGGAGCTGCAGGCCACTCCTTCCAGACACGAGCAAAGAGTGGTGGTTTCCAGCATCATGATTGTAGTCAGTTGTGTGTGTCTGGCTGAGTGCTGCTCTCATCGGCCAGGCCAAAGACCACTTCTGATCACCTCGAGCTGCTTCACATTGGCACGGTAAATGATTCAGATGCTTCACGCTATGTGTTACGGTTTTGCACAACATATATTTCAGTAGTTTTGTATGATATTTTTTGTGTTTTATGTTTTCACTTTCGATTTTAGTTGATAATGTTTGCCATTTTAATAGCATTTTTAATGTCGTTTGAATGCTTTCTTTAATTGATTTTAGTATTATTATTCATTTTAGATATTTTAGTACTTGAGAAATAAGTCTAAAAATTAAATAAGCAAAAATGTTTTATTTAAATTAATGTTTAGGTAAAACTTTATTTTACGGTTACACCTATTAGTTGCTTATTACCATGCATATTACTACAATACTAGCCATTTATTAAGGCTAAGTAAGCTCATATTAATGCCTTATTCTACATCCCTAATCCTACTACCTTACAAACCTTTAATAAGAAGTAAACTAAGAATTTATGGAGGGATAAATCATAGTTAAAACCAAGTAACAGTATTATTTTTTTATAGTTTTAAAGGGAAAGGAAGGGAAATGACGTGACTAGTGGCCAGGTATGGTTTCCCATACTAGGATTTTGTGCTCTGCATCTAACCCATCCAAGTGCACACACACACGGACCTGGGACTCGAACCCACAACTTTTGGGTTACAGGTCCGACTCTCTATCCATTAGGCCACGACTGCCCCCCATAACACACACCATATAACCAAGTACCCATATAACCCTGCTTATAATATAACATAACAATAAAGTGATTCCAGGTGATTGAGAGCTGAACTGTGTTTTCTGTTCAAACGCATCCGTGCTCAAATCAGGACGTGATGGCGATTCAGTATTCAGCGTTTGCTGATTCTAGGCATGATTCTGTCAAGCAGAAGTGAAACTCTCATTTTAAATCTGATACTCACAGCTGCTGGCCGTCCTTTTGCGTGTAGAAGCTGACCGATTTGATGGTGGCCACCACCACCACCATACACAGCGTGACAGGAATAAACAGCATGATCACATGCTTGGCTCCGTATTTGAGGGTCAGCTCCTCATCCTCGTCCTCCTCGCTGTCCGTGACCACCTGCGGGGGCCGTGCGGTGGGTGGCTGTCCGTTCAGCTCCACCTCGTTGCGGCCGGGAGTCGTCTCTGTGTGCCGGCTGACCTCTGGCCTGTCATTCGACTGCAGAGAGAAAAACACAATGTGTGTTTTACTGCGTTTCGTGCTGCTGTCTCTGCTGTGTTTATTTGATCGAAATACAGCAAAATACTAAAATTGTAGGTCACACTTTAGAATAGTTAACTATTAATTACAACTTTTCTCTCAATAAATCTGCTTCTCAGCAGGTAGTGGTTAAGTTTAGGTAGTGGGTAGGATTAGGGATGTAGAATAAGCATTAATACCTGCTTAATCAGCACTAATAATAAAGGGCTAATATTGCAGTAATATGCATGCTCATAAGCCACTAATAGGTGTATTTTGAGCATCATTACTCCACATGATTATGATTCAAAAATTATTCTAATAAACTGAACTGGTGCTCAAGAAATATTTCCTGAATGTTATCAATGGTTCTGCCCAATTGTTTGTTTTTTTAACCATGATAATTTATTTTTTTCATGATTAACAGATGAATAGGAAGCATATGAAATAGAATCTCTTGTAACATGATAAATGTTTTTACAAAGGCACACTACATGTATCAATTTATCATATCATGACAATTACTGGAACTAACGTAAACCTAACCTGGCTTGTTATCCAGTATATGTAAATACAATAAAACAATACACTGTAAAAATAAGTAAATAAATGCTTCCAACTGATTAAAGTGCAAAAGAACACAGCTATAAAGAACGGTAGTCAAAACAATCTGAACACTTTCAATCAGAATCTACAGCATGATTTAGTCCAAATAAAAAATGTTGAAGAGTATGCTTGATTTTATTAAATCTTTAAGTATTATCAACCGATATCTGAACAGTTCACTTCAAAGATATTTCGGAGGTTTATGGCCTTGAACCCGTGGAAAAGGAAATGAACACCAAGCAAACCAAGAGTGTTATCTGCACAATGAAAATAAAAGGTAGCCAAGTGTCAAAGTACTGCATCATGAGGAAATGAAAGCATTGAGCGAGTGCCAGAGTTTTCCAGCTGGGATCTCTGACAGAACGCTAGAGATAAGCCTCCAGCTACAAACACCGATAAATACCTCTCATGGGTGCGGTCCTGCCTCACACAACCTACACTACACCTTCACAGTGGACAAAGGAACGAGGAGGTCAAAAGTAACTATTAAAAAGAAATAATCTACCAAATAAAATGTCACTTGTGTGTATTAAGAGCACCACATAACCAAAATACATAGCACATCACTTACCACATTATTGACAGCATTTTCCACATTATCAGCCATTGATGCTGTGAAATGTCCCAGGGATCATAGAAACTGCAGGACCTCTGGATCACAAAGCAGACATAATCACTTAAAAAAGTAACGTTAATGTTTTCATATCTGACAGCTCAGTTCTTTGAGTTCAAGAGTGTTTAGATTCAGAAAGAAGACCTTGTAGCGTCAGTCCACCTCTGTGGTGACACCAGTGCCTGGACTTCGAGATATACACAAACTAACGTTACTGTTATCAGATCTCGTGGTGTTTAGATGCTGCTTTAAAGATGACTTCGTGCATCTTGACCTCATAGTAAGTTATTACTGTGGTATTTGATTGATCAACACACAGCTGAGGAGTTTTTCCTCAAATACCGTTTCCCTTTCCTCTTCAAAACGACTCAGAATCGAATTATTTCCGTTTCGGCCGAAGAACGACTGTAACTAAATAAAGCATCGGTTATTTTATCAACAATGTAGCTAGAGGCTAGTTAGCGCTTCTGATAGCCGCTTGATTATCAACTGCAATTCTAGATAAACCAGCTATAAGTAAAACTTTAAAACGAAACGAAATCATCCCTACTTTCATACATCATTTCACGTGAAACTGAGAAAAGGTATTATTGTTCAAATAACAATATTTAAAGATAAATGTCTGACAAACCTGAAATCTGTATTGACACTGATAAAAGCCCCCAATACTGTGAAGCGAGACACGGAAGCGCTGCCTAACGGCATTATGTCTTTCATAATAAAAGTTCCTTAAAAATTCAGTGGTATAAAACTTAATGTTGTAGACAAGTTATTCAGTTTTGCAGTAGAGTGCATAATAACAGGTACACCCTAATCGTCAACAAAACTTAAACAGCTTTTATCTAATAATACTGGATTTCCATAGAAGCGCATTGATCGTGTGCATTCAATCATTAATATGAATTTAATTTAATTAAGCTAGTGGTTCTCATTTTTTTATATCGAGTACCACCCCAGAAACCTACATAATAAGTTTATTGAGTTTCAACATTGAATTAAAGTTTAAAGTGCAGGTAGGTTAATATGGGTTTTCAAAAATAGCTTATTAATTATTTAATTAATAGCGTACCGCACTGCACTAAGCGAACAAACAAACAAATATGACAATATGAAAAAGCAGAAGGAATCCGGTAAAGATTTAATTTGAAATGAAAAAAATATATATATCTTCCTGCACAAAGTTTTGTGAGGGACGACTTTTATTTTGAAGATCGGAGCTTCCGTTCAGTCGTGTTTATGCTGGAAGTGGAACAAGCTGTATATTGATGATGAGTGGAATAGAGGCATGGTATATGGATGAGTCCAGCGAGGACCAGAAGCTGCCTCACAAACTGAAGCCGAACCAGCCCGTGTCTCTCAAACAGCTCGAGCAGATCGGAGTTTATTACTGGAAGGTTCGGTCAAAAACCACACACACATTAATATTGCACACGCATCACGTGTCGCGTCTAACTGAGCTGGATGTGTATTTTGGACGAGTGCAAGGCAAATATTGAAACATAGAAGCAATAATAAATTCAAATGAGCCTTCTGTTGGATTTTTCTTGTCATTTATTCACTTTCTATGGATGTTGCAGTGCAAGAACGCATCTGACCAAACTTAAACAACAGCTCACGCTCCACCTTTACAAAAACAGTTATTAAACGTAACAATATTAGATGGCATTCAGATTCTAGGACAAACAGGTAATTTTTTTTTACTGCAACAGCAAACCCATTATAACAAGGTCCCATCGTGCAAATATGCCCTGGTAATAGTTCAAATAAATGTTGAATACAATTAATCAATACACACAGATTATTGAATTTCAGCTTGACAACAATAAACCGTTTTCAGTCATGTAAAATAAAAATAAACTTTTCTTTTTTTAACTTCCTTACCAGGAAGTAAAAATCGTAACATATAAAATAAAACATAATTCAAAATATTGAAAATGAGTAGCACTTTAGTGGCACTAAAATATAAATGGTTGTTAGTTTTTTTCTTCTTCTCTTTCTTTTTAGTTAAATGCTGATATTTATGAAAATGACCCTGAACTGCAGAAGATCCGAGAAGAAAGGGGTTATTCCTATATGGATATTATAACCATTCACCCAGATAAACTTCCTGATTATGAGAACAAAGTAGGTTATGCATATTATTGAAATACATATCATTGTCAGTTTTTATTTTTATTGTCAGTACATATTACAGTATATCTGTGAATCTCAAATTCATGATTTCCAGGTGAAAATGTTTTATGAGGAACATCTTCACCTTGACGATGAGATCCGCTATATACTGGACGGATCGTCATACTTTGATGTGAGGGACAAAGATGACCGCTGGATCCGAATAGCCGTATCTAAAGGAGATCTCATTACACTGCCGGCGGGAATCTACCACAGATTCTCCGTTGATGAAACCGTATGTGTCTCACAATTCACTGAACTAAAGCATTTCCATCCAGTCATTTAGTAGCAGTGTTTTGCTTTTCTCTTCAGAACTACACTCAAGCCATGCGTCTGTTTGTGGGTGAACCGGTCTGGAAGGCCTTTAATCGTCCAGCTGATGACTTTGACATCCGTAAAGCCTATATGAACTCCCTGAAGGGCTCTTGCAGCGCTGAATCGTAGGACTGTTAATGTGATGATCAGGAGAATCCAACTCTTGACGGGGTTACAATCATAAGTACCGTATCTAATAAATCATTACTAATGATAAACATGCAGTGAACCAACTCATTATTCGAGAAACTGTGTTACGTCCTTGGATGTATTTGTTCTTATCTCTCTCTCTGTTTCTCCTCTCTTATATATATAGTGAAAGATTAAGACCCATCAACCCACCAGTGAAGACATTTTGCTGGTCCTCTCTAGATAAAAATGCTTATGAATCATTCTACAGTAGATTTGATGTAGATCTAGTGTCATGTAGATGTTTCTATGAAGGGTGGGTTTAGAGACAGGGGTTGGGGGATAGAAAATCAATGGAAGTCTATGCAATGTCAAAACAGAGAGCCTGCTGTGAGGATCTTTACCCACCTTTTGATCCTAAGGATTTTCTTATTGTTTTGGTGATTTGTATCTTTATTAAGTTGGATCCTTTAAGTAGAATTGTGTTCACTTTAGTGTTACATTTATCTTTGTAGTTAAACCCAGTATTTGTTTGCGTTATCTTTGTTTGTGATGAGGCCTCATGTTTTTCTGTAATTGTTAATTTAGTTTATGTTTATGTTAGTTAAGGAGATGGGGTATTTGGATGTACTTCTGTTTCTTTTTCTTTTGGCAGTTTAGATTCTGTTCACCAGTTATGTGTTTTGTTTGTTATTTTGCCCCCTCTTGAAGTTTTGAAACCCTCTTCACATTAAACATGTCAATTGTTCCTCTCATTTATGTTGTACTGTGGGTTTATTTAGTTCTTTAACCTATGAAGGTTGCTGATTGGTCAGCGTTGCTATCACACACACACACAGCTTCTGCTTTATGTTGTTGTGTGCCGTCTCGCCCTAGATGTAGTGTTTGTTTTACTATTTGTACACCAGTAAATATGTCTTTATGGAAATATTATGCTGTTAATTAATGTAAAAGAGACTATTCATTTGATGATCTAAAATATTCACAGATTTATTTCTTCTTTGATTAAATAAAATGATATTTTTCCAGCATCAGAAATGTATGAAATGTTGCATGTTTTCTTAGAATCTTCTCTCTTCAGGCCTGTCATGTTTTATGAAGTTTTGGACATTTTGTGTGAAAAGGCAAAGAAGCAACTTATAACTTAAAAACTTATAGCGCCCCCTCTAGGTTCAAAACTAAATGCCTTGTGATGTTGGATTAAGGCGCCCCTCTCTGATTTATACCTTTTCACCTTACTATGTCTGTTGTCTAAATAATATGGATAACTACAAAGATAGGATTTTACAAATAGAATTTGTAATTTAATAAAATAGTATAATTGAGCAAAATGCAATTACTGTGTAACGGTAGGCTATTTTATTTTACTTAAATATCGTCAGTTCTTCACCCACGATGCCTTCTCACGGCTCACTTCTCCAGACGCTTTCCCCTCTCCTCCTTATAACCAAATAGGATTCTTTCACCTATTCTGGAGGTGGGTTTAAGCTATTAAATATCCAATCATTAGACATGTTTGATTGTATGCTCCACGTCTTCTCCTGTGCATTTCTAAAACTTTACGCTACACTCTGATGACATACATAGAAAGATAACAGTATAAAAGCTATTGAACATCACTCCCAAATCAAAAGGGAATGAACAATACACATACAAATGATAAAAATATTATTTTTATATAGGCTACGATTACACTTATAGACACACATACAGTCATTGCTAAAAATATTGACAGCGTTGGTAAATACAATCAGAAACAGCTGTGGAAATTCATCTTTATTTCATAGAAATCTTTCAGGGGACGATAATAATTTAAAATAGGGGAAAATATCATTATGAAATAAATGTTTTTCTCATTTCCACATTGGACACAATTAGCAGCAAACCTTTTATTCAATACTTTTTAAACCTTTATTTCCTCCTATAATGCCTGATGAGGTTGGAGAACACCTGACCAGAGATCAGAGACCAGTCCTTCATCCAGAATCACTCCAGACCCTTCAGATTCCCAGCTCCATGTTGGTGCTTCTTCTCTTCAGTTCACCTCACTCCTCTTCTACAGGGTTCAGGTCAGAGGACTGGGACAGGACAGCCATGGGAAAGCTTTATTTGGTTCTCAGTGATGCATGTTTGTGTTGATTTTGAGGTATTTGTTTGGAATACTGTAAGGTTGAAAAATACATGAAAAGTTTTAGATTTTTTCTGTTGGTACAAATTTACTGCAGTATATTTCATTGTACACATGGGCTACTTTTGAGTGTTTGAGTGCTTCATCTGACCATAGAAGCCAGTCATATTTAAAGTTCCAGTCATTCCTGACAACTGAATATGCTGGAGTTTGTTTTTTGGTGAGTGAAGAGAACTTTTCTCTCCGGTCCGTCACAAACATGTGTTAATGTAGCTGCTGTGACCCCGAGACTCTATTTTTGCCAATTCTCCAGCTTTGGTCAAACTTTTCTTCTCACCGTACATCAGAACGATAAGACACATATCCTCTAGAGTCTAGACCATCCCCCAGTTTCGAAGCATTTAATGTTGGTGGAGATGGAAATTTTCACTGCTCTAGCTCTTTTCTTAAAGTTACTTCACTAATTTGTGAAGCTCAATTGTCTTTTGCTGCACATCAGAAATATATTCTTTGTTTTTTGACCCTGCATACATTTAAACCTGTTTTTATCATAAAGCAATATTAGCAACCTTTAAAATGGCATAATAGGGGCACTTTCAGTCCTGTCACGGGATCAATCCACTACCAGTGAAGTTTCTCGCTGCAGATAAAAGGACGCTGGAAAGCGTGAATGTTTTAATTTTGCTGTCATTTTACTCGTTCTTGTTGGCCTTGTATATTATTGGTTTACTGCCCTTTCTTTTCGTTTTGATATTTGAACGGTTACTACTGTTTTTGTGATTTGTTTCGATCCTGGATTTGATCCGTTTGCGTGGCATTTGTTCTCTTGAGGTTTGGTGAGCGTATGCTCTATGAAGTTTATTCGAGGAAGGTGGATAGGGAATATGTCGTAAGTCTTCCATTGTGCAACCTCTAGGTAATTTTGTAAGAGGTAAGAGGTGAACGCCACCCTCTGTAATGTTATTTTTTTTCTTTTACTAGTAGAGAGTAGTGAAGCATTTCTTTTTTTATTTAGGCATGGTAACGTTAGAGGTTAATAGGTTAGAATTGGGTTTTGTTTTGCTTTTCTTTTGTTGTTTTAGCGTCACTAGCGTCCCCTTTCTCTTGGGATAGTTTTGTTTATTGGTGTTTTTCTTCGTAAATAATTGTACATATGGGTTGTTTTCTTTCATTCATTACATGCATAACATCAGTCTAAATATTGTGGGATAAATGAGATTTATGAGAGAAAAAAAAGGAAGGTAACATTTTAGCATAAGGACCAATTCTCTATAACCTGTTTATTAATGTATAAAGCAGACATTTTGCATGACCCAATTGAACCGTCATGGCAACATAAATTTTGTGTTTTGCAAAATTTGCTACTTCAGCTGTTGTTGTGTTCGTTTACACGGTTTCTACAATTACTAGCACTTACACGCTCTAATCTAGAACACCACAGAAACTAATAAACAGTTTCTCAGATATGTATCTTAATAGTTGTTTATTAGGATATATATTACTAGCATATTAGCGTTTAATTTATACTAATAAAGCACACATTTATGCCTTATTCTACAT
>JAUCMT010000036.1:17771273-17787021 GCA_032357475.1 Enteromius thamalakanensis
CGAATCGTTGAACTATGCTGGTAACGACGGAACTTGCGACCATAGTAGACTAACTATGCCTTTGGGAAACGCACCCCTGGCTAGTTACTAGTCATAACTGCTGTAATTGTTGTACATTTTTTTGCACAATTATTTCAGCTAAAAGATAATTTTATGAATGCTTAAAATGAATTTAGAGACTCATTCAAACAGCGGACTAACCTTCATAAAACCCCTGTATCAGTAATGCAATAGATGACATGACCTTACATGTTAAACGCTAGAAGACATACTTTGTGTAAATTCCTGCACATACAACACAGTATAACAAACACAGAGTGGTGTTTGCTGCTTATCTACGTAAGTAGGATTGTAGTGTAGCATAGAACAGATGCACTGAACCAGAACATGACAGTATTTGGAAGCACATCTCACATAACCTTTTTGAAGGGTAATTGTAGGGATATAAAAATTCGTAATGGCTTGACGAGTTTAGTTTTCAGATCATATTTTCTGTTGATATTTCTTATGTGTTAAAAGCATTAGAGTGCACTGCCTGTGAATGCCTCACTATCTACAGAGAGGACTGATCTTCTGTGTGTTTCTCTGCTCCAGAGCTTTGTGATCTGGTCTGTGAAGTCCAGGATCTGGGGATTAGAGCTCAGGCTTCCACAGGCTCAGCACCAGACACACACACACACACACACACACACACACACACACACACACACAGCGTATCCTTGTCATGCGGTGAAGGACGTGGGCACAGCGGGCAAGGCTGTGCATCTCAGGTCTGTCTGTGTGCTCAGAGGTAAATCAGTGAGGCAGTAATTTTGGGACCTTAGAGCTCCAGCTGACACGTCATGCTGCCCGATGCAGCACTGCACACACACACAATCTCAGACAGAGAGGAGCAGCATTATGGGATATACCATGTATATGGATGATATTTTAAATACAGCACTGATATATAGTGTATATGTGTGTGATGATTTTGCTAGTGATATAAAATCAAGCAATATAAGCATTTTTACATGCACTTAACCCATTTATGATCAGCTCTATCGAACTGAAAAATCTTTAAGTTTACACCTCAATTGATCCGACGGAGTTCAATCTGAATGAAATTGATTGGATTGGAAGAAGTGGTGTAGAATTTAAATAATCAGATTCAAAAGCTCTTGAATGCCTGAATTTGCTGCAGGGATAACTTACTTTAGAAACAACATTTCTTTAGCATTTCCGGGTCTGTGTTTAGCTTTTTACTGCTGCCAGTTGTTTTTTAAAATTCATACGTTCATGTGTTCATATTGTGCAAAATGTGAGAATCATAAACTTTTGTTGGTCACACAGAGTTTATGTTCTGCAATAATCCAAAAGCCAATGGAAAAATCCTACTGGGTTTATGTTGAGAAGATTCAAATCAAATAACACTGTATTATATTTTGCCTGTCTGTTCTGCACTAGTCTGAAAGAAACACTGCTACTTTACCAACTAACGGATGGAATAAATTACAGTGCATCGTTTCAGCTCTAATTTGCAACAATTTCCAGGTCGGTGCAGATCAATGCTGGTCGCTGCAAGTTAGCTTGGACGTTAATGAAACTCAAAAAGAAATGGAGAAATTAATTCTCCAACTTAAAATGTCCCAGTCATAACACAAAAAAGACGCCAAACACACGACTGCCTAAATGAGTTAAAAATACACTACTCACTATTAGCCGCTTGAGACCCAGGAAGTTCTGCTCCACCGAGCTGGCCGAGAGCACCTGTCTCTTCATAGCTGCCTGGTCACCCAAAAAACGCTGCATGAGATCTTTCACAGCGTCGCCCTGTAAATCAGAGAGCTTCAGTTTCTGCTGTTAAAGCATTGAAAAGTGACTATTGTCTCTGGTTTATTCACTATAGTTAACTAAAAAGAGTTTATCTGCTAAATATTTTATTTGCTAAAAACCTGAAAGAGTGCGTTTTAAAAATACAAATACAGTAAAATGTTTTATCTTTTGGATATTAATATATTGTACAATTGATTGCTGTGAAGCATTACTCCAGTCTTCAGCGATCCTTCAGAAATCATTCCTATATGCTGATTTTCTGATTATTATCAAACAGTTATACTGACAAATATTTTTGAGAAAACCATGATATTTTTTTTTCTCCATTCTTTGATTAACAGAAAGTTCAAAAGAACAGCCTTTATTTGAAATACAATTATTTTGTAACATTACAACATTTTAGACTTTTTTAAATGGCTGTGGCCCAAATTCATTTTTGGACAATTTGACATTTTAAATGTACTTCTGCACTGACCTGAAGGTTGTCAAACTTGAGTCCAGGCATGGCCAGCTGCTCTCGGTCTATCTGGACAGGACTGATCTGCTGCGTGGCCACCGATATCAGCACTTTCCTGGTGTCTTCTGAGGGCAGCCAGGCATCATAGCGCTTATCTAGCTCACTGGTGATCAGAGCGCTTGCGAAGGGGTCGTCTCCACTCGGGAACACAGCCTGGAGCTTGTTCAGGGGCTCTGCAGGACTTGCTGGAGGTTTGGTAGCGACAGGGGTGAAGTAGGTGCTGGTCGGAGCAGATAAGAGAGGGGACTCTGGAGGGGCGGCTGTCTTGGGAGACTCTGCGTTTGGGTTGCTGACTGATATGAAAGAGGTGGACGTGGTGAAAGAATCGAAGAAGTCTGAGGCGGGGTTGACCGCGCCATTGTCCGTGAAGAACTTGCTGAGGCTGGGGCTCGGCTGGCACACTTGAGGGACTAGTTTGTTGGGAGTTTCTGTGTTGCCGATGGTGAAACTTGGAGATTTTACCAGAGTGGGCTGAAAGCCGTCTGGAATCAGGGCTTGTGCTTTGGGTTGCACGCCCTGGCTAAAGATGGTGCATACCGGGACAGCCTCGTCTTTGGGGGGTGCATCTGTATCCATCTCAAGCGTTGTATCCTGAGTTTTGGGAGCCTCTAGTTGTGGGTCAACTGGTGTAACAGTTTCCCTTTTGTCATCCATCAGCACGGTCTTCTCTTCCTCGTTCTCTTCTTTAAATAAAGCCTCAGATGTCTCTTCAGGTTCAGCAGCACTGGCTGTGCATATGTCTTCGTTTTTCTCTTCTGTATCTCCATCCAGTGTTTTGGCCTCCTCCTCTTCGTTCTGCTCCACAAGTGAGTCAATAGGAACCACGTCCTCTTCCTCACTGTTCGGGGAGTCTGAAATCATCACGCTCTCCATCATCTGGTCATTCAGCTTGTCCATTAGGCTTTCGGAATGACTGCTGTCATCTTGAGGTGAAACAAACGCTTCGGCGTCCAGGTCGATGCTCTCCTCTTGGAAAGACACTTCTGTCGGCTCAGTCTGGGGTGGGACGGAGGCTTCTTGCGTCTCACCTGCTCCATCTATTTCCAGAGTAACAGGTCTCTGGGCTGGACCTTCACTGCTGTCCATGAGTCCAGCCTGGATGTTCCCTGTGATCCCAGTGCAAACAAAACAGAGATCCATGATTCAGGATAAATGACTGTCCCCCGGTTTCACAAACAAGGCTCAAGCCTAGTACTAGACTAAACTGTAAACCTGAGCTGTTTCAGCTGAAAGAAACTTAAGACTTATCTTAAAACATGTCTTTGCCTTTGTTTTTGTCTTAAGATGCACACCAGTAATGCTTTTGTGGCATGCTAATAGAAACTACTTAAATATCCTAATTGAACTATGGCCTAATCCTGGTTTAGGCTAAACCCGGTCTATGAAACAGGGCCTACAAGTAATATAAGTAAACTATAGTTATATAAACCCCCTTGTGAAAGAAAAGACACTTTAACATATTGTTCAAATGTGAGCCTGGACCACAAAATCATTTTTTTTAATATTGACATTTATTATATCACCTATAGGAAACAGGAAATAAACAAAATATATTAATGGAACATGACCTTCACTTAAAAATCCTAAAGAGTTTAGTCATAAAAAAAAAAAACATATTTCTGGTTCTGTGCTCCAGGACCACAAATAATCTACATTAAAAACATACTTAATGTAATGTTTTGGACACTTGCTATTGGATGCTATTGAATGGAAACATATTATATTTAGCACAATGACATTTTTATATATATAACTTACCAAAATACTGTAATATTATAAATCAGAGGACTAAATAATAGAGAAATATGATTTAAAAAAACAACCTTTAACGTTACCCTTTTCTTTAAACAATAAAACTCGTAAACCTTTTCTTGCTTTCTTTCCCTAAATAATAATAAAAGCAGAATATCAAACAAGCCCCCGAAACCATAATATAAGTAATAATAGAAATTCAAACATTCTGAGGGAGCAAATTAATACAGAAATATGATTAAAATGCAGTTTATCGATTATCCTGATCATATCCTGCATATCTAAAGAGCTCTGATGCAACTACATGATCAATTTAGACTGAAACACAACAACATTGAATTGACATTTCTAAGACCGACATATTCTTCAAAACACTTCCGCGTAGGACATAAAAAATATTATAACAAAACGGTAAAAACAATACTTTACCTTCTGTGGAATAACGCTTGGATGACAGCAGTGTAAATATACGCATACGCACTGACGTAAGCAAAATAACCCTACGGTGCGCGAAAGGTGTCAAACTTCATCGCTACGGCGCAGGCTGGCATTCACAAACAAAACTTACGTTCACGAATCCTAAAGCACTGCATCACACCGAGGAGTGTTACGGTAGTTTCTGTGCGCCGCTTGCGCAAGTCTTATTTCACTCTCGCGGAACTGCTGTACCTGTTATTAGTATTTGAGAGTCAGGAGAATGTTTTACTCTGAATTCATTGATACATGAATAAGTGAATAAATAAAGATGGAGGATGATGCACCGGTTATTTACGGCCTGGAGTTTCAGGTATTTACTGTAGCTCTGTTTACCTTTTCAGTTTTGCACACAGCATCATCAAGTAATCTGTGTTTCACTGTTGTCATACATGTTAAATATCAGATGGTTATTTAAACCAGGATTTGTATTAAACGTAACAAATGGAGGTATATATTCCGTTTCAAACATCTGTCGTGATGTATATACATTTGTAATAAGTGTAGAATCTGATGGTAATACTTTAATGTACTATAATTGGCATATTCATATTTCATATGCCATGGCAAAAATAAAATACATTTATTTTTACATTTAGGCTACTAAAAATAGTACATATAAAATATTTATATAAAAAATAAAGATTCTTAAAGGTAAATTCTTTGCACTTTTTTGTTGTCAGTTGATCAGTCCAGGGTTATTATATCTAGCTAAACTAAAACTTCCACCAAAATGATACTTGGAATAAAATGAAGCTTAACTGAATCAAATCAAATTAGCTTATTTTATTTTAGCTGTCCTTTTTTTAATTTTAGCTCATTATGTTTAGTTGATCTTGGTGTACTAAAGTCATTAAAATTAAAATGGAAGTAAAAGTTGATATAGACATATTTTCAAAAAAAGCCATTAAAAATGGCAAAAACACAACAAAATTAAATAAAATATCAATACATTTATATACAATGGTAATATAAAAGTGCAATACCAATAAGAGCTATAATAGCCCCTCACTAAGACTGGATCAGACAGTATGTATGTATTTCTAGCTGTCTAGTGAGCTGCCTTCCTTGCTAGTATTTTTTAGCATTGTTTCACCTGCCTACCCAGATGTCATTTCAGATCTTTTAAATGATTAGTTTATCTAGACAGCAGATTTAGGCATCTATTAAGCTCTCTAAACAGCAATTTCAGATATCAAACGAGCTGCTTGTCTTGACTGTATTGCTTTCTACAGCAAACATGTATCTAGTAAGCTGCTTACTTAGTCAGCATTTTTGCGTGAACTAGCCTACCATTAGTTCAGCAAACATACTAATGAGCCCACCTTGTAATGCCTAAAAATGCAGTCTAGGCAGCAGTTTATCGTATTTTTTGTAGTATTTGGGCTGTGTATCATTAATGCATGGGCTGTCCTTCTCTCAGGCGCGTGCTCTGACAGCTCAGACAGCTGAGACAGATGCCATCAGGTTTCTAGTGGGCACACAGTCACTCAAGTTTGATAACCAGGTGAGTGGATGGATGAGAATCCTCATATTTGCTGTAATGATGTTATATATTCACAGGACTCTTACTAACGGGTTTCTGAACGCGTGTGCTTAAGTCATCTATATATTAATTCATGTTCACGCATAAAACACTAACTAATGTTGATACAACTTGAAATGTTTAATGTTAGTTCACCAGCTAACATAGAATTAACGTATCATCGCTGTCGGTCCAAATTTTGTCAATTTCAGTTTTTTTCACAAATCGATTGTGATGCGCCATTAGAGAGAAGTCAACTTCACGGATAAAGATTAGGCTGTAATGAAAGATTTTTATTCTTCATTAAGTGGTCATTTTAAGCTTCTATAGATATATTTTTCATGTCTTTTTGCTGAGTGTCGGTTCATTTTTGTTAAGTGCCTCCTGAAGGGAAAAATCACATCATTCTGTTTTTTTTTAAATTTAGCCTAAAAAATTGATATAGTCTCTAAACACAAATAAAAGTAGACTCTTTACAGTTCATAATGATGTACATTTAAACTGACAGTGTAGGCTTATACTACGCCTTTAATTTAACTTAACAAAAATAACAAAACAATATGTAATCATTTTGCCATTACACACAAAGCTGAACTATTTTAATGTACGCCTATTGTATTACATTATTTTTTCTTGTTTTATTATTTACTCGTGGCAATAAGCAGGATAATGTAAGGCTAGCAGGTTGTTATCGCAGAATAAAGCCCTTCAGTCTGTCGGGTTTTATTCTGTGATAGCCACCTGCTGTCTGTTCAAGATCCTTTACTTATATCAGACTTTGATTTGGTTGTTGACAAATGCATTTTAAACTTTCTTTCAAATCATACAGTTGTGCTCATCGTTACTTGCAGGATATTTAGGTGTTTAACCTTAAAAAAACAAAATTGATAAGGTAAGTACATTTATCAATAATAAATAAAATGCAACAAATGAGATAATAATATATAATAATATAATACAATAATATATAAACAAGAATATAAAATGATGAATAACCTCAGTAACAAGATTACAGTAATAAAGAAGATCATATATTAGACATTAAATGATTTATGTAGTAATATTAATTAATAAGGGTGGGCGATATATATTGAATAATAAATAATCATTAATAAGTAGTACTAATAAGTTATAAATTAAATAAAAAATTACAATAAAATAATAAAAAATAAATATAAAACAATACATACGTAATAAAATAAAATGATTAATAAAAAGATCAATAACAATATTTATAATAATATTAACAATAAATAAGATAATATATTATTTGCCCAAAGAAAATGCATAACATTTAATAACACTGTAACAAATTTGAAGTTGAGAAAAGGTAAACGTTTAAGGCAATGAGTTAAGTTAGTTTGAAACGTTTTGTTGTATAAACTGAAAACAAGAAGTTAAGAAAATTAAAAGATGTCTTGAAGCTGGTTGCTTTAAACTTGTGTTTTCTGAACCGTGATTGTTTACAGTGTGTTTTTTCTGATAAATATTTTAACAAATAAGCTATAAATAATCATTTAGTCACTCACATAATTATAAATACAAACCTCTTTTATTTTCACAAATGCGATGCAATCCAATATTGCAATTGCATATTCTGTAAGGGTGTTTAAGCATATGAGCACTGTATGATCTTTTTCTCACTTGACAGCTTCCAAGAAGTTATTTGAAACACACTTGAGCTTCATGATCCTTCGCAGCAGCAGGTGTGCTCGTGTCATTACGGTGGTGACCGCTCCTTCACATAGCCACTACGGCAAGAGACGAGGCTCATGCGATAATTCACTCCGCTTCTGTAGAGGCTGATAAATCACGAGCGAGTCTCTTCAGCACCTAGCGCTCCTTACAGAACCTTCCAGCGCCTCCAATTATCCTGTCCAGTCATCGGAATTTATTTGTATTGCTTCCCTCCATAAAATTATAACGTTGCCTAATAATTCTCCCTCAATGCAGTCCAAGCCAAGGTTAATGGCTTCCTCTCCAGCTCTGAGCAGAGTGAGCGGCAGAGATGTCCTCGTGCACTCCCTACACAGGTGACCTTTCAACCTGGCCAACAGCTATGAGACCTGGCTAAAATCATGATGTGGAGAATCAGTGGACCACTGATATTTAGTTGTTTAATGAAGTTTATTGATCCATGTCATCACAGCAAAATCCACACAGTACACAAAACGTGTTAAAAATAAAATGTGCACAAAAAAACTACTTTTTTATGGTGTGTATAACAATGACAAATTTCTTCACATTTTATGCTTGAATTTTAATACGTGTCAAAATAATGAATAATTTAAACAGTACAAGAGTAAAAATCTTTGTGTATATATATATATATATTAATATTTTTTATATATTTTACATTTACTCATTTTTTAGGATTGAATCAATCGATAGGAACGCCCCCTGTAGGACAAAGCGAAGCTTTGCTCCACTGACCGCCAGTTATTTTTATACAGATTGCATCAAGTAATAATGTACTAAAGATGCAGATATTAAAAGGCGAAATTTAGTAAACACCGTATTGATAACGTATGTTTTGTATACAGGTCAGAAGATGAACCCAGAATATAAACGCAACCTTCACTCAGACTCGTTTTTGCTCATCTTTAAAGAAATGTATTGTAATTGAAATCTAAGATGCAGCTAGATAAAGTGCAATAAAATAAACTCCCCAAAAGCAGTGGTTTTGCTTGGAGTGTCTGGTCCTAAAAGATTATTTATCTAAGATCAAGATTAAAAGACCAAAATGTACTTCATTGCTCCTGCGAGGGAATTAATCTTGTTTTAAGGCCATTTAGATGTTTTTAGGCACAGGATATGGTTTTGTGAAGAGCACACAACTCCATTACGCACATAATGACAACACTTACAGTAGAACATCACCCACAGCGTGCATGAAGTCCCTCAGTAAAATAATAACTTTCTACTGCCTCTTCAAATGTGCCGTGCTTTGCATATAACTTTTAGGCATCTAACATAAGTTCAAAAGATGCAGTCACTTCAAAGTTGAAATAAAAGCTGGGAAATGAGTGTCGGGAGTGTGTGAAGTTAAAAAGCGTTTGAGATTTCATTTACTGTCATATTAAAGTAAATATCTGCGAGTGAAGTTTCAGCTCTTTGAACTGCCGTCAGGACGCTCTCCTCAGCGCTGTGCTTTTTTTCTCTTCTGCAGATTCACATCATTGACTTTGATGATGAGAATAATATGATTAATAAGAGCGTCCTCCTGCACGATGCTGGTGAGATATGGCACATCAGCGGCAGTCCTGCAGACAAGGCAGTGCTGACCACGTGCTACAACAAGAGTGAGTCTGTCTTCCTCTTTCTCTCACTATCCACCACTGACTACTGGCAGGATTTACTAAAGGAAAAGGATTGACCGAAGGTGTGTCGTTAAAAACAACAACATCTGAATAAATAAGATTTCCACTGAATTGGACGAGATACGACTATTTGAAAATCTGCAAAAAAAAATCGAAATATCGAGAGAATCGTTTTAAAGTTGTCCGCATAAAGTTCTTAATTAACAATGCACATTACTTATCAAAAAAATAAGTTTTGATGTATTAATGGTGAGAAATGTAGAAAATATCTTCATCCCATACAGTGTATTGTTGGCTATTGCTACAAATATAAATCTGACAGGGTCACATATGGTTATCGAAAATATGGTCATGCAGAAAAAGGCATTAATATGGCTTTATACGTATAGATTTGCCAGATATACGCATGCTAATAATCAGCTAGGTAGTATTTATGTAATGTTGCCAACTTTGTATTTTGAGCGTTATACAGTAATGTTGTATAGGCAGTGTTTACAACAACATCTTTTAGTCAATAGTAAGATTTTTAATAAGTTGTCTACCATTAGCACAAGGTTTTGTACTTGCGTTCAGTGTACTTCTAACCTCAAGAGAAACTTCAGAAAAGACTTTCTAGTTCGTATGTGGTTATATGTGCTCGCTGGCACAGTCATGTCACAAAAGCTGTTAAAGCAATATATGACACATTCTTGCACTCGCCTCGAGGCAATTAAAAAAACATACACAAACATGAAGAAACAATTGAAAGTGGAAATTTTAATTAAATCCGGTGTTTATAAGACCGACGCCTGTGGCTGGGGAACAGTTCTTTACTGAGGGAAAACTGGGATATGGCTTTTTTTTCTTCGTTTCTCCTTCCGTCTTCATTATGATGAGGAGGCCAATGTGCGAGATGTCATAGTGGAGTTCAAAAGAGGAATGTAATTACCGTGACATTCAAGCTAATGGAGTAGCCGGGCGGCACTGAGTCTGCCTCCATCATCACCCCCACCGCATCTGATCTGAGAACAGCTCTTATTCTGACACCGCTGTACGCTTGTGCTCCACTACACTGCCAACAGCTTTCGCCACAGAAAACAGCCGCAGGATGAAATCTGCACATTCATAGCTTAGTCAATTATACGTTAACAAACAGAGATCTACAGCACTGGCCACATTGATCAGAATGGTTAAACATGGTTTTAAGTCAGTTATTCCTATCTTCTGCTGGAGTGTGTCAGTATAAGCTAACATTTTCAGACATTCATTTTGCCATAAATTGTAATAATCCAGTGAGATTTTTGTCAGTGCCCCACGCAGAGATTTGGTCATCATGAAGGAAAAGAACAAGCTAAGACAGACTCAGTCCAGAAGAACTGCGGAGAACAACGTCTCCAAGAAATCTACCTGCAAAGCTCTCTGAGAAACTGCTTTAAAGAGAAAGGATGCTCACACCAGAACAGCATCCTCATTTTACAAAAGTGCCTCACACTTTTAACAGCGCTGTAGCTTTGCAGACAGGTTTCTTAAAGCATCTCAGAGGCATGCGTCTCTTAAAATATACAGGCGTTCTGCCATTTCAGAAACAGTTACATTTAATGGAATATTTTTATAATGTGAGATTTCAGCTTTAAAATACTTGAGAGAATACCTGAGCCATGTATTATTGCATATATGTAATTATTGGCTACAGGTTTTATCTGTAACCCATAACTAGCAGTACACTTTTGGGCTGATGCAGAAAGTGCTGATGTGCATTTCTGAACGTCTCCCAAAGCGGCCGTTACACCGGAGGAAGCAGCCCTGCACCGAACTCTCGTTCTCATTCTCCCACACAGAAGAGAGACTGCTGCCTATTTTATATAACATTACTTGCTTCTTCATTTGTAATAATCTTTCTTGTAACTCTGCACAGTAAGATCCAGCATTAACATTAGTTAATGCATGAACTGCTAGTTAGTGACAATGGCATTTAGCTGTTAAAAATAGCTATAAAAATAGTACAAGTTTGTGTCAGCTCAGTTCCATTAAATATTCCCAATTATTAGAGCTTGTATTTACACTAAGTGCAAATAGCCTGTCTTTTTGGTAGAGACTATTTACACTAACTCCGCCCACTGATGTATGATTGGGTTAGTCAACATTAAAAGAGACGCTATCAATATGCACATTTTGACGCGATCGACCCAGGTTTGAATCTACCTTTTGACAAACTTGGCAGTAATAGTAAAAAGTTAAACAATAAAGTATGAGTAGGGTTAGGGTAGGTGTAGGAAGGGCTTTATTGTCCCAACAAGTTTACAAATCATTTAATTTGAATTAAAGTAAAAATTTACTCTCAGTAGGTTTTTTTGCATACTGTTTTATAAAGTATTACAATACCAAGGTGCAGCTAAATGTAGTATAAATAGCAAAAAAAAAAGTTTAATCGTGTAAATAGAATCCATTGTGATTTACTCTTAGTGCAAATAGCCACTGTCTTAAATTATGGGTAAAAAATAGGTGAAATGTTTGATTTTAATAAATGTAATAAATGTTGAAGTTAATTTAGTGAACAAGGTATGTGTGTAACAACATGATATTCATTCATTCATTCATCTGTCTATTCCAATCTTAAAGATGATTGTTTGAAATCATGAAGCGTCATGAGTGATCTGGCCTCCAGAGGCAGTATACACTACTGAAAGAACAGAGCCGCACACTCAAGACAATCCACAGATGCATTAGAAACGAAGCACACACATTCCCCATGAATACACACACATCATATACATTAACTGTCAACTAATGTGATCAGACTGATACAGTCGATGGTGTGCTGACGTCTAAATGCATCTGTAGAAACTCTTTATTTTTTTTAGTTGTTGTGCACTCAGCATGCTCCGGATTACAAATGAGCCAAAGCGGCCGTGCCTGTGTTTTTAAGCTGTTTTGTGTGCATGCATGCTTATGTGAGATTCTGTGTGTGTGTTTCCTGTCGGCCAGCATCTGAGAGTCGAGTGCTCACATGTGCGGCAGTGTGGAGGATGCCCCCGGAATGGGAATCAGGCAGCCACGAGTCCCCCGATGATTCATCAAACAACCCGCAGACCTTGGAGCTTCTCTGTCACCTTGACAACACGGCCCACGGCAGCATGGCCTGGTACGCCACACGCTATCGATTTAACCCTGCAGCTTCGCCGTCCTCTCCCGCTCTTTCCTAGCTTTGCTTTCCTTCTTGTCATGGCTTTTATTTCCCTTTCTTTCTCTCCGTCTCGCTTTGTCTCCATCTCTTGCAGCATTTTGGCTCTGCCTCCTTTCAATCTATTGTTCAGTTCTTTTCTCGATGTTACAGTAATCTGTTTGCTCTGTATTTCATGCACCCATCTGTTTGCTTTTATTTTCAGCCTCTGCACATTTCTTTTGTCTCAGTCACATGGTTTCTTTCATGCACCATAATTCACAACACAGAATAAAACAAAAAATATCCTGGTTGTGTTTTGAAGCTTTTGTCAAATGCTTTTACCCTCACACTCAGATGAGGAAGTTTCTCTTTAGGTAAATGTTAATATTCAATAAATTCAGATCTCCATTCTATTGAATGATAAAAGTCCAAATTTAAGCTTAAAAGAATTAATGCAAAAGGAAATTTTTGTCATTGTCATGTTGCTCTGAAACCCGGCTGTTCTTTTCTATTCCACCAAAACAAACACAGTTTTTGCTAAATTCACACATTGCATGTCTTGATCGCTCAAAACCGATCTCCATTGGGGGGTCATTGAAGGCAAACTTGGTGCAACATGTTAAAAGTTGAATATGAATAAACACGAATGAGCTTTGACAATGCTGACTGAAGATGTTCCTGGTAACCCCTCGTTTCCCCATCATTCATCCATCTGCTAGAGGATAGTGGATATTGCACTGGGACCATCAACAGCAGATGCCATACTGATTAAACTGTAATGTTTGTACCATAACATAGGCACCTTATAAAATGCAGTGTTTGATAAACAACAGCCTGATGATGGATCAGTATGCCCCAATTACAATAAACCCCAAGTAACCCACATGCAGCTGTCCTAAAGTGAGATTGAAGTAATGAAGGGACATTTCTTAGCCAAGGCTTCATGTCCATGAACAACATGGCAGCTTGGAGCATGTGTTTCTTCCCCTGAAGAGGATACAAAGGCTAATTGCTTTTTTTGTTAAGAGAAATAGATGTTCGTTGAATGATAGTGAAAACTCATCAGATATTGTTTTTTTGCTTTTTTTTTTTTAAACTGAAGTTTAGTGATTTCTACCTTTTGTAATGTACCGGAGTAAAGATTGCAAGTGTTTCAAGTGTAAAGTTTATTGGCACAGTGGCTAAAGCAGAGATGAAGCATGCAAAAATAAATAAACAGAATAGTTTTTGGTTTCAGCAGGTCAGGTGGAGGTTGGCAGCTCATTCAACTATGGAGGAACAAAGGATGGTGAACGTACTAGAAAACGACTTTGTCCCTCACAGTGAAGGAATCACACAGGGTGAGGGAACGTGCACTTGTAGGAGAGTAATTGAGTAGGGCGGTGTATTGTGTTAGTCCCGAAGGTCAAAGTTGGTACAGCTCTAGGTAACCAGTGGAGTGAGACCAAGACAGCTGTTTGGGGATCCTTGTTGACTGATTAAGGACTGTAAGCACTGCCATTTTCAGTATCACCTGCAGGGATTTAATCTTGCTGGCCAAAAAAAAGTCTGAACCTGGTCCAGTAGCCCATTCTCCTTGCTGTCCTGGAGCTGTGTGACACAGTATAACAGTGCTATTGTGATTGACTGACAGGCTCGCTGGGGTTAGAAGGAGCTCTGTCTTTTCTGAGCTTAAACAAAAACTGGCACTCTCATCCATGCTGAAAGGTCTGAAAGGCAAGCAGAGATATGAGCTAAGATGGAGGGATCATCAGGTTGGAACGACAGATAGAGCTGCGTATCAGTGACAGGAGAAGCCATGTGCCTTTATGATTGTGTCCAGTCCGTGTGCATATCAAAGAGCATTAGTGACACCCTTCCTCTCCAGGAGACCTTGTAGGATATGCCTGTGAGGTAAGAAGGAAGTGAAAGCGGCAAACGGCATTGTAGAGATGCAGTATTTTGCAGATGTTACGGGGCAGGATGTAAGGGATAGGCTCTATGTTATAGGACATCTAAAATGAAGAAATTATGGTCACAATCCTAACAAAAAAAATTATTTTGGGATGACAGAGGAGAGAAGGGAACAATGTAAATAATTTGGATGGTTTTAATGAGTTGGCTGAGACTGACTTCCAAGTGCTGCAGAGGTAGGGATTATGTTACTACACCATTTACAGATCCTCTTTGGATTAGCAATACATTTATGTTGGTCAAGTCTATTCCCCCAATCTAATACTGGTGTGCAACCACCAGCAGTCTAGGTCTTTGTGACTTACAGTACCTGACAATCTTTAAAAAATCAGTACCAGAAATCAGGTTCATTCTCCTGAAGCTGATTGGATGAGCAAAGATGTGAAACAGGTTATGAAGTCATGAAGTGCAGGTCACTGGTCTTAATGGTTCAGAAGCAGCCTGAAGGCCACAACACCTGTCACAAACTGAAAGGTTGGTTGAAAGCAGGTGACTAGTCACAGTTTCCTGGAAAGTACAAGTCCTGCACGGCATCCAAGGCTATTTTGGCTGTTGTTGGTGTATGAGTTGAGGTATGCAGGTCTGCTGCTTTAACCAAAAGTGACTATGATGTCTCTGGCAAGAAAGGGGATGATGTACAAGGACACCAGATATTCAAAGGTGGCCCAAGATGGGAAGGGGTGTGCTGTAGTGTATTTCCACTGAGATGATTACTTTTGAAACAGCAAGGTCCAGGAGAGAGAGGAGAGAGCTGAGGCACTGGACCCATGGAGATGTCAAAACTCCACCAAATGACATGGTTTAATTTTGCTGACAAATATACTGTTACTGGTAACACCATAAAAAGATTTAATTCATTAATATTGTTCGTATACTGTCCTTTAAAGGGTTAGTTCACCCAAAAATGAAAATTAGTGTGTGATTTACTCACCCTCAGGGCATTATATGACCTTCATCTTCTGGACAAATCCATTCAGAATTAAATTGTTTGTTCAATTTAAAGTGTTACCATTGCAGTGGGTGTAGTTTTTGTTCACAGTCCAAAAGACATCAAATAAAGTGTGTTCATCCATAATAAAACATAACCCAATGGCTCTGGGACATAAATAAAGGCCTCCTTTAACAAATCCATGCATTTTTGTAATTTCAAATTTAATACACTTTCCTCACTTTATCTAGTCTCGCGTAGCCAGACCTTCAGACTGACGGCTGAAGGTCTGGAACTTATAGCGGCTTTCTTTGGCTGAGGC
>JAUCMT010000036.1:17805514-17824210 GCA_032357475.1 Enteromius thamalakanensis
AGCCAAACATCTTCTGCTTAAAACAAAATAACAGCAGTGTTATACAAAATGGTTTTGTTAAACAAAACTCTTTTACACTACCAATAACTCAACTTTAAAAGTTTTTTCTTGTTCTGTGTTGGCCAATGTATGTCATTTTTTTTTTTTTGAAAAGAGGAGGAAGAGTACAGTAGCCCTTTTGCAAATATTTTCTTAAAGGCATGTAAGGAAATGAATAGTCTTTCACCGCTGCTTTCAGTGTCACACATAGAGTACGCATGACACTGTTTGCCAACATATCCCGTTCAACATGCTCAGGCAATGCTGTTTTGCTCAATTTTGAGGTCTCTGTGTAATGATTAAAGTGACGACAATTGTGTAATCTGTTTGTCTTCTCTATCGCTGCTTCTGAGGCCTGATTTATAAAGTCATTTTGTGTTTTAGTCAAGATGACAGTCATATTGCATTAAACAGGTAATTGGGAAGTGGTTAGCATTATAATGCATTTTAATTGTACCGAATCCTTGTTTATGTGCTCAATAAATTCTTTAATATTGTACATGCTATATCTGTCAAATTTGTAATCTCTATTCCATAGAAGAACAAAGGTCTTATGGGGTTGGAACAACAGGAGGATGAGTAATTAATGACAGAATTTTCACTTTTAAGTGAACTATCCCTTAAAATCCTTGAAAGCTTTATAAACTTCTATAACTCTAACTATCTGTACTGTACTCTTTAAAAAATAATAATACATTAAAAAATTACAATAAAAGTTGCCATTCATTACTGTAAATGCAAAAGATTTATTATCGATACCAGTGCTAACCTTAGCAAATAAACATTCCACTACTAATACAAGCGCGTCATCTTTACAAAAAAATTATTTAAAATGTGTTTTAAAAGTAATTTGAGTTTCCTGTGCTCAATAAATTTGCATTTACGAATTACACAGACAGGGAGCAGAGGGTAATAAAAATAATGACATAGCTGGTCTCAACCAAAACCTGTTGTATTCAGGTCTTGTTAACGTCTGTTATGTGTTTCCCTCTTATGTGTTTTGATTTGTTGCTGCCCCGTCAGCTTTTTGTTTTACGAACATATTTGCATATCTGAAATATTTGCATTTGATTCTTCCGTGTTCTCTGCTCTCTGCCTCGCTGGGAGGCTCAGCACACGCACCATGAGTGAGAGAACTCATCGTCTTGCATCATGACAGAACAAGACCTCAAGAAGAGGATGGCGTTCAAGGGAAAGAACGCGCACATCCTCGCGGACCCTGGTTTGTATCGGTGGATCTCCCTGCCTGGAAGTCGGCTCGCGATTCGGCGTGGTCCGCTGCCCATATCTACTTGCTGCTTCGAGCCTCGGGACGCTGTTGCCATGGCGTGGATCGCCGAATGGGGCTTCCGTATTCCCGAATGTGCTGCTCCTGCCTGCCTCATGGAAGGAGGCTCGGAGAATTCATGGAATTTTCGAGCTGGCGATTAAGATGGCGAACGGGGAGACAGACGTCACTTTTGCCCCACTGCCATAGCCTCAGTCAGCGTCTGCCACGCTGTCAGCGCCACTGCCGGCCATGCTGCCACGGTCTGTCACGCTGCCAGCGCTTCTGCCATGCCAGACATGCTGCCACTGCTACTACCACCGTCTGCCACATTACCAGTGTCACTGCCGGCCACGGTCTGTCACGCTGCCAACGCCATTACTACAGCACGAGCCAGAGCCTGCTATGTTACCACTGCCTGAACCAGAGCCTGCCATGCTACTACTGTCCGAGTCTGCCCCGCTGGCATTGCCAGAGTGGCCCAGCTATTGCTGCCACCGCCAAAGCCTGCCATGCTGCCGCTGCCACTGCCAGAGTCTGTCCCGCTGCCCCTGCCATTGCCAGAGTCGGCCTAGCTATTGCTGTCACTGCCAGAGCCTGCTACGCTGCCGCTGTCACTGCCAGAGTCTGTCCCGCTGCCAGAGCCGGCCCAGCTATTGCTGCCACTGCCAGAGCCTGCCATGCTGCCGCTGCCACTGCCAGAGTCTGTCCCGCTGCCGGAGCCTGCCACGCTGCCGCTGCCACTACCAGAGCCAATGGTGGAGGATCCACTGCCGTGGCCTGATCCACCTGAGCTGATAGTTGAGGATTTCCTGTTGTGGCCCGACCCACCTGAGCCTGTGGTGGAGGAGGACCTGCCCTCTTGGCCCGAGCCTGCTGTGCCTGATGGGCTTCCTCAAAGTCTGCTGCGCTGCCAGAGCGCCCTCCAGAGTCTGCTGCACTGCCAGAGCGCCCTCCAGAACCTGCTGCGCACCCCTTGCGCTTTCCAGAACCTGCTGCGCATCCCACGCTTCCTCCAGGTTTAGTACCCCCTGTATGCCTCCTGGGGAGCTTCCCCAAGGGGCAGTAAGGAGTGGATCTTGTAGGGGATGGGCGGGATTGGGGGTTTTGAGTGGACTGTTGGGGAACCACCACGGACAGTGCCCCTTGAGACTGTTTAGCTTGCTTGGTCTGCAAAGGCACCAGACCCGGTGCCTCGTGGAACTGTTCAGCCTGTGTGGCCTGCAAAGGCACCCGACCCGGTGCCCCCTGGAACTGTCCAGCCTGTGTGGCCTGTGAGGCCTGTTAAAGGGTCACAACACCCCCCTGTTTTAGAAGTGCTTTTTCACACTTCACTTGTTGTGATTAAATTACACTTGTTTAACACAATCTAAATACACGGATGACTTATTGAAAATTAAAATTTTCACGCTGTTGTGACGACGCGTGACACATGACAACATCAATATGGCGGATGTAGTACGTCCGAATTCCATTCATACTACTCACATTCATTCCATTATATAACCAAACACACACTACGAAGTCTTGATTTGCCCCAGCTGTCACTACTGAGTGTTCAACCTGATCTCACAGCAATTTGTACATATTTTTAAAGGTGGCCAATTTTGTGCAATTTCTTCTAGAATTTACATATTTTACGAGTTGCCAATTTGTATGAATTTGAACAAATGATCTGAACCTAACCAAAATTATTATATAAAATCTTTTTTCTAAAATATATACATGTTTGTGTATTTGTATATACATAATAAATACACACAAACACATTATGTAAACAAAAACGTTTATTTTGGATGCATTTAATCAATTGACTGCACTAGTTTTAAAGAAAATTGTTTTTATAACAAGAATAATCTACTTTTGATTACTATTAAAATCTAAATTTACGGTTTGAATCAAAGCGTTAACATTTGTGAATAACAATAAAGTTTTTTCTGTGCATTCACCATGAAGTATATGTGTGTGAATGCAGCTAGATTCTGATAGTCAGTGTGTGCTGGCTTTGGTTTGTGATTTATTGGTACAGTACCTGTGGCTAATTTTGCTTTATGTGGGCTTTAGTATGAGTGTGTTCCCTTTGGTGGTGAATGAGTGTGACCCACTCTCTTGTCCTTGTCTCGGCATTGCTCACAGAAACTCACAAATGACGGCCTCTATGAATCACAGCGGCGTATTTTAGTGTTTGGGAAGAGAGCAGGGACATTGGCCTTGTCACGAGCAGGCCTGCTTCGGGCCTCAGTCTAGTCTCAGAAAATTAAAGAAGGATGTTGAGGAGTTTCAAACTGTGCGTTACCTTGGTTTAAGGTGTGTTGATGCCACTGATCTTTATAATGACGGGGTATTGCGTTCCAAACTGCCATTAGTGAGTGACGTTCATCTTATAATGATAAAAATCCACCCAGTGTTTTTTTTTTTAATCTTCTTACTCAAATCGGACTGTTCTGAGATTCCTGTCAGAATGATGTAGTTCTGCACAGGCCCCTCCCACCATAGTTAATTGACAGGACCGTCTTACCTTAGGCCCGCCCTGAGTGAGCTGTCATCAGTCTGTCAAGAATGGCTTGATAAAAACAGCTGATTTTGATATTGAGAAATTTTAACCAAAGACTTTTCATCAAAACCATAAAGAATCATATCACATTTGGGTTTGGGAGATGGGCATCCGATGACCCCTTTAAAGATTCCCAGTTTAAGTTCTTAGCAATGCATATTACTAATCAAAAATTTACTTTTACATTACGTGTCTCTTGAGTGAAGATCAACAAAGAATTCTAATAAAAGTGAGTCTAATGATAACAGGAGTGAAACATCCCAACATAACTTTAAGAATCGACAATAATGAATGGGGCAGACAAGACTTAAATACACACAAGATGATGTGTGTGTATTTACAGGTGACATAACGATGACAGAAAAAAGAAGGACGAATTAAGGGCATAGAGGACACAAGGGGAAAGAAAACACAACAGAAATGTCCAGGGGTGTGATAGATCTTTACTTTATATCCTATCGCTAGAAATATAATCATGCTACTGAATTTGAATGACTGAATTTCTGCTCCAGGGTCACTAATGGGAATATTATAGGGAACAGCAATATAGGGGTGCAGGGGCTTCACTTTTTAATAAACATTTAACCAGCCGCTGGGTCAAAGCAACCCAATTGCTGGATTTGTTCATATTTCACCCAGCACTTGTATTTAACCCAACATTTTTAGAGTGTACAATAACACACAAGAAGTTCAGATTCAGAATAACAAATAAAGAATTTCTTATTGTTCTAACCTTCAATTCAGTGAATATTGTATTCTTACCGATGTGGAGTATGCCTGTTATTCTCTATTTTATAAAAAAATTCCAGCATTGTGTAAAGTAAAATTGTAATATTTAGCAAACAAAAGACACAGTGACAACTAATTTAATTACAAGTTGATGAACGCATTGTTTTATTTTCAGGCAATTTTGCTATTTAGTTTTGAAATATTATGATAGATAAAAGCAAGCTGATCTGTAAGCCAATAACAATTCTGTAAGCCATGCTCTGAAACCAATGACCTATACATAGAACATTAATTTTTAGAGTACAGAGTATATATCATCAAAAGAGAAAATATCCAGTAATATTGTCCTGAAATACAGGGTCAGAATCTCTCTCAGAGATTAATCTTTTAAATATTTTATTAACATATGCATTTTTTAATGTTACTTATGTTTCATGTTACTCAATAAAATGTTTTGAAATGGCTGTGCTATAGTTTATGTGCTGTAAGATAAAATGCCATTCTTCAGCTGAACTGTCCACACAACCTCGAGGACAAAAACCAGACACCCTCCCCTGGCGTCCTTGAGTCATTAACCTCTCATTTATCATTCTTCCTAACTAACTTGCCCCCGTCAACCTTGGCTCTGTCTTGTATAAATCCATGGCTTACTGCTCACAGACTGCTACACACATACACATAATGAACAGCCTAGAAATCTGATGAAGATATTTTATATTTATCAATACGGCTGTCTGTGTTTAACCCGGTATCACGCCAAGACATGACATTATCACCTTGGTCCACTTTGAAAAACGTGTAGCTGTCATGGTTTAACCTCCTCAGACGTGAAACTTACACGTTTTGTGTTAACATGTTTCGTCGAAAATTTCGTGATGGGCTCATGCAACAGATTACAATGTAAGTCAGTGACAGGCATCAGCTGTGATCCACCAGGAATAACCGGATTCATTTGATATAAAATGTATACTTTCATTGTAGCACCTAGCCCCACCTTTACACTAAACATACCCACTTCTGAACAATATAAAACACACACAGACAATATAAGCGCAGTCACAGGTATTTATTGCAGAAACTGACCATAAGCAGTAAAAAAAAGCATTGCCAACAAGCTGTGTTGCATTTCAAGTTCTTCTGAAGCCATACAATGTCTTTATGCAAAGAAGAGAATAAAATACAAAAGTTTTAATCGCTGAAATTATCCCGCTCCCTTAATGCGTTCACATCTTATTCCAAAGACACTCTCGGCCTGTAGAATGACGCAAATCGATCACCAGACACACAAGAGACAATAACATTTCACAACAGCTTGACGCGATCGGTCACGAGACACGCGAGAGCCAATAGAATTTTACAACCAAGGCTAACATACGGTTTCTTCTGGCGGTGGCATTTTTTAAATTTGCGCAAAGCTGCACAGATGAGTCACGGCGGACGGAGAGATGGTGTTCAATCCTTTTACCTCAGAAGAATTAGAATATTAATCCTTTTTAATAAATAATGTGGGTAGTTGTTTCTGCTGGTTTATCTTGTGTTTTAGTAACGGATGGTAGGTTTAGGGGAAGGTGCTGGGTTACGTGCTCATAAATGTATTAATAAAGTCATATAAATAAAACTGTTGGGACAAAAATCACACCCCAATACAATAATGGCAATATCATCACCCAATATTTGAAACCAAATCTGTGCGTGGATCATGGCTGATGCCTGTCACTGACGAAACCTTGACAAAAAATGTAACAGTCATACAATTTGGACCAACGTAGTCAGGCTACGTTTTTATATGAGACTGGGTTGGTCTAGTGCAGATTTGACATTGTTTGTTTAAGTTAGTGTAAAACAAGTCATTACCTTTTGCCAGCAGATAGTGTTATGATTATAACAGAATATTGGCCTTTATATTTGTTTAGACCTGGACTCTTTTTAAACGTGTGAAGTTTGGGGCAGAGTTACAGCAGCTTTTAATCCCATGGACCAAACATTGAACTTTGTCATGCTGCCACACACACACACACACACACACACACCCTTTAACAAAAACTCAAGATCTTAGCACTTTAACATCGCAAAGGCCTTTGGAGTAGACTGACCAAATATAATGTTCATGTCATCAAATCCCTAGCAGGAGTTTGTTAGAGTGTAAAACATGCCACTTCCTGTTTGAGACCGGTTGCACTATAACTATAACTGAATATGGGCATGTGTTCAATTAAAATAATCAATAAATCTCATATAGTTTCATGTGGCAAGATGTCTGTGTGTTTGATAGATTCTTCATATGTTGTACAGGTCAACTTGTATACTGTTCTCTGTAAATGTGATGAAATAATAATAGCATCATAGTGTTGCCGTGAATAATTAATTTAATTTACAGTTGATGAACAGAGAACACTAAGCTAGATATAGAATACAATACAAGGAAATAAATTATTTTTAGAAAAGACTGGTTTGTTTAATTAATTGGCTAAATAATTGTCAGATTGATCATATTTCACTTAAAAAATAAGATATATTTTTATCATTTATATAATAATAAATAAAGAATGTTTAGTTGCCCTCGATAGCATCTTAATATCCTTTGCAATTGATTTAATATTTCCACTCAAAAAAAACGAGACTCTCAATGTTAACATGACTCTCCAGTGGCTCAGTTAGACTTGTCTTGAATGTAGACATAATTGAAGCTCCACACATCAAATATTTCACTTCCTGTTGTAATGAGATTTTTAATTAGCATGTAATTGTCTAATGAACGTGTGGCAAGATAGCCAGCTAATGGGAGTAGAAAAATCCAGACGTGATGGTGTAGTAATATGTCTGAACTGTGTTTAGTCCATACAGATGAGCCTGAGGTCCTCTAAAGCACACACACACACACACACACACACCTTTACAAGCAAACCCAGCCTGCAGCATAGGAAGTCATCACCTTGCGAGAGGACGCCAGCAGCCTGTACTTTATGGCTTGTCACACTTTTATACGCCGCTTGATGGAGGTTTGACCTTCAGACCCAGACGCTCGGGCTGCTTTTGATTCATGAGAAATGCTCTATACTTATCTCTCGCTTTCCCACTCTGTCTGTTCCTCTCGTTCTCTTCTGTGCTACCCTCTCCATCACTCTCTCTCAGTTGGCCCGAGTGTGTGATGTGATGTTTTGTCGTTCACAGTCAGATCTACTGCATTGAAAACGCTCACGGCCAGCTGGTGCGGGACTTGGACTTCAATCCTAACAAGCAGTATTACCTGGCCAGCTGCGGCGACGACTGTAAAGTCAAGTTCTGGGATGTGCGTCACATCAGCGAGCCCGTCAAGTGTCTGGAGGAGCACTCTCACTGGTTAGACACACAGCACATCTGAAAATGTACACTCACATACCAGTCAAATACTGAAAGCTGAAATAAGAATGCTTTTGGAAGATGCATCTTCTGCCTCTTTTTTCATCCAAAATCTAGTAAAAACATTAAAATATACTGATATATTATTACACTTTAAAATAACTATTTTCTATGTCAATATATTTTCAAATGTAATTTGTTTCTGTGATGTGCAGCTGGATTTTTTAGCATCTTCAGTGTTATATGATCCTACAGAAATCATTCTAATATGCTTATTTGCTGCTCAGTTATTAACAGTTATATTGGTGATTATATTAGTGCTTGTATGGCTGTAAAACACACACTAATATAATCACCAATTATATTAATAACATTACTGTTTTTCAGTGTGTATTATCAATTTAAATACATCTTTACTTGTCCTTAACATTTTAATGGTAGTGCATCAGTTTCCAGAAATATATTAAGCAGCACAACTCTTTTCAACACTGCTAATAATCAGAAAATCATATTAGAATGGTTTCTGAAGATCATGTGACACTGAACACTGGAGTAATGATGCAGAAAATTCAGCTTTGGTAATGGGAATAAAGTACATTTTACAATATATAAAGAGTTCCAAAATGTAAAAAAAATATGTCACACATTTTTATGTATTTATTTTAGTTTCCTTTTCTTCAAAATGCAATAAATCCAGCGCAGCTTGTTAGTGATCTACAACTCTGTTTATTAAATGCACCCCATCTAAAAGCTGGTGATGTAAATGGCAAAACAATTATATGCCGTTCATTGAGCAGCCCTCATTTTTTGAATGTTTGTTGATCACAAAGCAGGAATAGGATACTGGGTATTTTCAAAACGCCACCATTATCAGTACTGTTTACAGTGCGTGGAGTGGTGCGCTTGATTGGTTGAGCGGATATAACACATTCTGCAGAGATAGGAGACTAGTGTTTGTCGGGGTTTGGAAAAAAAGGAAGAAAACATGGTAGAATAACACATCAGATACCACATTTTTTGTAAAATTAAAAATTGTCTTTTTAATGCCCACCTGATACAATACTGATTTGGGCAGAAACTCATTTGTTTGGAAACCAAACTCTTTAAATTGTTTATTTTATTTTTATGATTTTATATAATATTTCAAATTGCTACTTTATTTAAAAATGTTACTTTATTTTTAATCTAATAAATGCAGCCTCAAAAAGAGTCTTCATTCAGAAACCTTTAAAAAACTGTATTGTTTTTATTTAAAAGCAATATTACATAGTAGAAAGAATCAAATCTGTCAAATAATGAGACTACCTTGTGTCTTTTTCATTATGTAAGGGGTAAATGACACCCAGCTTTTTATTAGATGAAATGCCTGCGTGTGAGATCTCTGTTAATTAGCCGTTAATCTGTCTAATATGACTTACCTTTGCAGCCACATTTATAATTGTATTTCAGTCAAAGATAATCGTCTTTTCGTGAGGTTTGAGGCGTGTGTTAGCGTGATCTTTCACATCTTTCTTGAATCCAGCCACACTTAAAGCCAGCCTTCCTGTGCCATTTTATCTGCGCGTGTCGGGTTTCAACATGGTTATCTTAAATGTAGAAGACAGTATTTTAATTAGTGTGTGTATATCTGTGCTCTTACATCTTGCTGATGCTATAGTTGTGTGTTGTAGTGCTCCGGGGTGTGTTAGCGTAGCTGGATTTAGCTCACTGCAGATCTATTTCAGTGGAGAAAGAAGAGTGTGTGTGATTGCGAGAGAGTATCTGCTCGTAGGTGTGAGTCACTGGATATAATTGCCTCAGAATTGTGCGTATCGCTTCCTGTGCACACACACACACACACACATGCGTACGCACACCAATCAAGGCATGATAGCATGTCAGCCACAGGATGCTATCTCTTAAAGATAGAGGCGCCGGATCAATCAGAGACGTTTTGATCTTATTTAGATAGGCTAGAGCCACGACAACAACGTCCCAAACATGATTCTCATTTCTTGTGTTTGCAGCGACAGGGGTTCGGCTGAGCCTCGGGCTGGGAGGTATTAGGGAATATTTCGGGATAGGAGACAGATTAGTTGGGGAGAAGTCTTGACTGAGCCAGATTTTACTGCTGACAGCTGAGTTATCCTCCCACAATCCCTGGCTATGACGGCTGGGATTCTTTTCTGAGCCATGCCCGGGGCTTATATAGACGGAGGAAGAGAACAGAGAAATAAGTGCGGGTGTCTTGTGTGTTTCAGGGTGTGGAGTGTGCGGTACAATCACTCTCACGACCAGCTGCTGCTCACCGGCAGCAGCGACAGCAGGGTCATCCTGTCCAACATGGTGTCCATCTCCTCGGAGCCGTTCGGACACCTGGTGGATGACGACGAGCTCAGTGACAACGAGGACAGCCAGCAGGAGGAAAAGTACACATCCCTTTCTGTCTCTCGCACCTATAACATCAGCTCAGATGTAGATACAGAGACTCAAAGATGCACTAGTCAAAGAGAAATGCCAGTGAAAAACTCATGTTGTGTAGAAGCTGGAGAAAACAGGCAGAGGGAAGGATCTACAGGTGCTGGTTATATAGTTAGAATATCTTCAAGAAGTGGATTTATTTCACAAATTCCATTCAAGACGTGAAACTTGTATGATGTATGCATTCACTACACTCAGACTGATATATTTCAAGTGTTTATTTCTTTTACCTGGTGCCACACTCTAATCAGATAATTAACTCAAAACCCCTGCAAAGGCCTTTAAATGCTCTCTCAGTCTAGTTCTGTAGGCTACACAAGCATGGGGAAGACTGCTGATTTGACAGTTGCCCAAAAGGCGACCATTGACATCTTGCACAAGGAGAGCAAGACACAAAAGGTCATTGCAATAGAGGCTGGCTGTTCACAGAGCTCTGTGTCCAATAGAGTTGAGTAAAGCAGCTGGTAATTGTATCTGTATTTGTATTCGAGTAAAAAGATAATGTTTTTTTTTTTGCATTACACTTCTAATTTATATTCTTTAATTTTAAAGAATAATTTTATCCATTATAATAATTACGGATATGCAATATTGTTTTTTCCATAAATCCAGCAATGAACAAGTAACAAGGAACGTCATTAAAAAGAAAATAACATAACAGCCATTACTTCGACACAACTACACAAGCATTTTATTAACCAAACGTTAACGTTACTCTGTCAACAGCCTATTGTCTAAATTACCGAGCTAACAGAGCTAACCTTACATAAACAGAGTGAACATGACGTCAATAATGCAGCGCAATTAGGGGTGATTGATATGGAAAATATTTTCATATCACAATTTTTCAAGACTCTTTTTCAAGATGGTTTTTTAAGACTATTTTGCAAATTACAGAGATTGAGGTGGGCGATACGGCAAAAATATAATATTACAATTTTTTTTCAAAAATATCACAATTATGTCATGATTCTTTGTCATTGATTTTGCTATTTAGCAAGTTGCCTGAGCAGTACAGACAAACTAATTAGCCTTTTTTATAAAAACAAAGCCTTTCAAGGTAACAAAGTACAAAATGAAGAAGGGCAGATATTTAGGCCAAAATGAGCAAAGATAAAAATCATTGTCATTGTATCTTTGTTATTCCAATAGATACACATTACAAATATACATAGTATACAATAAAACAAACAGTGCTTTTAATTTTCAGGAAGAGTAGGTGTATTCAGTAATATTTAATTAATAAACATGAAAACTGAAACACTATATACTTCAACACTACATCCATCATTTACTCACTCTCAGCAGGACCTGGCACCTGCACACAGTACCAAAGCTACCATTACCTGGTTTAAGGACCATGGTATTCCTGTTCTTAATTGTCCAGCAAACCCGCCTGACCTTAACCCCACAGAAAATCTGGGCTGTACATGCTCATACTTTTTATGTTCATGCTTTTCAGTTGGTTAAGATTAATAAAAATCCTTTCTTTGTATTGGTCTTGAGTAATATTCTAATTTTCTGAGATACTGAATTTGCAATCTGATCTCACAGCAATTCGTACATATTTTATGAGGTGGCTAATTCGTACCTCACTTGTACGAATTTATACGATTTCTAATTTGTACGTATTTTATAAGTTGCCAATTCATATTAATCTGTACAAATGACCTAAACCTAAAACCGCCCCTAAACCTACCCGTCACAGGGTTTTAGACAAATCTTACAAAATCATACGAGGGAGGTCGTTTGAAGTAGTGCGGATTTGGCACCTCGTATAAATACGTACGAATTTGATTTGAGACTGTGTTGGAATTTGAAATATATCAGTCTGTGTGGAATGAATGTACCCATTATACAAGTTTCACTTCTTGAATGGGATTAGTGAAATAAATCAACATTTTGCAGATATTCTAATGATATAACCAGCATCTGTATGTGCAGATATTTCATGGAAAAGCTGTAACAAACAATCAGCCAAAAACCACAGGGGACAAAGAACAGAATGACTTTACATTCAACAACTCACAAAGACCTAAAGAAACACTAGGACTGTGTATATACAGGAAGCTAACAAACAAGAACAGATACAAACTGACTACAAACACCTCAAAATTGTAAAAACAAAACTAACAAAAAATATATCTTTCAAAAGGTTCTCTTCAGTGTAACGGATAAATAAAATAATGTTAAGTAAAATTAAACAGTGCCCTGTAGTTGGCAATAGTGAAGAAATAAACCACGTTGTGCAAAATGTAACATGTAACTGCAGCACTCATTACTAATGTAGTGGAGTAAAGAGTACACGTACTAATTCAGAAATATAGTGAAGTTGAGAGTTAAAGTTGCTATTGCTAAGACCCAAGTTTACCCAAACCCAAACATTTAATTGAAAGTTTTTACACCTTTTTACACTTTTAAAATTTTTACACCAACTCAAGCTGCTGTCAAATGTGCATTTCAAAGAGAGTCAGGCTTCATGATAAAAAAAAAATATATATATATATATATACCTGATTGGAACATGCAGAAATTAAGAAATTAATGCTTCTATAAATGTATCTGTTTTTATTTTGGTATGGGAAAATAAAATAACTGCAAAGGTGTAACAAATTAAAAAATGTGAACTGGTTATCATGTTCTGACCACGACGAGTAGCTTAAAAACACAATTTTCACTTAGGAGCAAAAATCTGCCTTCAAAGTTTTATCATGATATTTTTTGGCGATATCGCCCAGGCCTAGTTCAGTATTTTTCAGGACAGTTTGATTAAGTTGGATTTTAGAGAACACTTTTAAAAAAAAATAGAATTAACTAGAATTCCCTACAATTCTGTCCATTTTAATTGTTCAATTATTTCATTTCTGTATAGTACATTCTGTATTTAAGTCAGGTGAGCTCATTTTTAGTTCAGTACAGTACCATTCCATTAATTTCTAATAAAGTCAGTCAATTTCAATACAGTAAAAGAAATACATTTGTTATTGTCAACAGAGTTCAATACAGTTTTACAAATTTCTGTTTAATTCAGTCAAGTTCAGTATAGTCTAACAGTAATTTTCCATTCAGTTTGATTCAATTAATTCCTCAAAATATATTAATTTTCTATTCTGTACATTTTAGTCCAGTTCAGTATAGTTTAGTTCAGATCAGTTTTGTCATGGATCTTACCAGGAGGTAGAACGTGGAAGTCACGGAGTATTGCAAATGGGTCTTTTAATTGATAAACTTAGGAACACTGAACATGACATAGAACATGAAGAAATTAATATATAACATTATTAATGAACGTCAAGGGAGGCAAGAAGATAAATATTAAGACATAATGGGACAATTCGAAACATCAAATAAACATAATGAACTCATTGGGGACAGGAATAACCAAATATTGGGATACACGTGGAAAGCACAACAAAACACACAGAACATGTGACATAATGCCCACTCTAGAAGGCGTGTCCTCACGCCGTGACAAAAACAACCACAGAATGACAACAGGGGAGGGAGGGTGGGCCCCCTGGAGGCTGGCAAGGGTCAGCAAATAGCCTCCAGGGCAGATCAGGAGTCTCAATAGGCCATGTCCAAGCCCCTATCCCACCCACCCATAACATGGCCATGGCAACACCCAAACCCCAGCCTTGACTCTGGAACAAGAATCTGGAACGGCTCTCCTGGCCCTGACTTGGGAACGGAACTCTGAAAGGGCTCCCCTGGTGGTGACTGAGGAACGGAATACGCAGGAAACTGGAACGGCTCTTCCAGTCGTGACTCTGGAATAGGATTCTGGAATGACTATCCTGGCCATGACTCGGGAACGAAACTCTGGAACAGCTCTCCTGGCCGTGACAGCGGAACAGAATCTGCAGGAAACTGGAACGGCTCTTCCAGTCGTGACTCTGGAATAGGACTCTGGAATAACTCTCCTGGCTGTGACTCGGGAATGAAACTCTGGAACGGCTCTCCTGGCCGTGACTGCGGAGCGGAATCTTCGGGAAACTGGAACGGCTCTCCTGGCCCTGACTGTGGAACAGAATCCATGGAAAACTGGAACTGCTCTCCCAGTCGTGACTTTGGAGAAGCACGTGGAGGAGCTTGGCTTGTGGTGAGCTGAAGTGTCAATCGACTTCCGGATGAGGGGAGGACTACAATCCTCCAAATCAACAAAACATTAGAATTGTTTAGTTCTAAACAAATCTAAACAGTCTGGTGGGTCATTCTGTCATGGATCTTGCCGGAAGATAGAACTGCAAATGAATCTTTTGATTAATAAACTTAGGAACACTGAACATGACATAGCACATAAAGAAATGAATACATAATATTAATAATGACTGACACGGGACGCAAGAAACACAGGGAAGATAAGTACTAAGACATAATGAGACAACACAAAACACCTGGGGAACACGGCAGGGATCAAATAAACATAATGAACTCACTGGGGACAGAAATAACCAAATATGGGCTTACACGTTAAAAGCACAACAAAACACACAGAACATGTGACAAGTTTAGTCTAGCTCAGTATTGTTCTATTACAGTTCTAGTAATTTCAGGCCAGTTTAATTTAGTTAAATTCCAAAAAATATGTTTTATTTTCTGATTTCAATACTATTCTCTTTCATTTCAATCCAGTTCAGTACAACTAGCTCTGTTAACCTCCACAAAAAGAAAATGTGTATTTTAGTTTACTGTAGTTCAATACAATTCTATTTATTTCCATTAATTTCTGTCCAGTTCAGTACAAATTAGTTGAGGTCAGTTCTGTTCAATTTAGCTCTGTATTTTTTGCTCCAGTTTCCAGATTCAGTTAAATTTCACAAAATATGTTTAATTTCAGCACAATTCAATTCTATTCATTTTAGGCCACTTCAGTATAGTTAAGATCAGATAATTTCAGTTGAACCAACTGTTGTTCAGTGTTTTTCAGTCCAGTTTGATTCAGCTTTGATTGCACAGTATACCTTTTATTTATTTATTTATTTTTATGTTCAGTACAATACAAATGCAAATTCAGTTTAATGAGATAAAATTAAATATATATTTTAAAATATTTGAATGTATATTACCAGCATCACTTACTCTGCTCATGTCTGTTGTGTGAAGAAGGAAAGAGCCTCTGCAAGACAGCATCATTGCCACATATGAGGAGCACGAGGACAGCGTATATGCGGTGGAGTGGTCTGCTGCAGACCCCTGGCTGTTCGCCTCCCTCAGCTATGACGGGCGGCTGGTGATTAACAGAGTCCCTCGAGCCCTCAAATACCAGATCCTTCTGTAGAGCAGGTGAGCATCAGAATGATGGAAAACAGGGACACTAATGAAACCATTCAACAACGAGTAATGTGTACAAACTAACAGTACGTCTCTTTTCCCAGGATGAACCCACGATCCCATCTTCTGCAGACGTGGATGAGTAAACTCTATGCCGTCAGATGTCTGCAGCAGCTGAACTGTTACTCATCACTGTATTTGTGTGCTGATTTCCCAACACCTGATGATTTATTGAGCTGGTCTGCCATACATCAGCACCCGCAGATATCGGTGTTCTTGTGTTTTTGCCTGTTCTGTTTGGTGCTGTGGGAAATCAGAACCCTGAAGATTAATTATGATTATGTGTCTTATCATGTACACTGTAACAAAAGCAATTCTCTGTGGAGCTGTCAGAGAAAGCCTAATTACCCCTGTATGTTTCCCATAAAACGGCTTTAATTAAAGAGTACAATTTGATGTCCTTCTCTCCTTATCTGGCTCTCCTTTCCTCTCCTCTCTCATCTGTAATTGTGAGGCGAGTGTTGGTTAAAGCACCTCCAGTGACAGTCTGTTTTAATTGCAGCTTGACTCTCGACGTCTCAGACTGCCAGGGGACGGCTGGGGTCCGATCCGTCAATACCAGGGCCAGCAGAATGAGTCTCTGAATGCATAATGTCAGCGCTCGCTGTCTCTTGTGGTGCCTCGGATTCTTTACGTACCCCGTCTGTTGTCAGTGATGCGGGGAGGTTAAATGCGTTTGGAGTTTAGGGATTTTAACCCTCCATGGTCTGTCACAAGCCCTGCTGCCCCTGTTCTTCTGTGGACATGCTGGTCTCCACAGTCTCCATGAAAGTTTGCATTTACTTGTGAATGTTCAGAACACATTCAGAGATAACAATCTCGTTCTGGTTGTAAAATCTGGACCTATTCTCCAGGTCTTGAAAATTATAGGAAAAACATACAGAGTTTGGAAAAATACTTAGAAAATACAAAATAGAAAATTAATTATTTAATGATGATAAATTCATTTTACAGGGTATAATGCAATGTATAAGCACCTTATTACATAGCCTCAAGAACCAAGGACTTGTATGTGTGCATGAGAAACCATTGAACTTAGCATAAAAGACAATGCACACTGTCACCTATCATGACATCAGCCCATTTTGCTGTGTGTTTTTTTGTCCGCCACAAAGCATGTGATCAAAGACCTTGAAGTATTGCATAATGCCCTAATGAAACCCAAATTTAATAACGTTTTTATTAGGGCTGGGTTCGATTAAAAAAAAAAAAATCTAATTAATTACAGGCTTTGTAATTAATTAATCGAAATTAATTGCATTTTAATCGCATATAAATATTTGACCTGAGAAGAGTGAGAAGTAAGTCTTTTTCACATGGATTTTCAGTATACCATTGAACCAATGACCGAATACATAAGCTTAAGCAACAAAATATTGTTTATATTTGTTCAAACAAGTCCAACAGACCTATATTGTGCCGTGCGTAGAGCCGTATTTACTACACACAGCTGTTGTTCACTGACGAGCTGTGCAGAACTACATTTATTATCAGCGTGGATTTGCGCAGCTCGTCAGTGAACAACGGCTGTGTGTAGTATATACAGCTCAATGTGAAATCACGCACCTGATGGCATTTACCGCTGATTACAGGATTACCGGGTTTACTGACAAAACGAGCAAAAATATTGGTCGATCTGGATCGATGCATCTCTACTTTCAAGTACATTCAGAGCATTAGAAACGCTAGTTGGTGTTCCAGTATAATCCGTCCGCCGAAACTCATCCAGTGAGAAACGTTCTGCTGTGCGGTTAAAATAAAAATGTAACGCGTTATTTTTCTAGAATTAATTAATCTAAATTAACGCGTTAAAGTCCCGGCCCTAGTTTTTACTGTACCAGTCTTTTAACCCTTATAACCTCTTAAACTTGGCAAATCTTGCAATGTTACGCCTTTATACATGTAATATTCATTGCAAAATATTGTAAGTTGAGAAAACGTAAGCGTTTAAGGTAACCAGCTTCAGCAGATTTCAGCAGACCTTAAAAATCTCATATAGTTTCTAGAGGGCATAAAAAAAAGATGCATTGTGTGCAATTAAAAGTATATATATATATATATATACAACGGCGTTTTAGTGCCACCAACAAAAAAATAAAATAAAATCTAAAACTACGAGAATGAGGTCATAATATTACGAGAATATAGTCAGAACTGTACGAGAATAAAAGTCAAAATGTTATGAGAATAAAGTCAGCCTAGATTGGGAGCACCCGGAGATAATCTCAGCTTTCAAAATCTGCCAGTTTTTTTGCGAAATATACAATAATTATATTATAACATGACATATACAGTATATTATAGCGTGACCTATAGCTGAAATCCTGATTACAATGAGACTTCATTATAAATTTGTCTATAGCCTGTTTTCCCATGTTGCTATAAGACATTAAATATTTCCAAGCATATTGTCCCCGCAAACATTACACATGATATCATTTCTACTAATAATCCCACATAAATGTCTTAGTAGAGTATTACAGTTTTTTACGATTGCTTAAGCATAGTTTTAAATCCAGGGCCCGGTTTGTCAAAACACTACACACAATTAACACAACCCTACACCAAAGTAGCACAACACTTCAGATCATTTGCAAAATGACACACTTTTGTCAAAACTACACACAGCTTTATAAAAACAATATTTTGTTACCTAAAACACTCTATCTGAGTCTAATTCTCAGATAAAATACTATTTTGTATTTTTAAGCCTTTGGAGAAAATCAAATGTATTTTGTATTTAAATACATTTAAGTTAAGTATTTTGTATTTTTAAAATACATAAAATATTTTGTGCCAATCAGCCTTTTTATCAAGGTGCAACCTTAAAACTCATGCACGTGAGCTGCCGGCAGCAGAGTCAGCATTTCTCAGTTTTCTGCATTAAGCTAAGGGTGTCATCATGATCAATTCCTTGTCGATTAAAGGTAAAATGGTGCATCATTCAGGTTTGCCTTCAGTAAACATGAAAGAA
>JAUCMT010000036.1:17864798-17878241 GCA_032357475.1 Enteromius thamalakanensis
CAAGCTCTTAATAAGTATACTTGAAGCTTCCAGGCAGCTGTGTTAAGGCAGGTTGGAGCTAAACTCTGCAGGACACCGGCCCTCCAGGATCAAGTCTGATGACCCCTGCTGTAAGAAAAAGTTAATTACCCAGAAAAGTCATGTCTAATACTGACCACTAGATGGCATAATTTACCTTCAATTTCTTTGTTGTCCTGGTACTGTCATTCTGGCTGACTCTTAGTGAGAAGACCTAGTCATCACAAATCAGCATTCATGTATAAAGCCTGTCAGGTGCTGTCAGAATGCAGTGCTTGGTTCCTCTTGATGGAGCACTGACAGGTCCCTCAGCACCCACAGGAAGTGTTTATTCCTCGGTTTGTGTGTTTGTGCTTGCAGTGTGCGTCTGAATGAGAGAAGGCAGAGGGGAGTGGAGGACAACAAAAAGTTGGCTTACCTGATTGACATAAAAACTATTGCTATCGGTAAGTTATTGCCCAGACAGGAATGTTATCTACTAAAATGAAATAATAATTTTAACACCATTTTGTTTTGATTAATCACATCTTCCCGCTCTAAGTTTTGCATGTCCTGTGTGAAAAAAAAACATTAATTTAACCATTTATTGTATTGAACGAATGCAAAAATGCACTACATTCTGTGGAGTTATAGTAACATTAACTTATATCATGTTTCATTCTGTTGTCATCAAAAGCTTAATTAAACAACGTCATCAGTAGTATTGATTATATAATCATCTGTTTCCGCTCTAAATGGCACACCTTCTCCATATGACCTGTTATTTAGAGAGAGAAACAGTAGAAAGGTGTGTTGATATTGACTCGGTTCGGACGTTAACTTTCAATTAGACACCGGCCCTGCTGTGTCGTCGTCACGGCCCTCTCCTTCAACAGTTACCGTCAGCCATCTGCCACGGTTCTGACCACTTCCTGTGCTAATTAAGTCCTGGCATGCTCCCTCTGTCCTTCTTGCCTTGTTTCTTCTTCAGGTGGTGAAAATGAGAAACAACTTTCATCCAATTTATTTTCCTCTGACAGACAGCAGAGTGCTTTTCCCCCTCACTGATCCATGTGCTTAAAACCTGTTCAGAAAGTGCAAATTGGAAAGTGTTTTTCCTTTCCTTCTCCCCCCCTCGCCCTCCTCCATAAGTGATGCTTCCCATCAGAATGGTTATTTGTGAACAAAGAGGCAGAAATGCAGGGAAGCGTCACACAGAACGTGATTCATGAAAGACTCATTGATTTGTTTTTGTGAGGGCACGGATGTTCGGGGTCTGTATGAAAGGCAGAGCCTCCGTTTACGCTGCATGTCTTTGTGTACGAGTGTGTGTACGGTAACGTTCATGGCAGCCATCTTCAAATTTTTAACATTCTGTTTATTATAGAATAACATTTTTTTGGGATGCAAAGTACTTCATCCGTTCTTTAGACATTGTCTAAAAACCTCTTGCTGTTTAAAGGTTTTAGCTATAATGATGCATTTCTGACCTTGGATGAACAGAAAAGAATCTCCATCTGCTATTTGGTGCATTCACCTCCCATAATCCTTTTCTCTTCCTGTTTTTCTCAGTGGACCTGGTGGGTGGGTATAATCTGGGCACTATAAGCCATGACTCCAAGATTGACTGGCTGGAGCTGAATGAAACGGGGCGTAAACTGCTTTTTAGGGATAAGAAACTTAGGGTAAGGGCCAACGTTATGCAAGCTCTAAAATTACTTGTAAGAGATTTGTCACTTCAGTCTCTTTTTCCACATTCAGCTCCACCTGTATGACATCGAGAGCAGCGTGAAGAGCACCATGCTGAGTTTCTGTCCTTATGTTCAATGGGTACCGGGTAGTGATGTAGTTGTGGCCCAGAACAGAGGAAACCTGTGTGTTTGGTACACCATCGACAGCCCGGAGAGGGTCACAATGTTTCCCCTCAAGGTGAGCTGAAGTTGTAGCTCACCCTGAATTAATAGTAAAGTGTTATAATGGACTGCAGCTCAATAAGACACAATTTTACTGAAGTACTGTTTAATACATTTGTTTCTTAACTTTTCTGTTTCTTGGTTGAGCTGACTGTGAGTTTAATAATTTGACTTGTGTTGTGACAGGGTGATATTGTAGATCTGGAGAGATCCAATGGAAAAACTGAAGTCATTGTTACTGAAGGCGTTAACTCTGTCTTCTACACTCTGGATGAGGGGTTGATTGAATTTGGCACAGCCATTGATGATGGTGACTATTACAGGTAAAAAATAAAAGTATACTAGACACATGCAATAAACATGGATTACACCTTAATAATGTATTTTGGTTAGACATTATTTTAATCGTCAACTTTAGACATTCTACTAACCATTGAAACTTTGTGTCTACATGTCAACTAATTGGCATTAATTGGCAACTACAGTGCTCACTCTCAGAGTAGACTTGTTTAGGTTTTGTAGAATAAGCTGACACACACACATATATATATATATATATATGCAAAGTTTCTTATAGTCAGTATGTTGTATGTTTTGGACCCATCAAAATAAAGTGTTATAGGTATTAAGATATTAAGCATTCTGCTAATATTTCAGTGATAGCTAGTTGACATGTAATTGCCAAGTTACTTACTGTTAGTAAATTGTCTAAAGTGGACCATCGAAATAAAGTGTTACAATAAAGCGTTGTAATTAAATTGTCACAATCTTTCCTATTAGAGAAGATAATTCGAGAAATTTGATAATTTGATGAAATGGAATCAGTTGTAAGTTAACCACAACAGTTTAAAAACCAATGTATTCTTTTATGTTCCACCACACAAAGTCATACAGGTTTGACACAACATGAGTCAATGATCACAGAATTTTTATTTTTGTGTGACCCGTCCCTTTAAGTTATGTACATTTCCTTATTCATAGCTAAACTTGTGTGTATGTGCAGAGCTACAGCATTCCTAGAGACCCTGGAGATGTCAGCAGAGACAGAGGCCATGTGGAAAACTCTGAGTAAACTCTCCCTAGAGGCACAACAGCTCCACATCGCTGAGAGGTTAGACAAGCAAGACAGTCCACCCACCTCTATGACTCAGCTACTGCTGCGATGACTTCAGCATAGCTGTCCAGATCATGTGTCTAACCTTGACAACTAGGAACCAGTATGACAGAATTCAAAAATCTTTAAATTCCTACAGATGGTCTCAGAATATTTTTTTTATTTAACTTCCTCTACTCAACTTTACAAAGGGTCGTCATCCTTAGATTACACGAAGACTGTTTTAAAGTTGCAGAACTGACAGGGTTATGCCATTTAGTGCTTGGTTACGTGTATTTATATGCAAAAAATCTTTTACATTAATTTCATTTTGTTAAATGAGCAACAATTTAGCAGTGTAGTTGATTATGATTTCTGAAGTGGTAGATACAAATAAATTAAACTTAAAATAATAACTTTATTTGTTGTTTCACCTTAACAAACAAAATTGTTATTTTATTTTTACCAACACCTACCTACCCAAAGACAGCGGAGTCACTGGCAGATGTGTGTGCATAAACATTAATTACAGCCTTTGTACTGACAATAGAGAAAAACACCTTTCACATGATTACATAAATACAATAATCTTACTGTCTTTCATTCTATTAATAGCATTTCTGCATTTATTTTTGCACATTTATTTTTTATTTGCTCTTAATATGCATCTAATTATCACTACAGAAGAACTAAACAATTAAATATAAGCACATTGAATCAGCACAGAAACAATACATTCTTAAAGGGGTCATATCATGAATATGTAATATTCCTTGATCATTTGAAATGAAAGCATTTACTGTAGACTCACTGTACTCAAAATATCCTGCCCAATAAGAATTTTTCAAACTAGTCTGTAATGTCTCTAACTTTAGAAACTGTAAATTGATATATTAACACATGACTACCCACATATAAGTCAAAATGTAATTCAGGCTGTTATTTGGGCAGTTAAAAAACTTATTTAACATATGTGGACAAGTTTGATCTTTATTTAGAAGAGATTTGGAGTTACTACACACAAATGGATCTGCAGTGCATAGGTCAGACAAAGGGTGGGCACATAAAACTGTTTGATGGGAATAAGCCGAATAGCATTATAAATTGACCTCAGAGAATGAAAGTGAAAATGTATGATGAATCGTCTTTAATATATTCAGAATAGTTCTATTGGAAAAGACTCCAACACTGTATTTAAATAGTAATATTTCCATTTAAGGAAAGAATCACTATTTTGCATATAACAGTGAATGTTTGATGCATGGTAAAAGCATTAGTCAAAAGATCCTTTAAGAAAGCTCTTATTCTGAGCAGTTACTCTGCGTGTTACATTTGAAATGCTGAAATGTGTCTCGGATAATATTCTGCCTAAAGAAAAATGTGTGTAATCTATTGCAATAGAGAAAAAACCCTTCACCTGAGCTTGTGCGGGAGGATAAAAGCTTTAGCGCCAAGCACCAAAGGTGCTTAAAAAGGCATCCAGTCGCTTTAGGAGGCAATGAGCATGTTTAGAGTTCTCCTTTTACTGTATAAGCACTTTTAAAAGGGCTTGAAGCTGGAATTTAAATTAGAGGCTCTTTAATATTGCAGGATTGGTATGTTTTATATATATATATATAGGCTTATCTGCATGAAGCATACAGATAAAAAGTGGTCTGACCATGAAGGAAAATGCAAATGAAAGAATTGACTGAATACGCTTGTGCTTAAAGCCACTTTTAACCATGGGCTGATCAACGCTGTCCAATCTAAATGCCTTAAAATGAGTTTTTGGTGGTTGACATGTGAAATGATACTGCATAATATGATGTTTGTTATTTAGTGTTTCTCTTCTAAGGTGTTTTTGGGTTGTACCGCAGGTGTTTTGCAGCACTTGGAGATGTGTCCAAAGCCCGATTCCTAAATGAGACCAACAAAATTGCAGATGCAGTATCAAAGGAATATGTATGTAGTGCATACAAATTTGTAAAGGACATACAGGTCCTCAACCTGTAGAATCTCTAATATTATGTCTGTTCAGTTGAATGTGTTTTTTTGTTGTTGTTATTCTTGTGCTTATGTATTTTAATTTTATATTCTCTTCTGTAGGGTGGTGATGGTATAGACCACTACCAGGTGAAAGCACGACTGGCCATGCTGGAAAAGAACTTTAAGCTTGCAGAGATGTATTACTTGGAACAGGTAAAGAATAGTTACTTGCAAGTAAGAGTGCCACTTAAAAATACAACTTTCAGGCCCGGTTTCACAAACGGGAATTAGCTTATGCCAGGACTAGGCATTAGTTAAATTAAGTTATTTAGGCAACTTATAATGCCTTATATGAAAATATTACAGGTGTGCAAAACAGAACAACAACAGTGACATGTTTTAAGATATGTCAGAGCAAGATATTTTCATCTGAGACACCTCAAACATACAATTAGACACCTCAAACAAAAGCATAAGCCTTGTCTGTGAAACTGGGGGTATGTGTATTAAATATTAATGCCATAAATTAAATGCTTTTTAAATTAACAAATAAATAAATATGTTTTTGAACTGTTCTTTAAAAAACGTATTTGCCACTGCTTTCTTTATGCATTTGCCAATTGAGTTTAAAAAATGGTATTGGACAGTTAATACGTGGGAGCAACAGAGCTGAGATGGTTATATCTCGATAGCTGCAAGTAATATTGTTGTAACTCTGCAGAATGCGGTAGATGAAGTGATGGAAATGTACCAGGAGCTTCACATGTGGGATGAATGCATTGCAGTAGCAGAGGCGAAGGTAATATCTGTTTTTGCATACAATATCATAAATATTCATAACTTTAAGTCTACATATTTGTTTTGTTTAGCCTAAAAACTCAACAAGTTCTCCACAAGTTTCTCTCAGATACATTAGAGCTCAAGTAGTCGTCCAACATAATAGCAAAATTATGTTTATTGTACACAAGTAAAAAATGTCCTTAAAATCAAACATTGCAATTCATTATTCTGCCTACATTTCTATATTACTATGAACTGCAACAGAATACAAAATCATTGAGTGTCTGGATTCTAAATGTCTAAATGATTTTCACACTGCCAACACTCCATTCACTCCATAAAACATGTTACAGACAACATAGACCATGTTATTTTTATTTTGAATGATTTACCATCTCTGTCATATTTTCATTTAACTTGTGAAGTCATGTTTTTTTTTTTTTTGAGGTGAAGGTATATCACACAACTTATCCATATTTCCACAATATTTTTTCACCCCTTATTAGAGTCGATAAGCCTTTTTATGTTGCTATCTTAATTATGGACAATTATATGGTTAGTTGCAGTTGATATTATCTGCATTTGGCAGCAGTCTATGATGCTGCACAATCTAATATAAAATATGTGTAAAATGTGTAAAAGGGCCATCCAGAGTTGGACAATTTGAGACGCAGTTACTATTCTTACCTAATGGAGACCAATCAGAATGAGAAAGCCGGTGAAGTAAAGGAGAATGAAGGAGACTTCACTGGTGCTGTTAACCTCTACCTGAAAGCAGGACTTCCGGCCAAAGCTGCTTGGCTGGCCATGAGCAGAGACGAGCTTTCATCAAGCCATGACATCATCAACCGCATCACTTCTGCACTCATTAAAGGAGAGTTTTATGAGAGGGTGAGTTTGATCTGCAACAACTGTTAAGTTCTCTGCATTAATAACTTTCCAATGACTAGCATGACTACTTATACTGACATGGTATTGTTTGATAGATTTGAAGGAATATTGTTTTAGTTCTAATTATTCATCATTTTAAGTATTATTACTCTCAACAGGCAGGTGACCTGTTTGAAAGGACAAGAAATAATCAGAAGGCCTTGGAGTGCTACCGCAAAGGAAATGCTTTTAAGAAAGGTGAGCTTAGCTGGTAAGAACAGCCGGAATAGGGTGTTACATTTCAATTTGAACAATAAGTAAGTGGTTGTAATGCAAAGCAGAGCTTTAGATTCATTGCCTTCATTGACCTCTGCTGATTGCATTGTGCTTCCACAGCGGTGGATTTGGCTCGCGTTGCGTTTCCTGCAGAAGTTGTAAAGCTGGAGGAAGTGTGGGGTGACTATCTAGTGCAGCAGAAACAAATGGATGCTGCTATCAACCATTACATAGAAGCAGGGTGAGTTTAAAGTAACAAACCACTATAGGTTAGTGAGAAAAAAGTTATTTTCAATCTCAGTTTTCTTTAGTTCCATTTAAATGGTGCGTTTGCACACCCATTTATATATATATATAAATATATATATATATATAAATTATTTATATAATATATAAGTATTTAGACCCCCTTAAATGTTTCACCCTTTTATATTGCAGCCAGTTGCTAAAATCATTTAAGTTAATTTTTTAAATCTCATTAATGTACACACAGCACCCCCAAATTGAAAAACACAGAATTGTTGACATTTTTGCAGATTTATTAAAATAGAAAAACTGAAAATTCACATGGTCGTAAGTAAGAATTTGACACTTATATATTTAACTCAGGTGCTGTCCATTTCTTCTGATCATCCTTGAGATGGTTGGTTCTACACCTACATTTGAGTCCTGCTGTGTTTGATTATACTGACTGCACTTGACTAGGAAAGCCACACACTTGTCTACATAAGACCTTACAGCTCACAATGCATGTCAGAGCAAATGAGAATCATGAGGTCAAAGCGTCTCCTCCGTGCAAGACACATTAAAGCCCACATGGAGTTTGCTAAAAAAACACCTGAAGGACTCCAAGATGGTGAGAAATAAGATTCTCTGGTCTGATGAGACCAAGATAGAACTTTTTGGTCTTAATTCTAAGCGGTATGTGTGGAGAAACCAGGCACTGCTCATCAACTGTCCAATTGTAATGAGCGAGTCTGTGGCGTGCGGATCCAAATGCAGTACTTTATTCATGGTCGGCAGGCAGGGTCAAAATAATGGCAAACAGAGCAACAAAGACAGAGCTGAATTAAGGTGGAGGTACACGGGCACCGAAACTGGGCAGGACAAGAGTTCAAGGACAGCCTCCGTGGCAGGAACACGGCAGGACCCTTCAGGCTGTGACTCTGGAACAGGACTAGATAACGGCTCTCCTGGCCGTGACTTGGGAACTGGACTAGACAATGCCTCTCCCGGATGTGACTCAGGCAGAGGTGGGTACTAATGAGTTACATTTACTTTGTTACATTTACTTGAGTAAATTTTTTGGGTAACTAATATTTTTGGAGTATATTTAAAAATTGGTAATTTTACTCTTACTAAAGTATTTTTTTCAGTGAAAAAACTGTACTTTTACTTTGTTACTTTGGGCTACATTCCTCTCGTTATTTCCTCTTAATTCAATAAAAGTTAAAAATGCTTCCGTTTATTCCAGACTAGCCGTCTACTTTTCTCTCGGCAATGAATGATACCCATTTGCAGTGAACTGGTTTGCGAATCATTTTGAACGGTTCGTTCAGGTCCCTGCAGCACACGCTGATTCGTCTAAAGCAGTAAGTAGTAACAGAAAGTTTGAGAACATCAGGAGCGTTTAAGAGGTGGCTTTATATCTTTAGTCAAATCTGCAAAGGCTATTGTTTTCTAACTATGATGATCTTTGAATAACATCTGTACGATGTTCGATTACAGTACATGATACCACTATGACATTACCAGTTTGTTGTGCATATACCTTATACATTAAATACAGTGTTTAAATACATAAAAAAAGCTGTCAGAAAGTATGAAATGAGCCCCCGTCAAACATGTGTTACCTCTGCGCAGAGGTGTGCAACCTGTTACAGAATGCAAATCAGAATTTTCATCAGCTTTTACTGTAGTTTTCAAATGCAAAAAATCCTTCTGAAATCATTCTAATATAATGATTTATTGCAGTGTTTTGCTGCCTTCTTTTTTGGAACCTGTGACATTTTGTTCCGGAGACTTTTATAAATAAAAGACTAAAAATAACAGCATTGATAGTAAATCAACATACAACATTACATTTAAAAAATAAACATTAAAATCTGTGTGTGTGTTAGGGGTGCACAATTAATCAATTTTCCACCTGTGTTCCACTGTAGTTTTAGTATAACATTATAATAGCATTCATATGTTGGCTCTTTTTTTTCTACTTAAAAAAATAGGTCAATTCCTTGTATAATTGTCATTTGAGGCTTAAAGATAAAAAAATCAGATTTTTTCAGTTAGTGTCTTCATCTTGTTTATATGCATGAATAAATATGGCATGCTGTAGCTTTAAACAATGGTATAAGCATCATTCAGTGTAAAATGTGAAAATTGTAATTATATATATATATATATATATATATATACATTTATACATTTGACCAATATCTCTAAATAAAAACAGATTGATATTCAGTATATGATCCAAAGTAACTAGTAACTATTTAGTTATCTTGTGCAGTATCTGATAAAGCTTTTTTATTTGATACTTTTTTACTCTTACTCAAGTAACTATTCTGAATTTGAATTTGATCATTAACTTGCCTTGGTTGATTGAAGAAACTGCTGGATCCTGTAGTTTTCTGTAATGAGGGAGTCTGAGGCATGCGGATCCAAACGCAGTACTTTATTCAGGGTCGGCAGGCAGATTTAAAACAATGGCAAACAGAGCAACAAAGAAAGAGCTGAATCAAGGTCAAGGTACATGGGCAGAGGATCCAGACGGGCGGCAGTCAAACAGCGAACTGGTGAACATATCCAAAAGTGTTTTTCTGTCAATATGGGGTGCTGTGTGTACATTAATGTTGGAAGAAATAATTAAAAGATTGAAAAATGTAAGGGGTCTGAATACTTTCCGCACCCACTGTATATATTTGATTACTAAAATAATAATAATGTTTTTATTATGTTATGTTTTTATTGTGTTATTAAATAAAATTAAAAGCTTTTTTTATCTGAATTGCAATTGCTCACCTTTGCTTTTGTAAAATACAAAAAAAAATCTTTATAGCCTGTTTGATCTTCTTTTTAATTTGGCTATGTTTTAGGCTCACAGCTCAAGAAAGCAGTCTTTGGTTTGTAAACAGCTGCTATTCTGCCCTTATCTGCTGGTGTGATTTTCCCAAAAAAGCTTGGGAAGACATTCATCTCGTTCCCCCAGGGATAGTCAGCCAGTGTTGAGGAATTGTGAATCTTCTCCTCCAGATGATGCTCACCTACCTGCAATCAAGCTAGAGAGTCACTGCACTAAGATTACTTAAGCACTGCATCCACCTGAGCCTGTGTACACTGCAGCGCCTTCTTCAATTAATTGTGCAAATATTATACTTTATTAACAGAAACTCTGTACATTTGTGTGAAAAGGAATAAAAACTGTGAGTTTTACTGCCTCTAGTGTTCATTTCTTTTGGAAACTGCAGTGATATGTACTTATTGGTACATATTTCATGTCTCGTTAAAAATTGCACTAAATTACTTCTATGCCATGAAACCAGGTAGAAATACTTTGTTTAAAAAATCACTTTTCAGTGTTAATTGATATTAAATGAAAAAAATACATATGTGGCTGTTTTATATATTTTAAATGCCCCATTTTCTTTCATTGTATCTTCAGTGCCCCTTCCCCTCAATCGAAGAGAAAATGCATTATTTACAGGAGCAGTTAAAGTAGGACACAGAAGCCTTCATGATGGCCATCCGGGAACTGCTGTTTCTCACACGTCTCACACGCTCTGTCATTTACCAGCATTTTCAGCTTGCCTGCTATTGATATAATATAATTGCTGGCTGTGGGAAGGAAAGAGAAAGAGAGAGATCAGGTTCTATCACAGGAATGTAGTAGTTACTGTATATGATAATTACATCTGTATATTACCCATAAATCATTCTCTCTGACCAAGATTACACATATTTTGTACATCTCTCTCTCTCTCTCTCTCTCTCTCTCTCTCTCTGTCTCTCTTGAATTCTAATATTGTTTTCAATTGTGTTTGAAAATGATTGTAAACTATTCACGTGTAATCATTCAAGTTCAATTTTATTTTTATATAATTTTTCAGCACACATCAAATGTCAAATTAAAATGAATTTAAAATTTCAATCTGCCCAACATTAAGTTTAAAATTAGCGTTACGGATTACAAAAGTGATACGTCTAAACTAACTCATGAGAATTTGAGCAAAGGTGTAACATCCACGCCAGGCTCCACCCTCACAGACACACAGCGATCACAATCACCAGAATATTCCACACACCTGTTCCTGACAAATCGACAACGTCTTACTTCGCAAGAACGGCAATACCGAATCGGCAGTCGTCACATGGTTTATACTGTGGACAATCGACCTGTTTTTATCTTCGTCCTCCAAGACCGGTGGTGAGTTCAATTTTTCCTATGAGTGAAAACATGCAACCATTTTCAACTCCTGTCACTCTTACTGCCAATGATGTGTCTATTTCTGTGGCCGCTTTAATTGATTCAGGCTCTGCTGGCAACTTTATCGCCGGGCACCTGGCACGGCGTCTGAAGATAAAGACCTCCCCCACTGATTTGATTTATCAAGTTCAGTCCATTACTGGCAAACCACTATCTGGACGTGATGTGAGATGCTGTGCAGGGCCGGTAGGAGTACAAGTGGGACTCTGTCACAAAGAGTAGATGTCATTTCTGGTACTGAAGGGCTCCAAGATGGATCTTGTGTTGGGGCGTCTGTGGCTGGCTAGGCACGAACCCATCCTCTCCTGGGGCACCGGAGAAATCCTCAAGTGGGGGTCACAATGCTGGCCCGAGACGCTTCAGGGGTTAGTATGGATAATTCCAAAATTGAAACCAAAGAATCTTAGGGTTCTCCAATTTTTATCGTAGGTTTATTGATAATTTCAGTATCCTAGCAAGTCCCCTAACCTCTCTCCTCAAAGGAAAGCCCAGAACCCTAACTTGGACACCAGAAGCTACTCTTGCCTTCGAAAGACTGAAGGAGGCTTTCACCTCAGCACCCATCCTTGTTCATTCTGATCTCCAAAAGCCGTTTGTCCTTGAGGTGGATGCTTCTACTACAGGAGTTGGAGCCATCCTGTCCCAGCAGCAGGGGAATCCACCACAACTCAAGCCGTGTGCCTATTTCTCCAGGAAGTTCAACCCGGCGGAGAAGAACTACGACATCGGCAAAAGGGAGCTCCTTGCAATCAAACTGGCTCTGGAAGAATGGAGACATTGGAGAGTTCAATTCATCCATTCCAGGTACTTACCGATCATAAAAACTTGCAATATCTTTGTGATGCTAAAAGACTTAACCCCCGTCAAGCCAGATGGGCTTTATTCTTTACCCGCTTCAAGTTCTCCATCTCCTATTGACCTGGATCCAAGAATGTGCATGCTGACACTCTCTCCCAAATCCATACTCCTGAGGAAGAACCTGAAACCACTGAACCCATTCTCCCTCAGCACATGTTTGTCTGTCCCATTCAGTGGCTGACCCCTCCAGCCACAGCCAATCCTGCTCCAGCTCCTCCGCCGGGTTGCCCACCGAATCTCCGTTTTGTGCCTGAGGCTGAGCGCATCCCACTTATTCACACTACCCACACGTCACTGGGCATCCAGGGACCAACAGAAACCTGAAAGATCAGTTCTGGTGGCCCGGCATGGAATGAGATGTGCAGCGGTACGTGAGAGGGTGTCGGGAATGCGCCATATCCAGGACTCCTAGACATCTGCCTGCAGGAAAACTACTACCTCTCCCGACACCTAACCGCCCCTGGTCACACCTAGGAGTAGACTTCATCACCTGTCTGCCCACCTCAGAAGGTAACACTTGTGTCCTGGTTATAATTGATCGTTTCTCAAAGTTCCCCCTTCTCATTCTCTTGAAAGGTCTGCCTACTGCCTAGGAAACTGCACTAATACCCTTCAACCAAGTTTTCAGAACCTAGGGACTGCCTGAGGATATTGTGTCCGACAGAGGGCTTCTTCAGGCTCCTAGGTGTGACTCTCAGTCTGTCCTCGGGCTACCATCCACAGGCTAATGGACAGACTGAGAGAAAGATCCAGGAAGTTGGGCAATTCCTCCGTACCTTCTGCCACAGCCACCAGGACACCTGGAACCAGTTTCTGGGCTGGGCCAAGTATGCACAAAATTCTCTGCGTCAATCCAACACTGGACTCACTCCCTTTCAGTGCGTGCTCGCTTTGTTACAGGTGTCTGTGAAAGTAAATCATTGTTTACTTTCATTGTTGATAGCATTGATCTTTCACTCAAAAAAATCACAAATATTGTGACCTTTCACTAAAGTGAAATAATTGAAAGTGGGGAGAAAGAAAAAAACAAACAAACAAAAATCAAACAGCACTTATGTGATTACACTTCCGGCTTTGCTACTGTTCGGACGCTCTTGCTTACTGCTCCGTGCTTTGCTCCCTTTTTCTATACTTTTCTCAGACTTTTCTAAGATTTTAAGCTCAGCATATCAGCACAGTGCTCAAACAACACATTTTTGGCACAA
>JAUCMT010000036.1:17883021-17893718 GCA_032357475.1 Enteromius thamalakanensis
GCGGAGGGTGTCCTCTCCCCGCTCTGGCAGATGGGCATCCGTATCCTTAACTATCTCGACGACTGGCTTATAATAGCTCACTCGCGAGATCTGTTGTGCATCCATGGGACATAGTGCTCCGGCACCTCAGCCATAGCAGTCGTGGCGTACATCAACAAACAAAATGGTCTATGCTCCCGCCGCATGTCACAAGTCTCCTGCATGCGGCTAAAATCACTGTGTGCTGTTCACATTCCAGGGATACTCAACCGTGCAGCCGATCAGCTCTCATAGCAGTCCACCCACCCTGGAGAATGGCAGCTCCACCCCCAGGTAGTCCAGCTGATCTGGAGCCACTTCGGCGAGGCCAAGATATACCTCTTCGCCTCCCCCGAGTATGCCCATTGCCAGTTATTTTATTCCCTCCACGAGTCCAACAAAGCACTCTACAAGGATGCACTGGCTCACAGCTGGCCTCCTGGGCTCAAGTATGCCTTTCCCCCAGTGAGCCCCTGTGCAAGATCAGGGAGGACGAGGAACAAGTCCTGCTGATAGCCCCTTACTGGTCCTCCCGGACATGGTTTGCTGACCCCATGTTCCTCGGGGCAGCCCCTCCCTGAAAGATCCCCTTGAGGAAGGACCTTCTTTCTCAGGGAATGGGCACCATATGGCACCCGTGCCCCGAGCTGTGGAACCTGCATGTCTGGTTCCTGGACGGGATGCGGCAGACTACTCTGGTCTTTGAAGCGCTGTCGTAGAGACCATGTCCCAAGGGAGAGCCCCCTTTACGAGGCAGGCTTACGCTCTGAGACGGGGTCTGTTCGTCAACTGGTGCTCTTCACACTAGTGGACCCACAGAGATGCAGGATCAGAGTTGTGCTACCTTTTCTGCAGGAGAAGTTGGAGCACAGGCTGTCCCCTTCTACTCTCAAAGTGTATGTCGCTGCCATAGTCGCATATCACAACGCAGTGAAGGGTGCGTCCCTCGTACCCTCTTGGGACCTTGCCGTCGCCCTACATGGCCTGCGGCAAGCTCCCTTCGAGCCCCTTCAGTCTGCAGATCTAAAGTATCTGACGCTAAAGACAGTGCTTCTCATTGCGCTGGCCTCCATTAAGAGGTCTCTGTCGCAAAAAGTGCCTAGAGTTTGGCCCGGCGGATTCACGTCATCCTGAGACCCCGGCCCGGCTATTTGCCCAAGGTTCCTACCATGCTTTTTCGCGTGGCTCATGGCACCTCTCTAGCAGATATCTCTAGGGCTGCGGGCTGGGCAACACCCAACACCTTCCCAGGTTTTACAACCTCCCCATAGAGGCCGTGTCTTCTCGCATCCTTAATCATGACAAATGGCGCGCAAAAATGATCCGTGCGCCATTTTTCTCAGTGTTTCACTTAAACTGAGGGAACTAAAATATACAACATCAAAAACATTTCATTGTACACAAGGAGTACTTTTTCTCCCTCTATTCACCAAACCCATCTTGAGTCTTTGATGAAAAAAACTAATTGTTTAGTTTCATCTGATCAAAGAAGCCAGTCCCATTTGTAGTTCTAGTCCTGTCTGACAACTGGACATGCTGGAAATTGTTTTTGGATGAGCGAGGAGAATTTTTCTTAAACCCTCCTAAATTAAGATGTGCTTACAGTATGTAGGGGCTGTTTGACTTTTTTTTTTGTTTTTAATGTTTTCTGACCCTGAGCCAATGAGAATACCATGGTGGAAACAGAAAAAATGGGAACAAAATTAGCATAGCTACTGTTCAAACTAAGAAAATGAAGATTTTGTCTGGATCCTGTGTATTAAGGGCTCAATTAAGCCACCTTTGCTCAGATTTACCAAGGGTACCAGTATTAGTGTAGGGCACTGTAAATGTGAGACTTGCAACTGACAATATATCCACAACATGCTGCTGTGAACATGTGAGAAATATATATATTATTTTGTCGCATACCAGTTAAAGACAGAACCTCCTGCTAACACTATGTCTGAAGATAGATTGGAGAAAAAGCAGCACTGAATGTTATTTGTGTGGGATATATAAGCTTTATCCTCAGATTAAGCACAGACACTCATCCAGCATGAAATAGGAGGAAGGGAGAGTTGATAATGTGTGGTGTGTGTGTGTGTGTGTGTGTGTGTGTGTGTGTGTGTGTGTGTGTGTGAAACATGGAGGCGCCTCAAGCAAGTGATGGCTGGCTTCTCTCTCTCTCTCTTTCATTTCATCTGCTGTCATTCTGCAGTCGAGGATGGGCTGAGCTGCCTGCAGCAATGCTCTTCTCTTGCTGTCATAGGTTCAGTGGATGATGCTTCCTCTCCATCTCCATCACTGCTCAGCACATTTATTTCAGTAGTGCAGTGTCCATGCAGCCTCTCGTCTTAAGCATGAGTTCTCAGCTGCATTTGCTTCAGGACTCTGGTTGTACACTGGCTATTAACTAGTGACTCAATATAGCATCAGAACAGCATTACCTTAAAAGCAAATGTTGCTGCTGCTGCTGCTGCAAAAAAAAAAAGTTATGGGGTCTAGAATAAATCTTAACTTTCTTGAATCAAGATTTGTTTACTTGAGAAGCAAAATATTTCCTTGTAATTGTAAATTTTCAGAAATTGTCAAAATGAAGTGTGTTGAAAACATGAAGAGTATTATTAAGAGTATTATTATCTAACTTCATTGATAAATATATGTTCTTGCTTTAAGATTTAAGATTAATATTAATATTTATATCTTAAATCTTTTGTAATTTGTAATTTGGCTTGATTTGAAAATATTTAAATATTTGTATCCTGGAAAACAAGGCAAACTATTGAGCATGAAAACCATTATTTGCAGAGTTTGTTCTTGTCGTGTTCCAGCTGTCTATCCCTCTGTCTGTCCTTCATTCTCTCTGTCTAATTGGAGCAGCTTTAGTCGAAGCTGCAGCAGGAAGTGGAGTCGTGGGATGTGACCTCTTAGCTTGGCTGTCACTTCCTCCAGGGGTTCCTGTAGTAACAGAGGTCAGGCTGACTGTAGGCAGAGAGAGCTCCACCTCATCCCTCACTAATTATGGCTGGGGAAGTGCTCAGATGAGTCCGCAGTGTTTAGATGAGCCGCATACAAACTACTGTACATTAACAATGTTCATGAACATGGTCATGTGTCAAAATACTTTACTACTCATTTTCATCATTATATTGGTTGTTTTCTCACTTCAAATCCAACAAATTTGTGAAATTTCTGCTATCTTTCTATAAAGAATAAATAACACTTTCTTTGATATTTTGACCAGAACAGTTATTGTTCAGATGTTGTTTATAGTTATATCATACCGTGGAGATACTAATATATCTTTTGTTAATATTTTGAAAAAAAAAAAAAATTAAGTAGCCTATATAATGTTATATTTTTAATGTTTTATTTTATAACATATTTGTTTAAGTTTAGTAGTGAAATGTTGCCTTGATAAATAAATAAATAATTACATATTAATGATTATTAATTAGTATGAAAAACTTTTCATTAACTATAATAATCCACAAGTAATCAACAGTTTTCTTATTTGGTCTTGTTTCCTTATTTGGTCTTGTTCCTGTTCTTGTTTATCCGCCTCACCTGTGTTATTCAACTGCCCATAGTTTCTCCTTGTGTATTTAAGCCCTTGTATTTTGTCTAGTGTGGTGGATTCGTCAAGGTTACTTTGTATGTGTATGTATTCTTGTATCTGCCGTCTAAGAGTAAAGTTCATGTTTGCATTGCCTTCGTTGTCTTCGCCTGTTTTCGCTATGTTTAGAACCATTTTACTCATGAGGATTGTTGGCTTCTCCCCACAATATATAATTTCATGTTTTACTATACATGTGGGGACAATCAGTGCCTGCAATATGGACAAAACCTGACCTGCATACACACACATACTCTCACCTCAGCCACATCAGCAGAGAGGAGCTTAGGATCTTCTGTGTATGCCAGTCTCTCACACTGAGACGAAAGAGAGAGAGAGAGATAGAGGGAGAGGGAGAGCACTTGGTTTTGTTCAGAGGTATAAACCCTGCTGGACAGTACCAAAAGAGGAAAATGCTTTACATTGTAAAATCTTAGTAAAATCTCTCAGAAAAGCAGAATAGATAGTAGTTTTTAAATAGGCTATGGGTTTATTACCGACACACACATTACAACAACAGCACACACATTGCTATTTGTCCATGTGTGCAATAATTCACATTTCATTTGAATGTTTTAATGGTGATAAAGACCACTGAGTCACATAGTCCATTATGTCAGTAATAAGTGGATATATGTGATGCTGAAAAGTGCTTGTTGGATAACCTGAAATGTGAAAGGTATCACACAGAGCTGCAGAGGACGTTGGCAAAAACAGATTTTTTCGTGTCACTACACTGCCATCTAGCGTACGGCAGCACTCTTGACTTCCATCTCCACCCAGTTCTGCAGTCTACATTTTTACCTTACAGTTTTTTTCACTAACAAGCGCTTAACCATACTTCAGAGACATTTTCTAAACTCTTAACACATTTAGCACAGCATCGGCCTTTTGTGGCCATAACATTTACACATTACACACTCCTCAAAGTCCTCCTTTTACTGTATAAGTGTAAATGTAGTAGAAATAATAGAACCTCTGCCACTGAGTCTAAGCTAGACTGGAATCAGCTGTGGTTGGCCCAATTTACCCAACATAAATCAGCTTTGTGTCAATTATTCAGTTGTTTGTGTATTATCAGCTGAGATATATTTTTGATATCGATATTGTTTTTGAACGAATATATCTGTCACGTTGAGACGATGAGGAGGTGTGTGGATTACCTTTATTTCAGTCGCTAACAAGTGCTTACCTATACTTCAGATACTTTTTCTAAACTCTTAAAACATGCTCACAACTACAAAACACAATTGGCCGAATGGATAATTTTCTTTTCAAAAATACATTTTGTTAAATATATACTAACTCTTTATTTCAAAATATAATACATCTTTCTCTGCACACACAAACTTTATCAAAACACTGGAAATCTGACTCAAAATCAAATTATTCTGTCAAAGAATAACACTTGTTTTTACTTCTCAAGGTACATGCAGTCAAAGTACACCAGTTTTCAAAATACTGGCTATTGTTGACATTAAAAAATGGCATAAAAATGTTGTGTGTTAACATTCGTAAATACTACAAAAACAATCCATAATTTTGTTGGGAGGTATAACTTGTCTGTTAAGAAAATGTAAGCATTGTGGAACTGTGTTCACTGACTTCATATTGGATGAAAACCACATGACATGTGTGAATGGTATGACCACAAAAGGCCGATGCTGTGCTAATTCTGTTAAAAGTTTAGAAAAAGTATCTGAAGTATGGATAAGCGCTTGTTAGCGACTGAAAAAAAACTGTAAAATACCAGCAAAGTCTGCTGTAAATCCTAGCTGAAATCTTAAAGTCTGTCTTTAAATACATTGAATTGTTATTTTAGAAATTGTGTGTGTGTGTGTGTGTGTGTGTCATTTTTGCTCATTCAACCAGTAAAGCATTTGTGAGACAGGCAGTGATGTTCTGTTGCGGTTAATCTCAAAGGTGTTTGATGAGGTTGATACAAACTCATCCAACCATGTTCTTATGGATCTTGTTTTATGCACTGGAGAACAGTCATGATGGAATAGAACAAGGCTTTCCCCAAACACAAAATGATGAAAGCATGGTATCGGCCCAAAATGTCTTGGTACGCAGAAAAATTAAGACATTACTCATTACTGGAATATTATGGCTAGCCTGATAGTATTTTCCCTTCTCCAGCAAACTTTACTTTTTGATAGGGCTGGGCAATCTATCGTACAATATATTCATGTGCATCAGTAAAGCCGGTTCTTTGATTAGTGGTAAATCTACATCATTTGTTTTCAAATGGAGCAGCACTTAATACACAGAGCTGTAGATCACTTACAAGCTACGCAATATTGCATTGAGTTTCAGGGATGATTAATTTGCACTGGTGATGGAGATTTACCGCTAATTACAGAACTGGCTTTACTAACAAGATGTGCGTGAATATATTGTGCAATATATTACCCACCCCTCGTATTTGCCAGACTCAGACTCTCTCAGACAGACCACCAAACAGAGAAGCGTGATTCGATACTTCACAGAACAGGTTTCTACTGCTCTAGAGTCCAGTGCTTAACTCCATTTCATCAGAAGCTTGTCATTATACTTACTGATGCGAGGCTTGCATTCAGCCACTTGGCCACAGAAACCTATTCCAGAAAGCTCCTGCCACACAGATATTGTGCTGATATTATTGCTAGTGGACATAGTGGGCAGAGTGCTCACAACTTTTAGTCTTTGCTACTGACTAATCTAATTAAGTAACAATGTAACCAAAGCCACCATCACTTAGACTGTTTCTCAATACCAAAAACTATTATTTAAAGGGGTCCTTGGATGCAAAATTGACTTTACACATCATTCGAACATAAATGTGTGCTGAAAGTGTGTGTACACATCCATCCAATAATGATAAAAATCCCTATTTTAAAATTTCCTTTCTCAAATAAGGCTGTTCTGAGATTCCTGTCAGAATTACATAGTTCTTCACAGGCCCCTCCCACGAGTTGATTGACAGGTCCGTACGTCTGTCACTGTGCGGACTCTGGTGCTGGGAAAGACAAGATGTCTCGGATTAAGTGATTAAGGCGTTTAGTTGTTGGATGTAATAATAAATATAGCAGTCATTATTTACTCCTGACATCTGAGCCGCTGAACAGATAATTACTGTCAATTCAGTTTCTGAAGGGAATATGCCCATCCCAATCTACATAAATGCATCCATGCTCTTTCATTCGTGATCCAGCTTCATCTACAAAAAAGTGATTTATGAATTTTTATTAATATTTGTAACTTTCCTAATAATATGCTAGTTAGTAAGTTTACAGTCTGTTCGTCACGCCATGGAAGAGAGGGGTGGGGTCAGCAGAGCTCATTAGAATTTAAAGTAACATGGACTAGAATAACTTGTTGAAAAAACTGCTGATTTTGACAGGGCAAAGAAGGTGTTTTTTTACATTATCTTTGGAAAATTTTAACCATGTTACAGATGTAATTTACAAACATTTCATTAATGCTTTAAAGAATTATATCAACTAAATAAAATTAGCATCTCATGACCCCTATAATTATTTATATAAAATATTATTTATTGAAAAATAATATTTATTAAATGAAAAGGCCAATATAAAAGTTATGCAATTCAGTCAAAAGTACAAAGGCACTCTGATATAGCATTAAAGTTATATAAAGCCCTCAATGAAACCAAAGATTGGCCACAAAATGTACCCTAAACAAATGATATCTTATGTGTAACCACTATAGAGGCAAACTGCAGAAAGTCTGGAAATGCATGACAGCGGGTCAGTGGCTGTGGACGGGGCCTAATGAATGTGATGTCATAAACTACACAAAAAAAACTATTATACTACTAACTGCAGTTTTGCAGTTTGGTGTCGAAAGAAAAGTGGAAATAGAAAAAAAATAAAAATTTGCTGCTATCAAGCTAACTATGTTCAGAATAGCATACTATCACACTGTTATTAATTCTGCAGTAGCCACATTTTCTTTATGGATGAAATATCGGGATGACCTACATCATAATGTGCACCTTATAACAAAGAAAACTTTGCAAAATACTAAATCTCACATTTTCTAATACATTAATTCAGCAAGCGTGCATTAAATACAATTTTAATGTTACAGAAGATTTCATGTTTGGTTTATTCTTCTTACACTTTCTATTAATCAAATAATCTTGAAAAAAGTATAAGTGTTTTAACAATGATAGTTATCAGATATGTTTCTCTAGCAGCAAAGCTATGCTTACTGGCATGATTTCTGAGGGATCATGTGACACTGAAGACTGGAGTAATGATGCTGAAAATTTAAATTTGCATCAAGGGAATAAAATATATTTTAAATGACATAAAAACAAATGAAAAACAACAAAAACAAAAATATTTGTTTTATATTGAAATAATATTTCACAATATACTGTGATTAATACTGTAGTAGTAAATTTACACTGCTTTTTTTAAATGACCATCATTTGGAGAAAAGATTGGAGAAAAATAACCTAACAGGTCTCTTTGTCGTTCTTTCTGGCTTTGTTGTTACAGTCTGATGATCTGGATCCCTTTCAGGACATTCTAGAGGACAGCGCGTACACTACTGATGTCGGCATTCCCAGTCCCAAACCAAAATTTCCTCCTTGCAAAGAAAGCAAAAAGGACCTGATAACGTAAGCATGGCAGGGGAATGATGTGATCGCACACTGCACTTCTAGCTTCACCCGTCTCCTGCTGTCTCCTCTTCTTTATCTTCTCCTGCTCTCAACTACTGCATGCACCATGATCGAGCATAAATTTACAGTACACTTAGTTCCCCTTCAGTCGAGTCACTCCGACGTTAAATATGGGAACTCGCCTTCGAGTGTTACAGTTTTTTTTTGTCGCTAACAAGCGCTTACCCATACTTCAGATACTTTTTCTAAACTCTTAACACATACTCACAAGTACATAACACAATTGGCCAAATAGATAATTTTCTTCTCAAAAATACATTTTGTTAAATATATACTAACTCTTCATTTCGAAATAGAAGACATCTAGAGATCCTCCATGGCCTACGGTAGGCCCCATTAGAGCCACTCGCCGAGCTTAAATCTGTCACTCAAGACATCGCTCCTCTTGGCGCTGGCCTCCATCAAGAGGGTAGGGGACCTGCTTTCTCTTTCAACGAAACGTGCCTGGAGTTCGGTCCGGCTGATTCTCACGTCAAGGACTGAGACCCCAGCCCGGCTATATGCCCAAGGTTTCTACCACACCCTTCCGAGATCAGGTAGTGAAACTGCAAGCTCTTCCCCAGTAGGAGCCAGACCGGGCCTAGAGTTGTTGTGTCCTGTACACGCATTGCGCTTTTACTTGACCACACTCTGAGCTTCAGACGCTCCCAGCAGCTCTTGTCTGCGATGGAGGACAGCAGAAAGGGAATGCTGTCTCCAATCTGAGGTTGGCCCATTGGGTAGTAGAAGCCTTCTCCCTGGCTTATCTTTGCCAGGGAGAGCCGTGCTCCTTAGGTGTCAGAGCCCACTCCACAAAAGAACTGCGTGTGGCCTCAGCCCATGCGTTGGCTCACAGCGCCTCTCCAGCAGATATGTGTAGGGCTGGTCCTCTTGTAGTGGCTGTGTCCTCCCGTGTCTTCAGTGGAAGAAAAAGCAGGTGAGCGGGAGGCCGGCTGGTGTCGGGTTGCTGTGCCATTCCTACGGGATCCGTGCACTTTCTCAGTGGTTCCCCTCAGCTAAGGGGAACTTCAAGTTGGCCTGTCCCGCAGTCGGACCTATATGTAGAGTAGCTCCGGACTGTGCTCCTTCTGGGTCTCCTTCGCCCAGTAGGTTGTGGCTACAAATTTTAATGTTCCTCAGTTAACCAGAAGGCTTGTGTTTTCCTTCACTTATATCCAAAATCTTATTGATATAGTTTATTATTCAATGCCTTAGGGTCGTGGCCTTTTCCAGGGGTCTGTTCCCATATGTAATGTCAGAGTGACTCAACTGAAGGGGAACGTCTAAGGTTACAAGTTACCTCCTTCAGGGAACGTAGGTTACCTTCGTAACAAAGCGTTTTTGAATGCTTTATCCTTTCATTCAAGCTGTTCATTGCTCAGCTTCTCTAGGATGTCATTTAAGACTTACACAATCTTGCAGACAGTGAAGCTAAACTGGAAACAATGAACTAGAAATAAAAATGATGAAAATGTCATAGATATTTGGGCAACACTTTGCGTAAACAACCAATCAGAGTTCAGGTTCAACCAGGCACCACTGCATCGACTGATACAGGACCAAAAGGGTAATTGAATTAGGTCTGTCAATTTAACAGATTCATTTAATGATTTGAAAAATAAGCTAATGCTATTATGGATTATGAAAGGTTCATATTTTGGTTTTGGGAGTCCCGAACAACAGGTTGATATGCATGCAAGGTCAAAAAAACCTTTAATTTTCTTATAATATCCATTTATATTTATTTTATGTGCTCAATGACTTCCAAACGATTCGTTTAACGATTCATTTTTCCAAACCCATCCAGACAGTGATTAGTTGATTTAATTTCAGTGTTTGTGAGCTTTTAAGGCTATAATAATGATTTAGCATTTTCATTCAGACAACACGAAAAGTTCAACAAGTAAACAGGCAATATGCTAATGATTCATGCTGACATTAACATGAAGCGGCTCGGGACTCCTTTAAAATAACTTGTTTCGATGAATCAGATTTTACTCTTTTTGAGAGACAATAACTTTATACATGGTGCACTTTCAGATTTAAACCTATTCACTTAGTGGTGTTTTTTTATCCATAATAGGGGCCTTTTAAATTAGCAGTCATTTAGTTAACAATGTAGAAAAATATAGTATTGTCACGGTTGATTCGTATAGAACAGAGAGCGCTGAAGTCGTTGAAATGAAATAATAAAGTATTTTTAATAAACAAGAAACCAAACACAGTGAACTCCAACGTAACACATTCATTGACCGACAAGACTGAACTCAAAAGACATGGCATTTATGCACAGGGGTAAATGAACTAAACACAATACAGGTGAGGGAAACAGGTGGGGCTTAATCAACTAATAAATCACACAAACGACAGGAAATCCAAATAAGGGCAAACAGGAACTTAAATGGG
>JAUCMT010000036.1:17915977-17930598 GCA_032357475.1 Enteromius thamalakanensis
AACTGTTCTTATGAAAAAATAATTTATGAGATGATAAACATTGGGGATGCTCCGATCACGATCGGCCGATATGTTTGCCGTTGTTCAATGACGAGCTGCGCAGGACATGTTCATTATCAGCGTGGATTTACGCAGCTCGTCAGTGTACAACGGCTGTGTGTAGTATATACGACTCAATGTGAAATCACGCACCTGATGGCATTTACTGGTCGAAACTCATCCAGTGAGAAATGTTCCGCGGTGCGATTAAAATGCGTTAAAAAAAATTAACGTGTTATTTTTGTGTAATTAATTAATCTAAATTAAAGTCCCGGCCCTATAAAATACACAAAATTTTCTGAGAGAAAAATAAGATAAGGCTATTGTAAGAATAAATAACAATGCACTAGTGTAAAGGTAACATAACAGATGTGTAAACTGAAACTGAACGTTATTAAAACTGTTTGCTAGGGCTGGGCAATTTAATCGTCAATGAATGCATGCGCATCACGTAAGCCGGTTCTTTGATTAGCGCTAAATCTCAATCAGCTGTTTTTGAGATGCGCTGCAGTTGATACACAGAGCCGTATCACTGAGGAGCTACGCAATTTTGCGATCAAAATGGGAAAATTTAATAATTTTGTTAATATAAATAACGAAAATAAATTCATTCAATTTCGAGAAAAAACTGATTATATAACGAGAATAAAGTCGTTAAATTTTGAGAAAAACCTCATGTTTCGAGAAGTGAAAGTGCAGAACAAAAGACTTGTTTTGGAGCGTTCCCGTCAGCATCTCACTGTTAATGAAAAGATTTGAATTTGTGCATTTTGTCCTTTCTCTTCCATCGGTTATTTTTCTCAGAGAGGATCCGTAGAGTCCGAGTGAGTTAGTAAGGAAGAGGGAAGCGGCATTGTGTGGAATTTGCTGCAGTCAGGATTTGTAAGCCATTCATTCTCAGTGCCATTGTGGAATGCAAAGCCAGTAAAATCCCTAAAGCTTTGCTCATTTGCACAGAGGAGATATGGACCCGGATAGTTATTAAAAGATCACTCCTGGCCCTCTCTTCCTGTGCTGTGCTGCGGGGAAAGTTTGCTACACTATTTCAAAGTTAAAAAGCTGAAAGTGAGGCGTGATGTAGAAAGTGAGGAGAAGATCTATGAGCAGAGTGACAAAGCTCAATAATGTGCTGTGCAAGAACAGAAATGAAGCAGTCAATCAGCGATTTCCTAGATCATTTCCTGGCAGTACATCTGAAGCTTTTGTTTGACCGTAAATTATTTGTTTTATTGCGCTGAATGTTTTGTACATGACACACACATGTTCATTTTGCCTGGACAGCTGTTTGTGTGGCTTTTAAGTCCATATATCTTATTAAAAAGTGATTTTATGAAGTCAAACACAATCTATGACTTCTTTCACCTGATTGAAAGACTGTTTTAGCAAGCTCTTTTGTGTGTGTGTGTGTGTGTGTATATATTTTTTTGTGCAATTAAACGTAAGAATAACTTGTGCTCCAGATGAAAACATACCGAACTGTAGCAGCTCGGCTTTACTTGATATTTTAGAAAAGTCTCAAATATGATCATCAGGCTTTTGAGGAATGTTTATTTGTTCATTTCTAAGCCATCATTGCATTATGTTAAATGCTTTCACGTTTATTATGTTAATTATGTTTATGTTGCATCATCAAACTCAGCATTTCAATGTAATTTTACTAAGATATGATATTCATGTCATTTAATGCAAGTAGTTTGTAATACTGCTAGAAAGATTTACATTACAGGCATAAGAATTTCAACAAACTTTTTGGGTACATAAATATCAGAATCTCCACCAAATATTTCTGATGTGTTTTTACCTCCTTATGAGCTGTAAATGTATCCTATACAGTATAAAGCTAAAACAGAAATGACATACGCAGACTTCTAACGTATACTTTTTAGAGTTTCATTTGAAAACATGAGGTTTGATACGTCAGACGTCACAGGGTGTATTGTGTCCGTCTCAGGTTCTGTGTTAGGTTGTGTTATTTTGTCACTCAGGAATTTCCCCTGTGATATCATTAGGCTGGACATGAGCCTACAAGGACCAAGACCACTTCCTGTTTTTTGTTTACATACATTCTCCTTCTATCAGGTCACGTATGTTTTCTGCCCTATATAGTTGTGAAAAAAGTGAACCCTTTTCAGAATAGTTTGTTCTATTTCTCCATTATAAGAATTGCTTATCCATGCAGGTTTTTTTGCACACTGTCAGGCGTGCACTCATGTTTTCTTAAGAAAAGGCAGGAGTACGGTACAGTATTGAAATTGAAATATGTGCAAAATCTGCAAATCTATTAAGAAACCCCCCACAACACAAGCAAAACAAAAATACAAAACGGTTTATAAATCTGTTGTCAACAGTCAGCAACAGTCTGGGGAATGCATTCAGACGGCTGACCTATTTTCTGTCTTTCAGTTTAAACTCTTATTTCAGTAACATATTTAAAATCAGCAATATCCAAGCTTAAACTTTATTATCAAACCAGTCAATATATGATGGCATCAAAAGAGAAGCTATAAGGAATAGTTCACCCAAAAATGTAAATTCTGTCATCGTTTATTCACCCTCAGGTACTTCTAAACCTGTATGAATTTGAGCTGAACACAAAGGAAGATATTTTGAAAAAGGTAACCAGGCTGTTTTGGGTCATTATTGACTTTCATAGTATTTTTATTTCCGTACTATGGAAGTCAGTGTTGACCCAAAACTGATTTCAACTTTTTTCAAGACATCTTCCTGTGTGTTCGGCAGAACGAAGACATCCATACAGGTTTGGAAGTACCCGAGGGTGAATAAACCATGACAGAATTTTCATTTTCGGTGAACTATTCCTTTAAACAAAAGCAAAACAAGAAAAACAGTAATCCACATTTGAAGCTGTTACTTGTCCTTGCTTGCGTCTGAAGAGTTTGCATCAGTGTTTATGCCTGCGCTCTTCTGAGGACTGCAGAACTGAGCTGAATGTGGGCTTTGTTATGGTTATGTGGCGTTATCAACCATATCATCCATCTTGGCCTCTTTCTGAACACATCTCGCATGTGTTGTGTGCTTTTGGTTGTGAAAGTCACTGCTGCCAAAAGCTGCTGTTAATCAGTCCAAGCCCTTTTATATGAGTTAAGCTCTCAAACATGTGGCCAAGATAGCAGAACCCAGACCCATGAGACAATGAGTCACAAACCCATTCAGATACAGTAACAGTCTGTTGTGGCTTTTTGTTTTGACAATAAATGTAACTCATTATGTAATAATCACCAAAGGCTCAATTGCTGTTGTGTGCGTTTCTTTCTAAGCTTGTGTGTGTGTGTGTGTGTTGTACATTGTTTTATTAGACAATGTAAAGTATTGCATCTTACATGTTCCCTGCCGAGAGGAAGTCTGAGTCTTTCAGCATGAGCTCATGGATTATAATAGATAGTTTATGTCAGACCTGCTTTGTTTTGTCTGATGTTTAACCCTGTGTTCTCTAGTTCACTCTCTGATAAGCCAGTAGGCAACTTTGATAACATGCATGACGGATTTTGTTTATGTTTAACTGTTACAGTGCCTTCAGATCAGTTTGCCAACTAATATTTCAATGAGCCATTTTAAATCAGCAATGCAGTCTAAAATGAATCTCAATTGATTGATTTATTTTTACACTGGCCCATATGTGGTTTAGCACAGAGGCTGAACACACTTTATGGCTGTTTCTGTGGTTCTTTGGTACTGTATCGGTGGTTAGCTCTTTTATTTGGAAAGTGGGACTTACTTTACAGCCACTCTGTAGGGTGTTCCAGGTTCTCTCATTCACTTTAATATCAGGGGTGCCAGCCAAGTAATGTAAAGGGCAATGAACATGCATTTCATATAATAGATGTTACTATACCATGGATACTGCTTGATGAACACAAAACAAGATTTAATTTTTTTTGTATATGCATAAAAATCGATGGTTCCAACAGATTCTGCATGAACATTGGTAACAAGCCAAGTTCTTGCATTGTAATTGTCTTAACACGTGTTGATGAAGGTGCTTTAAAGGCAATGCAGATATAATCATTCTTCATTTGAAGCCACTAAACGAACAGAATCTCAGTAAAAATAAAGGTGCTAAAGATGCCACAGAAGAACCATTTTTGGTTCCACAAGGAGAAATTTAGTCAAAGGTTCTTTAAAGAACCATCACTTTTTTATAATCTGAAGAACTTCCTTTCTCAACAAAGAACCTTTGTGAACATGACAGATGATAAAGGTTCTTCATGGAACCATTTAGACAAAAAAAGTTATTCTATCTTCAGCAAACCAGTTGTTTTTCGGGAGACTGGTCCACCTCTGAGCCGTATGTTAGTAAGGCATGATGTGAATGTGTGGAGAGATCAGTGGATGAGTTCAGGGTGTTTCCTCAGGCGGGATGAGGGCCTGCTGGAATCTGAGCAGTCCGTGTCTGAGCACGTCTCTGTGAGGGGGGCGTCCCTCATCTGAGGGGCTGTCATGCAAGGTCGTTTGTCTTCTAGCGTTTCAGAAGAACAGACGACCCAGAGAGAAGCGCAGTGAGAGAAGATTTCAGATCATACTGCCAGTTGCAAGACTCAAAAAAAAAAAAAAAAAGTGAGAAAACAACAATGACGTTTATCTGTCTGTAATTTACTGCTTTTTACTTTCCTAATGTGAAAATGAGTCGTTTCCGGTTCGTCTGAGATCCAGGAACAATTCACGGTGTGTAAATTGGACACAAAGTTTTGTGCTTGATGAATCGACCCACAAATTGATTAGTTGGACATGTTATTCTATCATAAAATTAGATTGGTTGGGCTGTTGGTCTATGTATCACTAATTAATTATACATTTTTATGCATTAGAAGTAGTGCTGCACGATTAATCATATCGCAATCGCAATATTATTACAGCAAATGTTGCGATTATATCAAATAAAAAATGCATTTTTCAGAGAAAGAGGCATTTAACCCCACCTGGGTACTATTCCTTAACCAGAGAGATTTATAATAGTGTGTTTGTTGGTGGAAGGAAAAAAAAAAATTTTTTGAACTCACGTGTGTGTGTTGCTTTTTGGCCTATATTTGTCGTTTTCATTTGACATATCTGGGTGATTCTGCTACTGTTTGATTGCAGTGTGTTTCTGCAGTAATTGTTTTGGGATTCTAATTTCCAATTCATTTGGATTAATCATGTCTAAGCAATTAAGTCATTTTTAAACTACAGTAGTTGATGAATAAAACAGCAGCTGGTTGCCAAATTTACCTAGAGTAAGCAGTTTTTAACCTAGTATCTCTTTAAATGTACCATCACAGTTTAGTATTCATTTTAAATGATCAGCTAGTCTAGGTTTTGGGTACTCTCCTCTAGGTTACCTATTGTAACCCCGTTCCCTGATGGAGGGAAAGGAGACGTTATGTCGTGACGACAGACTGGGTATATGACCCAGTCTGTCGTCACGACATAACGTCGTAAGTGACCGACAGACAAGGGAACTAAACTTTCGTACATTTGAGGTACAAATTAGTTTTTTGCAAGTGATATTGAATGATTTTAGTTTATTAATGTGTAACCCAGATGTTTTTACTTGTACGATTTCTGTGGAAGTTAAAGATAGTAGATCACAGATATAAATAAGATGTTTGGTGTTTATCCAAGAGTTTTCATCAGTTATGTGGTCAGTCAGGAATTCCCAGCAATTGAATTTATGAACACTGTGACCTCGCAAGACCTTTAACACAGCTGCAGATGTAAATGGAGTAAATCGTTAAAGTAGGAACTATTTTTAAACAGTTGAGTTTTAGCGTTATCGAGGAGCTTTGCTGCCCTACCATTGGTGCAGAAGGCGCAATGATATTACACAGTGCTGGGGACTATTTTCTGGTGCTGCGTAATATCATTGCACCCATCATGGTACAGCAGCAAAGTTCCTTGATTATTACACAGAGTCATATCGGCCTAGAAAAACACAACTTTTCATTTTCCGTCAGGCTTAGTACATGATGAAACTACAGAAGAGTCAAGTTTTAAATTTTTGAGCGAGACACTAACGGTCTAATCAGATTCAATGAGCTATGCTAAGCTGCAGCTAAGTGGGACCGCCAGACCTGGAGATGAAATTCTTCTCCTTCATGTTAATCCAAAAACCTCAACTTTCTTTCTCCACATAAAGCATTAAAAGAAAGTAAAGGGATTTGGAACGACATGAGGACGAGTAAATGATGATACATCACAAGCAGATTTATAGCAGTAATCTTGTGAAAAACTAGATCTTGTTATAAGTTAGAGTTCAATACCAGTTCTCTGAGACAGTTAGTTGGCATACGCCCTGTTTACACAGCAGTTTGGTGGTTTTTGTCAAGTCAATGTTGTGATCTCTGTGAGAGAAAAAAACAGCCAGCCTTCGACTGCTTGTAGTCTTATCCGTGAGTTATTTGTTGTAATAATGGACTAAATTCACGTATGATGCCGGTGTAGATACTGTGAACTAGTACCCTGCCGTCCTATTACATGCCTGATTCAGTTTCAAAGACACAACATAATTAGTAAGCAGTTTCTGTTGGATGCAATTTTATTTAAAATGTTTCAAAGCAGCTGCATTGAGGACATTCAGAGTGAGTAAGCCAGCTGTGGCAAGAAAAACCTCCTACAGATTAAGCAGGATGAGGAAGAAAAATGGCAGTATGGCTTAAATAGTATAAGTAAAGTAATCCTGTTCCTCAGTTCGCAAAATGTGCATTGTGAACACAAATCGGCCCGGGCTCACATCATTTATTTCCATTTGCGAATTCCAGTGTAGTTTGACCATCAGAAGCCTCCATACAAACCAGCTGAGGGACGCGGCTGTGTACTTTACTAGTTTAAACTTTTTGACATCCTAGCAGCTGCCAAACTACACTGTTTCATCTGTCAAAAACACCCATGGTTCACATAAACATGGTTGGTTTTGTCTCAATCTAATGCAAATATCTAAGAAATAAAAAATTGGATATCAACTCATTTGTGCCGTATGTAGTTCTAGTACAGCAGCCTAATATGACAACCAGTAGTATCTGTAGTATTCATACGAAAAATCCAGATCCAAAAAGCAACAGTGTAAACACAAAGAGGTCTGAGACAACTTTTTGCTTTAGTGGACCAAACAATGATCCGGATCCTCTCTTAGGCACTTTGATAGTGTGAACACAAAGAAAACTGAGTACTGAGTACACTTGGTCCCTTTGAATTGTCTAGCCCAAAGTGTATAAAGTTAGTAATGTGTATTATATGTTTTTTAAAAAAACATAATATTGGGATACAATATCGCGATACAAGCAGTGCTGAGGAAAAAATATCTGCCTTATCAGAAACAGTTCCTTAGAAAGAGGAGTAACAGGAGAACAATAGGAATTGTTGGTCGGTCTGGATCTGATCAGTTCAGAAGCTTGTGAGGTAAAGTCAGACTAATTATGGTTCATATACATGTTATATCTTGAGAATAACAGTCGGGATTCCAGCAGCCCTAACAATACAACACAGCTGAGCACATCTACTGTGTAAAATATTAGCTATGAAGTTGGCTAGACAGAAGAGTCTAGACTCAAGCTGAGAGTGTGTAATCCGTATCTCAGATCCAGAGGCCATGAAGGGAAGGTTATACATCCTCTGGTGGATTTGGGAGAGTTGGATATCAATGCATTTGCAATAACTGTTGTTAATATGTGCAATAATTGTGTGTTGTTAGTTGCTAGTTGACATGAAGCTGCAGAGCTGCTTAACAACAGCCGTCTGTTAAGGGATACCATCAAAAAAATCAAACTGGAAAAAAAGAAAGAAAATTGTTCAAAGCAAATGTGTCATATTACATATTACGTATTATCTGATCTTATAGCTGTTTGAGAAAACAATAAAACATTATTATTATTACATATGAGCATGACAGAGCCTTGTGGCACTCCATATATCTTAGGTCTCCTCATTCACATTTTGGCATAAAGTTTGATGTAACCCAGGCTAGCGTGACAGTGTGATTGTCACATTTGTGTGAAAGAGTGCTATAATGTAATGTCAAAGGTAATATTGAAATCTGAATTTGTGTTCAGACCCACGATGACTAATAACATTTGTCAAAATTGGTTTTTAAATAGTAACTCTTATTAATGAAACTTATGGTATATTTATATACTGTATGTTATAGCCATATTTACTCAATACATGATCCATGTGTGTTTTCTTTTTTCTTTTTTAGAGATCTGAGATTCAACAAAATCAAGGATTTACAGCCAGGATCCTTCAGACGATTAAAAAACCTCAATACACTGTAAGCATCAAAGTTTCTGTTATATATGTTATACATTATATTCACTGCTTGAAAAATAAAGGGAACACTTAAACAACACAAAATCACACTTCTTTTGTGAAATCAAACTGCCCTCTTAGAAAGCAATATCAGATTTCTCATGCTGTTGTTCAAATGGAATAGACAACAGGTGGAAATTATAGGCAATTAGCAAGACACCACCAATAAAGGAGTGATTTGGCATTCGCCAGAGAACACCAAGACTGGCAAATTGGTCACTGGTGCCCTGTGCTCTTCACAGATGCAAGCAGGTTCACGCTGAGCACATGTGACAGAGTCTGAAGACGCCGTGGAGAACGATCTGCTGCCTGCAGCATCCTCCAGCATGACCGGTTTGGCAGTGGGTCAGTAATGGTGTGGGGTGGCATTTTGTGCTTGCCAGAGGTAGCAAGACTGCCATTAGGTACCGAGATGAGATCCTCAGACCCCTTGTGAGACCATATGCTGGTGCGGTTAGCCTTGGGTTTCTCCTGATGCAAGACAATGCTAGACCTCATGTGGCTGGAGTGTGTCAGCAGTTCCTGCGAGACGAAAGCATTGATGCTATGGACTGGCCACCCGTTCCCCAGACCTGAATCCAATTGAGCACATGTGGGACATCATGTCTCGCTCCATCCACCAACGCCACGTTTCACCACAGACGGTCCAGGAGTTGGCGGATGCTTTAATCTGCCACACAATTGATCTGGGAGGAGATCCCTAAGGAGACTATCCTCTACCTCATCAGGAACATGTCCAGGTGTTTTAGGGAGGTCATACAGGCACGTGGAGGCCACACACACTACTGAGTCTCATTTTGACTTGTTTCAAGGACATTACATCAAAGTTGGATCAGCCTGTAGTGTATTTTTTCAATTTTGAGTGTGACTCCAAATCCAGACCTCGTTGGGTTAATCAATTTGATTTCCATTCGTAAATTTTGTGTGATTTTGTTGTCAGCACATTCAACTATGTAAAGAACAAATGCAAATACTTTGTTATTCACATGATTATTATTTTTCTTTGCACTGCAACAACACAAAAAAACAGATATGAAAAGTCAAGCTTGATAAAATTTCACACAGAACTCAAAAATGGACTGGACAAAATCATTGGCACCTTGTCAAAATTCTAAGAAATAATTGCTTTTCAAGCATGTGATGCTTAATTTGTATTTAGACACACCTGTGGCAAGTAACAGGTGTGGAAAATATAGTAATCAAACTTGCAACCAATTAAAATCAACCTTGACACAACCTTTGTGTTGTGTGTCACACTGAGCATGTAAAGAGAAGGCTACAAGTCCATCTTCAGAGATCTTAATGTTCCTGTGTCCACTGTGTGCAATATCATCAAGAGGTTTACAGCCCATGGCACTGTAGCTAGTCTCCTTGGACATGGACGGAAGAGAAAAATGAATGAAAAATTGCAACCAGGGTACAACAGTGTGAGCTTGCACTAGCTGTCGCCATCTGAATGAAAAGGGATGCTATGGTAGGAGACTCAGGAGGATGCCATTGCTGACACAAAGACATAAAAAAGCAAGACTGGAGTTTGCCAAAACTTATGTGACAAAACCACAATCCTTCTGTGGACACATGAGACAAAAGTAAAGCTTTTGGTGAAGAACATCATGGCACTGCAGACAAAGAAATGAGGCCTTTTAAGAATCACAGTCACAGTATGTGAACGCTATTATGAAATCTGATGATTACCAAAGAATTTTGGGGCGCAACGTAGTGTCCAGTGTTAGAAATCTGCGTCTCCACCAGAGGTCATGGGTCTTCAGACGAACAATGACCCAAAACACACTTCAAAAAGCGGTAACACTTTATTTCGATGTTCCACTTTAGGCAATCTTCTACCAGTAAGTAACTTTGCAACTACATGTTAACTGTCTGTATAAAATAAATACTTTATAAAATATGTTGCATTCTGAATTGCTATGAAATCAAATCCATGTGTCTAACCAAGTTATGGTCCAAAATCGATATCCAAAGTTGATATCGTGAAAAAATCATGATTTCTTTGAAAATTAGTTTGGGCACTATACCAAAAATAACCACTGGGTTACACCTACATTTTTCTGCTGCAGTTTTCAGTCACAAATCAATAATTTTCTGCCACAATATCACTTCTATTACACAACAGTCACCTAATATGGAAGTCTATATACTGTATATATTTTTATATCTTGATTTATACCTCTAAAAGGGCAATTTAGAGACAGATTATGAAAGATGTCAGCATTTAATTCATTTCCCACTACAGGCGGCCATGCAAATTTAAACTTTCGCTGCCTCTCCCCACCTCTTAAATGTTTGTATCCCCTAGTATACAGTATGTCGGACCTTTAGGGTTAACTAACTTCATATGTGATTTGATAAAAACTGAGGATTTGCTACATTAATGTGCTAACTTGCTAACCATGTTTATAGCAACCCACGGGTGATTTCTGGGCTGAGTGGGGCTCGTATGGTGAATGCAGTCGCAGCTGTGGTGGTGGAGTTACTGTCAGGACGAGACGATGTGTAACCCAGCGGTGAGTGGCAGAATGCATTCACTTCCACAGCCTCGTGTGACTGAGAGACTCTTTCATTCACTGCTATTCTCATGTCATACAGTGACGAGTTAACTTGAGTTAGTTCAGGGATGAAACTGATGTCAAGGGATTGAACACAAGATATTGAATAGCGCTTTGAATGCACAGAAAGTGACTTATTCTTCTGTAGCTGAAAGGAGAATATCCAGTTGAAAAGTAGCCTGTAAACTGAGACGTGAACCTATTTAAGGCAGGTCAAGGCAGCTGTGTCATTATTCGGTGTAGGGAAGAGCCCACAATTGAGAGCAAAGGCATCATCCTCGTTTACATCTTTGGCTGTTTAGAGAAGACTCATGGGAAACATGCCTGGCCTCCAGTTGTTCTCTATTCCTGTCCTTAGGATATTACTTTGCACTCTTAAATATAAAGATTCGGTATTGGCATCTACACTAAAAAAAAAATGATGTACAAACTATTTCATATACAGTAGGATATAGTGCTAGTAAATTCTTTAGGAAACAGCAAGTGAATTAAATTTAAAATTATGCAAAAATGTGTATTCATAAAAAACAGATCCATCAAAGCTTTTCATCAGTTCTTCATATTGAGATTTTAAAAATATTTCTTCACACTAAGAAATAAAACCATTAGATCAAGAACTGATTAACGAAAGGTTATTTAAGGAACCAAAAGTGGATCTTGTATGGCATCACTACAAACCTTAAAAGTGTATCATCTCTTCATCTTACAGACGAAATGTGTCGCACACACTGATTTAGTCAAGTATGCAAGGTCAAGGTCAAGTATGCACTTTAAGAGGAACTTAAAACTGTGTAATTGTAAGTTTTAGTGATAGGGACTTGAGGAAAGTCTTCACCAGGACATTGAGAGCTTTGGTCATAAATCTGTGTGTTGGAATCTGGTCTGCATGTTAAGTCTTGCATTTTACTCAGTGAACGGCGCATATGAAAACGAGGCAGATTTTCTATAAATGTACCACTCCTCTTTAAATTATTTGCCTTGCCCGAATGAAGTTAAATGCTTTCCCATAAGAAAAGGTATTCCTACCAGCTGGAATGTTTCCTGTCTTGGTTTGCATGAAATAACCTTGTTATTATATGCATACATGCTGCAGTGAGAAACATAAAGGTGCATGTCTGTCTCAACTTCCCAGGAACTGAGTTTTACAAGTGAACTCAGTAACTTGTGAGAATTTTGAGCTTTTGAACACTTCTCGCTCAAGACTAGAACATTCCCCTGAGGCGATGTTTCTGGGACTTTCAGACGTCTCTCTTCCAGCAAGGTTCCTGTGCACTCCTGTGTCTTTTTGTCTCACCGGCTGAATCACGCACCGCTCCCTGACTTTTACCTCGCAATATTACTGCCTGTCATGCACTGACATCACATTTAGAAATACTGGAAACTCCATGCAGCTGTATCTGTTCATCATTGATGTTACCGATGAACGCCTCTGGACCAGACGAGTAAACATATGAAGTAGTGCAGACCTTGTTGTGTCTCGGGACACACCTAGAGTATAAGGAGACAACAGTTGTCTGTGCTTTTGTGTGTCTGCTTGGGTGTGTTTCTCTAGTGAGGGCGTACATTTGTATGCATCCTTAGACATGTTTATAATATGAGACACTTGATTTCGGGGTGTTTTCATTTAAAATAATCTTGTGTTGTGAGAAGTAATTTACAAATAGGATAAATGTGAATTGGATTTTTGTCTTATACCGTATGTGAATGCCCTCACAACATGCGGGTAAATGCGCACTTTTTATTTTGACTGCAAATATGAATGCTTGGCTTTAGCAGATGCATTACTGTGTTTTATACTAGTAAAATAGTTTCTACTCTTTCTACAGAACTGATGGAGGTCATAGATGTGTGGGTCCAGAGAAGTCCTATCGCTCGTGTAATATCCAGGTACACACTGGAAACCTGACTATTTATATATGATCAATTAATAAAAAGTTCATTCATTTGTATTTTGCTTTGAAATTTTGAATATCTACATTATTATTTAAATGTTTGCTGTCATAAATGTTTTTCAAAGATCTCTTCTGCTCACGAAAGGTCCAGTTCTTTTTTTTTATTATTTGCCATCCTTTGGAAGCTGAATTTTCAGCATCATTACTCCAGTCTTCAGTGTCACATGATTCATCAGAAATCAAACTAATATGATTTGCAGCTCAAGCAACATTTGTGATTATTATCAGTGTTGGAAACAGTTGTGGTGTCCAGTATTTTTGTGGAAACTGTGATATATTTTTTTCCCCAGGATTCCAAAAGAAAATCATTTATTCCAAACTGAAACTTTTTGTAACATTGTAAATCATTTTACTGTCACTTTTAATCAATTTAAAATGCGTCCTTGCTGAATAAAAGTATAAAAGTATTAATTTTCTGACATCAAACCTTCTCTTTCTCTGAGTTATCAGGACTGTCCCGAGGGATCCAAGGATTTCAGAGAGGAGCAGTGCTCACAGTTTGATGGCACTGATTTTCAAGGAAAGCGCTACAAATGGCTGCCATACTATGGCGGTATGTACAGACAGGCAGTGATTCTGTGTGGCAGAGCTTATTCACCTCAAAATGAAGAATTTAGCATGGAATAGTAGAGGTTTAGCAGAAACTCTGTGCAGGTGGCAGTGTAATGCAGTATCTTCTCTCTTCTCTTCAGGAGAAAACCCCTGTGAGCTCAACTGCATTCCCAGAGGAGAGAACTTCTACTATCAGCACAAGTCTGCGGTGGTGGACGGCACACCCTGCCATCCCGGAGGAAAGGACATCTGTGTGGACGGCCTCTGTAAGGTTAGCACAACAGTCATCCACACTTAATATAACCAACTTACCCGAGTGTCAAATAAATCTCATATAGTAGTTTTTGAAAGAGTTGTTGGATAATTGAAGCCTAATGTACCTACATTTTATTTTCTCTTTAGATTTAGATTTTCTTCTCCAAAGCAGTTACAGACAAAACCACTTTTGGTAAATTCTCTTTGAGTAGTTTCTAAGTTCACTCCCCATTACTGCACTGCTAAAGCCATCAAAACACTGCTTGTGTAATAAACTCCAGCCCACATTAAATTTGCCTGCTATGTTCCTGTTACAGTGCTCAGTCTAAAGTTCTCAGTGTTTGTGAGCCCGCTACTCTCCTTTTTCTTCAATGCAGTAGTAAGCCTATGGGTGAGGCTTCCAGTTTGTTAGCAGCTATAGGTAAATAATGAGGAGAATAACAACGTGCAGTAAACGGTAAAACATTTTTTGCACTACAAACCAGTGTGTTCGTAATGAAGATAATTCATTAAAGACACACCAGCAAAACAAACTGTATTGTACAGCTAAAAATAGCTGGATTCGGATGAGACCGGAAGCTATACCCAGAAAAATGACAAATGGCCACATCATGGCCAATCAGAAATGAACAGCCCAAACATGGAAGTCTTCCTTAAAGGTATAATTTACCCTAAAATAAACTCATGTCACTGTTTACTCAATGTTGTTCCAAACCCAGACTTTTGAACTTTCATGCTTTTTTAAAAGTCCACAAAGAGATGTGATTCATATGAGTAAAATGGAATGGATCTGTCTTGTAAAGAGATAAAATTGTTTTTTTTAATGAAATAGTTCATTTACGATTTTAAATTATTATTTTTAAAGGGACATTTCGTTGCAAGGCTAGGCTTGGGCGGTAATACGGTATTCTGGTATACCGGGGTATCTAAAAATAGCAACGGTATCAGTTTCAATACCGTT
>JAUCMT010000036.1:17979890-17990138 GCA_032357475.1 Enteromius thamalakanensis
ACTTAATAAAACATACATAAATTGCTAGCATATCATTTATTAATTGCTTATGAATATTTAGTAAATAATTAGTTGATAATTAACTAATCACTTATGAATGCCTTGCAACTGAACGTTATTATAAAGGGTTACCTAATAATAATACATCATATTGTAATAATAAAAATGAACTTACTGTTTGTTAAACTTGATGAATTTATAACATAAATTTGGGCATGTTATGTTGCCATAATGTGTCTGTATGCAAATTCAGTGTGTTGTTCACAGATGTAGTATAAGGAAATAAGATAAGCGTAATTTAACTACATAAAACTGAGCTGTGTTACGCTGAAATGTTTGAAAAGACTCTTTCACCAGTAGGGTTTTCCTCCTGTGATCTTTCCTGCTTTTGTGGATGTGATGTTACTTTAGGTCAAGTCGTGTCATGTCATGATGTTTTATTTATAATGTTTTCATTTCTGCTTTTCTTTTTAACCATTATCTGGAAGCACATTGTTCTGTGACCCATTTTGTTAGATTTAGATAATCATCCCACTGCTTTCAGTAACTTGTGTATGTGCATATATATTCAGAGGAAGAAGAAGCGTGTCATTGTATTTAGTTTGCAAAGATATGCTTGGATAGAGGGCCTCTTTTTTAACCACAAGGCCAAAAGTCCCTGTCTAACACTTTAGAAGCCATGCAGCAATATAATGCTACATAATACAACACTGTTTTATCACTTCATAAACCTGTCCAGCAGATCTCACTGAGCACTTTCACGCAGCAGAGAGTTTCATTAACATTTCATAGTTAACAGTTTATATATGTTTATATACACAGACACACGTTTTGTTGTAACTTGGAATGCAATAGTTTAATTACATATTGTTGACAGAGACTGATATGCATTTCCCAATATGCATTTGCCTTGCAAATTGGGCATAGGCTGTAGTAGTTGGCCCACAATAAAGTTACTGTGAAGAAGCATTTGAATAGGACAACATTTAGAAAACAAAAATATTTACAATTTTTCCACACAAGTACTTTCAAAACAAGTGGTAACACTACACTAAAGTTCTATTAATTAACATGAGTGCATTAGGTAACATGAATTAAGATTGAAAATAATTTATTTAAAAAAAAATAGACCAATGAATGCATTTATTAAAAAAAAACTATTTTTGAATATTATTTAATGGTTCACTTGCATCACTTGTTGTTAGTCAGTGTCAATGAATGCATTAATGGAAACCTGAAGCCAAAACGTTTACCAAAAGTTTCATTTCAGTAATCCATGAAACGAAAGTACAAACCAAGCACCAACCAAACAATCAACAGATTACCGCTTCCTTGAGAACAAGCTCTGTCACATTGTAAATGATGATGGGTTGTCATGGTTCTGTCCAACAACGGTTTTGTTAGTTGATATGTACAGCTCAGAGGTCTGCTGAGAGGAGCGTCCTGAAATGTACCGCTTCCCCAGGCACCGCAAGTCCTTGAAGATCTGAGAAAAGTGGCTCCTGAATTTAACCCCAATGAAGGCGTACAGAATAGGATTCAGGCAGCAGTGAAGGTAGGCCACGCTCCTGCTGATGGATAAAGTCATTAAGGTCTGCTGTTCATCCTCGCAGGCTTTCTCATTGAACCGTTTGCTGGTGTGGACCAGAAGAGCCACGTTGTAAGGCAGATGGCAAAGGATAAACACAAAGACCACGGCCAGGACCACGCGAATCGCCTTGTGCTTCTGGAAGTTTTGTGCTTTGAGCAAAGTCACCATGGTGCACGAGTAGCAGAAAATCATGACCATCAATGGCACCAGGAACCCGAGGACCATCTGCATGCTCGGAATCAGGATCTTCATAATTTTGGCAAGGTTGTGCTCCTCAAAGCTGAAGATGCATTCGTTGTCTTCCTCCTTGCAATATAAAAGCGTAGGCAGAGACAAAATAAAGGCCAGCAGCCATATGACTAAGCAGATGCAACGGCTATACGCCTGAGATTGATGTCGGATCCGAACTGATCTCTGGGCTTGCACAATGGCGATGTAGCGGTCACCGCTGATGCAGGCCAGCAGGAGCGTGCTGCTGTAGACGTTGATGCTGTAGGCTGCGTTTAGAAACTTACAAGCCCAATCGCCCATGCTCCAGTCATGCTGTTCGTTATAGATGATCAGAGGAAGGGCGATGACGAAGAGTAGATCCGACAGTGCCACGTTAACCAGGTAGATATCGGTCATAGTTTTTGCTTTCTTATAGAAGGCATATGTTAGAAGGACCAAAATGTTGCCCAGCAGGCCGAGCGTGCAAATTAGAGAGTAGATGAAGGTCAGGATGGTCACTTGCTGTTCCTTTAACTGTGTGAGGTTACAAAGTTCATAATCCCCACTGTAATCAGACTCTTCATCCACGGACTCATTCATAACTGTATGACTGACCTTAAAAGAAAAGAGAGAAAGAATTCAAATCTGAACATCTAAAAGAAAAACAACTACACAGTTCTCCAATATTTGTTTGTTTTTTGTTTTTTTAAGGGAAAGGGATCTGCATATCAAACAAAAGCTCATTCCTTGTGAAAACAAGTGTATTGGGAGATAAAAAAAAACCTACAGTAAGTGCAAATAGGTGCATTTTGTAACAGTATAAAATTCAAAGTTTTATTGCAATGAGCATGTTTTAATAATCTTTTGTCATGCTTTATAAACACATACAAGAATTGCACACACAAAATGCAAATGCCTCACATCTCATATCAAATATCGATTATCACAAACACATCTCAAAAGCAAACATTTGTAAACTTCTTTGCAATAATATGAATTCATGTTAGATTTTGGTGTTTTACATAGAGAATTGTGCGTTATGTTTTTCATGAAATTGAAACTGTGTGTACAGCTGATAATTACTGGCCGGTTTTGCAGATTTTGGTGTGTGCTTCTGGTGTTCTGAGTCTCGGCTTTTTGTGTGACATGTAAAGACTTTGTTTGTAAAAAGCTGAAAAAACTGTAAGTACTCTTACTTGGATGTTGTTGGATGTCAATAGGAATTAAATTTAGTAGTCATTTTTAACCATATTTCAAAGAAAACAGAAGTAATTATGAAACGATACATTAACGTCCACTGACTTCTGAAATCGCTCAGAACTTCAGCTACTTGAATTTCATCTAAAGTATAATACATTTTAATTTAGTGACAACTGATGTGCATTGATGTGCAAAGTGTCAGAAAACATTACAGTTACAGTTGCACTACTAATATATTGCCCTAATAAGTACTCAAAAGTATGCTAAACCTTTTGCCTAGTAGCGTGTGTGAGAGGGAAGTTATGTAAATGTTTCTGCATCATGGCTGTTTCTGTATAGATATCAGATAAGATAACGATACCACAGTGATCTTTACAAAAAATGAAAGGCATTTGTGTCCTTGTTTCAGTAGCTCTACGAAACTTACACACTACCACAGCTGTATTTCTGCACATTTAATGATCTGACTGCATTTACTTATTTTATGGAGAAAAAAGTTTAGATAATGATCACTCTGAACTCTTTCATTACAATAATAATAAATGGAAAATAAAGTCTTTTTAAAAAAGTCACGCTCTGGCACAATTTTTGTCCAACAGTAATAAAGCATAAAAAATACAGATATATTACAGGTTTAACTGCACTGACACTAAACCTAACTCAGCTGAATAATCACAATTTCGGGAGCTCCTTATAGTGGAAATAAATTAAGTTCACAACAATACTAAAAAAATAATCTCCTGTATATGCTATGGAAATAATAGTCACAAAACATAATTCAAAGCACATTTTCACAGTCTCTTGCAAACAAATACACCTTGATCAAATAATACTGTACCTCAAAGTTACTTCTTTAAAGTCCTTCTTTCTGAGAGGAGAGGAATATTTGAATGTGATGTACCTGTTTGAGTCTGTCCCTTTATGTTTCTATAGTCCAGCCCACAAGTGAGTCGCATATACAGTGTTGATAAATGCTTCTGTTGTTTCCCCGTTCATCTGATAAAGCTAATTCTTTGATGTCCTTCTTTCCCTCCTACACCGATGATGATGCTCACTTGGATTTTTACCACCTACAGGAAAAGTTTTGATCTCTTAAATATATATATACTGTATATAACGTAAAATGTTAAAAAAGGACTGATCTTTCAAAGACATTACACTCTCAAACTAATGAAACCTTTGAAATCTCTATTAGCAGACAGGAGACATAGATCAGCTGACCTCAACAAACAAAAACTGAGAAGTAACAGTGTCTTGTGACACTGAAACACAAAACACATTTTAATTTGCATGATGTCTTAGCCATTTATTCCATTACCTATTTTAATGACTGTATGTATGAGACTGGGCTGGGGCTGTCAGTCACACGAATGATCACTGATCAAGTGACAGGAAATAGGAAATGGACATTACTGAATTGTATATACACTGTCAGACCAGAGATTGTCTTACTTGTAAGAGATATGAGGGTCTGTATTACTTACTGTTGGAGAAAGTGTAACGGTCAACTTGGATTACATGGGCTTTAATAACCGGTCACAATACAGCCTTGACGTCATTGAGTTTCAGTCAGAATTGTAAGACACTTGGTCACTGTTTACGGATACCACAGGAAGGAATGAGAAGTGATGTAAGATAAATCACACTTGTTGTGAAAAGTCAATTACTTCTCTTATGAAACTGCTTTTTTTGTTGTTGTTGTTTCCTACATTAAAAATATTCTCTACCACTTTTAAGTGTGGGTGTGATGAACAAATACAATAAAATACACAAAGCTTTGACATTATTAAGTGTAACCTAGCAATACATAAATGCATCCATACATGCATGAATGCATAAAAGATTTCTGCAGAAATTCTTTTTGGTCATCTTTTGTCAATGAAGCCCAGTGACCGTTGGCACCAGTTTTATCAGCTCAGTTTGTATGCGGTGTTCTTTGTTTGCCTGGATCACAGGGCTGACACATGGTGTTTTTGTTTGTTGTCTATTGTTACCTTGCCCCTTTTTTCAGGGCTCACACTGTTTTAGATTTTATGCCCCTCTTGTGGCATATTGTGGCTGAATTACATTTACCATCCAAGTCAATTGATAACAATCAGGCTTTTTTATAACAATACGGGGGAGACAATAACCTGCTCCTTAACACAAGCTTATTGTGGACTTCATCCCTCTCTATCATTTAATCTGTTTATTAAAAAAATAATAATAAACTGTTAAACTTATTACTTGCACTACTGTCTGTGCATTCAGAATACTGCAATGGATTCATATACACACCGAAGTACTCAAAAAAAACTAAAATGTTCAATGCACTTTCAATGTCCACTGCACTAGTGTTATAGCTTAATGTATTGCTTTTTCATATGCATTTGTAAATATGTTCATAGTTTTTTGCTTACATATTTACGGCATAATTCATCTGTGTAGTATTTTTAGAACACATCCATCTCTACATCATACTGATAGTATTTAGAAATCTGTAAATTATGTCCATAGTACTGCTTTATTTGAATATTTTTGTACATATGCAACATTGTATGCGCTGTATATCCTATACTTTTGCGTCTTGCATTTCTGGTTAGATGCTAACTGCATTTCGTTGTCTTGTGCCTTGCGTGTAACAGTGAAAAGAAAGTTTAATCTAATCTAATCTAATCTAAAGCTAGAATTGAGTCCACATTATACTGTTGCATCGTAATGAGCAATGACTTTGCATGTCAGCATATGCTTGTGTAGGCGTTTGACATTTATCATGTTATGATGGCATCTTTTGATTTGCAGATTGACTGACCTACAAAACAAATAAAGCATTTCATTACACTTTCCCCCTGCATCAAATATTCATCCAAGACATCTTGTTATTCTTTCAGGATGCTATTGTATATGGTGCAAGTGGTGAAGTTTTCAAAATTGATGGCAGAGGATATTAATACTACATTTTACTGACATCAGCCTGTTTCTAAATGTGACATGCGAAAAAAGAGAGAAAACAAATAAATCATAGAATCAAACAAACACACAAAAACATCCTTTGATGCCAAGGTTCCCCACCCCTGTTATATAACATAACATGTTATTTAATTACGCCAGGCTTCCAGTGTTAAACATAGTAGAAAGGTTTCACGCTCATGTACCAACACACAATCTCACACTGATCTATTTACACGGCCTGATCTAAAAAGGAAACTGGTTTGCCACTGTATGGTGTGGTTGCCATGGTGACAGCAGATCCCATTAAAGGTATATTTCACTCAAAATTGAAAAAGATGATGATTTCTTCAGTAGAACAGTAAAGAATATTTTTAGCTGAAACCATAGTCCTTGGTGATTTATAAAATGCAACTCCTACATCACCTTGGAAGCCAAAAGTGTATATAAAGTAGTGCTGTCAGTTGATTAATCCCATCTAATATTCATGTTTTTAAATATACATTTATATTGCAATAATTTTCACATTTCACTCGTTCTGCGTCTGATAAGACGCTATGGGAAATCGATTTTTTTCTCTTAACTGAAGCGTATTCTAATCACGCAGTGAAACTGCATGGTCATTAGCCGCTGTGGGGGGATTTATTTAAACCAATGGGGTAAGGCCTCACGAGCAGCGGGCCAATGCCGTCGATCACGCCTTATGGCCTGACAACGCTGAGCCAATGGCTGCGGCGGCGTGAGATGGCGTGACCCGCGTCTATTTAAGAGCAGGAAGTGCTAGCCATCTTCAGATCATTCTCCTTCAGTGACGGATTCTTTGCTGTCCCTGACTGGAAGCCGCCTCTGATGTAGATGATCTAGCCCTCGTGTTCCCCCATCGTCTCCCGTCTCGCCCGGGAGCGGCGCTTCGAGTTTGGTGAGATCATGCCGGCACAGCCCCCGCATATCTCACCACCTCGGGAAGAGGATTCTCCTATCCTTTACCTCAACGAGGAAGCAAGTCCCTCCGCATCCAGCCTGGTGGTTTTAGAACGGTTTCTGTGGCTCAACCTGACTGATATCAAGGACGCTGACAAAACGATATGCCTCGTCGCTCCAATTGCACCGACCGGACTATTAGGCCCCTCCGTCTAGGGCTTTACTGAGTGCTTTACAGAAGGGCAGAAAGCGTCCCAGGAAATGAAGCTTTTTGTGCCTAAACGTGCAGACACCGCTCCAGATCTGCCACTCATCGCTTCCCCTTCTCGAGGAGACAGGGTCCCCAGCACAAGATTGCGCTGGACCCCGACGCTAAAAAGTCGTCCTAACAAGAAAGCGGCCAGGCAACGGTCCCGTCAATGCCGGACCGCCCCGAAAGCTGCTCTGCCTTCAATCCCCTTTGCCTCGCGAAGCTCCGGGCATGGTGAAAGTTCTAAATGCTGCACTAACAAGGCCCGTAAAACCGTCTTTGCAGTGCGCCTTTTTAAAGGTGACCCCACAAAGTCATAAGTTATCAGTCCCTACACAGCGACATAACCTTAGACATAATAAAAACCCTATCACTCCGGCTGAATGCCTGGCGCACCATTCCCGGTATATCAGATTGGGTTATAGGGATAATAGAACACGGTTATACCCTTCATTTGGTGAAAAAAACGCTGCCCTTCAGCGGCGTCATTCACACTACGGTTCCGAGCTCCACAGCTCAGGTGCTCAGAGCTGAAGTCAACACACTGCTGTTGAAAAGGGCGATTCAAACTGTTCCCCCCTCAGACAGAGAGAAAAAGGGCATTACAGCCGGTATTTTCAAGTCCCGAAAAGAGACGGCGAGCTAAGACCCATCCTAGACTTAAGATTTCTGAATCACCCTTCTTATATGGTGCTTCAGAATGTTAACTCTCAGGAAAATCCTCTCGCAGATGCAGTCGGGAGACTGGCTGTTTTCGCTGAATCTAAAAGACACATACTTTCACATTCAAGTAGCCCCTTGCCACAGGCCATATTTGAGATTCACCTTCGAGGGGATTGCGTATCAATATACGGTCCTCCAAGATTTCTCCGAAAATTGCTGAAAAGCAACCGGAGGTGGTGGATTCCGTGCATAGAATTGGAAAGAAGAAAGACGGTAACACTGCGAGAGGCATAATCATTCAATTCAGCATGCGTCACTATCGTGATATCGTATGGAGGGATGCAAGAGGATAAAAATTTTTGGAGGATGCCCATCTCCGTCTAAAAGAAGTTTTGTCACCTGATGAAAGAGCGATTCGGGCCAAAGCTTGGCCTTTGGTTCAGAAAGCTAGAGAAGAAGGCAAAAGAGCATCGTTCATAGGTGCTTTTGCTTTCATCGAAGGTAAAAAAGTGAATGTTGACATTTAATCATACTGAGTGAAAATGGACATACACTGATAGTTGTTATTTGAAGTTCATTGGACATTTCATAGTCCCTAACAATTCACAATGTGGTTGTTGCAATAATTGTTGGTTGACATCTTGTTGCATGTAAGATCCCGGTGGGTCTATTTTTTTTATTCTAACGAGAAACTTAACCTAATTTGGGAGGTCTTTCTTTCCTTTTTTTTGTTTTGTTCTGTTTCTCTTTCTCTTTATTGTTCGTTCTGTTAGATGACAGTTCTTAATTTGGGGAGATTTATTTCTCTTAATGTTAGAGGACTAAGGGATATTGATAAAAGGAAGGCTCAATTAATTTTATTTCAAGAAACTCATTCTTGTGAGACCGATATAAAGTTTTGGAAGTCTCAATGGGGTGATTCTGCTTTCTTTTGTCATGGAACAAACCATTCTGCAGGGGTCGCTGTACTCCTAAATAAGTTTAAAGGAGACATAGTGTAAACAGTTTATTCTGGTGAAGGTAGATGGATTATAATTATTGTAAAGATTGACAATACGAAATTTATCATTTGTAATGTTTACGGGCATAACAAAAACGTCTTAAATGCATCTATGTTCAAGAAACTTAGTTTGATACTTATAAATCTAAAAAGTAAACACACAGAGGCTTATTTATTGATAGGAGGAGACTTTAATGAAGGCCCCAATGACTCTGTGGATAGACACCCCCCAAAGAATAGTACATCTAAGGTTTTTGAGTTGCTTTGTGATGATTTACAGGTAACTGATGTTTGGCGCTTTCTACATCCTCACCATAAGGAATATACATGGACAAATAATGCTCTTTCTCGTAAATCAAGAATTGATTTTTGGCTCCTGTCTATTAATGCAGTCCAATTTGTTTTGGATACTCAGATTATTTATGCACCTTTATCAGATCACAAATTAATTTTAATTTGTTTAATTGGTAATTCAAATAGTGGTAAAAAAAATTAGTGGTTACTGGAAATTTAATAATAAGCTACTTTCAGATGTTAAATTTGTAGATGGTGTTAACAAAATTTCTTCTATTCTGGTCGATGAATCTATGAATCATACTCAAAGATTTTTTTTAATTTAAAGTTAGACAATTGGCAATGCATCGAGGTAAAGAGCTTAAAAGAGTTAATTCCCAAAGATGTCAAGTTCTTCTTAATGAACTTGATAAATTATTGTCAAAGGAAAATCTTAACACTGAAGAGGAAACATATAGATCTAATTTGCGAAATGAAATAGATTATCTGTATCTTGATTTAGCCAAAGGTGCATTCATAAGATCCAGGGCTAAATGGCTAGAAATGGGAGAGAAAATACCAGCTATTTATTTTCTTTGGAAAAAAGAAATATAAAAAGAAATTCTGTAACTGCTTTAAAAATTGATGATAACATTAACAAAACCCCCTCTGAAATAAATAATTATGTATATTCTTTTTTAACCTCCTGAGACCCTGTGACCTCATATGAGGACATTACATTTTTGCCTCTTGCCACAATGATAGTCAAATTTGTAAATCTTAGACTAGTTGGCCACATTTAGGGACACTGCCCCCACCATATTGTGGTGATATCACAACATTACACCATTGTCAGTGAGAAGAACATGGCTAGAATATCAACAAAACAGTTCTACACCAGTTTCCGAAAGAAAAATAACCCAGGGTAAAAATATATTCAAATTATATAAATGAATCAAATGTATTTATGTACAATACTGTCTCTAGCATCATATGGGGATTAAAATTTGACATATTTTAGTAATAGTAACACTCTAAGACATCAGTAAATGTGAAGCACTCGTTTGAGGACATTAGGACTATATAATGTCATTTATTCTACCATGTGGTTAGCTAAACTTAGCAATAGCATTGAAAAAACGTCTAGGTTACTATCGTAACCCACGTTCCCTGAAGGAGGGAACGGAGACGTTACATATGGGATCTCGCATG
>JAUCMT010000036.1:17990238-18009706 GCA_032357475.1 Enteromius thamalakanensis
TTACGATCAAATCAGAAAAGTTCTTAGATAAAATCAAGGATGGTTTCTACGCAAGTCTTTATAAATGAGGCCCCTGGTGTGTAGTTTTGCAGCTCTGATTTTATTAAATGCACGTGAAGGCATAATATAGTCACGTGGGATATTCAACATGCATTTAGATGCAATGGAGATCGTTTTGTGTATTAAAGCCAAGGTTTTGGTTACAACCTTTATTAATTTGAAAATTAATAATATTGAGACTGTTAACTGAGTTAAAGGTAAATTAAGTTAATTGTGTATGATCAGTTATTATTATTATTGCTACTGCTACTTTGTAGGCTTTGCTATACAGTTAAATTAATGTGGGCGTATTCCTTTCTGAAGACATATATAAACTAGTTTAAGTGGAAGTGACACTTTTTCTTCCTCGATTCCTGGCGCCCCCTGGATGTACAGCGCCCTTAGCATTTGCCTATACTGCCACAAGCCGGCCCTGCGCATCAGTACACTATACTAAAATGTTTAAATACAGAGTTTGTTGCAATAAAAAAAAATTGGCACCATAGACTGCACCAGACTGAGAAGCAGAAAAGGAAAAGCTCTCATCTTTGGCGTGGAGGCTGTTGAAAAAAAAACTGAGAGGGAGTAGAAGAATAGACACAAGGTTAGACTGTGCAAAAAATAGACTTTTTTCAACTTTATTGTGATGCATCATAAATGACATATCCAGCACTGTCATTTTCTGCAATGCATGCTGATGACAGCCGAAGGTTTATAATGACCAACCAGTTAGTAAGTGTTTTCCATTTCCAGAGAATAATCTGCATAGAAAATCCTTAAAGCAAAGCCTTAACAGTCAAGCTCAACCGAGTGACGAACATCAAGCTTGCTATTTTTCTTAGGAACACAATATCCTTTTCAGACATGTTCATGTTACGATGATCCACGAACCAGAGAGTAACATCTAAAAATATCATTCACCCTTTTGATATGAAACTGCTGAACAATGTACATCCTATCAAAGAAACATGTAATCATTGCAATAAGATAAATACTAGGTTAGTGCTGTCAAACGATTAATCAGGATTATTCGCATCCAATTAAACATTTTGGTTTTCATAAAATGTGCGTGTGTGCTGTATATATTTATTATGGATATAAAAAATAAACAGGCATACAGTATATATTTAGAAAATATTAATGTGTATATGTTATTATATATAGTAGTCTACTTCTGTTGACAAGAATGCATTTTTGGTTTTAAGTTTTAGGACAACTTTGATGAAAGTTATGATCCACTTCAAATGTTGACTAGTGTACATATGTAAAATATATATAAACTAATGTTTTTTAAATATATACATGCATGCATGTCTAATTAGATATATATAATAAATATACAATTACACATACATTATGTAAAAAAAAGTTCACTACTTGACAGCACTAATTGCATTCATTTAGGCTATTTAAAAGACCCAAACATGACTAATCAGTTTAAAGTTTTAACATGTTTGCTAACTAACGTATAAGTATTTAGCAATGATAGAATCAATTTATGTGTGAATGCAGATGTAGAAAAGTGTGGAAGTTTTGCACTTCTTGGCATTTATGCACTTACACAAACCCCCTCCAGCTGCCTATTTGGCACTGAGATCCACCACTAGATGCTGGTAGGCCATGGTCTTTCCTTTAAAACTGGCCGCTAACAGAATATCCTTATTGTCAACTGAGACCAGGCTGAAGCCTCGAGGCGCGAGCATGTTGAGTTCCTGGAAGGGCTGGAATCTCTGAGTGAGCTCGTCCCACAGGTAGACCCGAGAGAAGGAGTAATCGCTGCCCAGCAGAAGGTACTGCCTCACTCCCACGCTGAACGGATACACGGCCATCGAGCCCCGGGACGGCAGGGTTTGAATCTCTACGAAGCGCTGGTTGTCCCAGCGCAGGATCTTCGAGTCTCCTATGAAGCGCGTGAGGCAGAGATACAGCACTTTCCGAACCCAGAAGTGCTTGACCATCTGCACGTCGCCCGAATCTGTGATCTGAGAGTGGTAGGCGAACTGGCGTTGGCTGCGGTTCCACTGATACACCACAGGGGGCTGAGAGGAACTGGAGAGGATGAGGCGAGGTTTGCCGTCCACCTCCAGGAAGTCGATGTGAGTGTCTCTGTGCCAGGGATGGAGGGACTGGTGTGAGTAAAAGCCGTTGCTGTTCCAGCGGTACAGACTGGTGGATCCAGCTTTAGAGCTGTCCACTACTGCAAAATACCAGTCCCCTTCAATCTGGAACGTCTCGATGAAGTTGGGTTTGCGGACACGGGTGGTGTCAATGTCCTGGATTTTGACGAAACGCAATGGATCTTCCTCCCATCTGACAACAACAACAAGATGTCATAATTATGTCATGATAATAAGCACAAACAAACACATACCGTTTAAATCTTTGGCTACCGAAATATTTGACCAAATAAAAGGTGTATTCAGTAGTTTGGTGCCGATTTAAAATGTTTGACTAGCTATGTTTCCATCACCCTGCTTTTATGCGCATTTTGAAGTAGTCTATCACATTCAAAGCAAATGATGGAAAAGCTGAATTTAATCGAAGTGTTTTCTTCTTCTGATGTTTTTTGTTGATTTTAGCAAATCAACCTAAAGGTGCATTACCGCCACCTACTGATCAGGAGTGTGGAGTGAGCATGGTTTTGGTAGAGAAAGATATACAGTATATATGTATATATATGTATATAAAATTCTTAATTTCTACAAAATTATATTCCTTCCATAGTTCCTGTATTTTTTTAGATAGTTAAACACTTATTCTTTCTGGTGTAGTATTCACCTAATCCCCTAGTAATGTCTTCAGTGATATTTTGTCATATACCATCAGACCTAATTTATGAATACATTCATTTATTTCTTTTTCATACACATAGCATTCTAGAAGAATGTATAAAAATGCCTTAATTTGTTTTCAGGTCTGTGTGAATTGGAAGTTTGTGATTGATTTTACTTCTGTATTGTGATGTAGCCTACTTCAGAGAGAGAAAAAACATGTAAAAGAAATTGCTACTTGCTATTCAAACATGAGTTTTGAGCAGTGAAGGATAGTGCTTGCTGTTTGTTGTTGCTCCGATCACAAATGTAGACATGGTGTTATGTTAATGAGGCGGGATGCAATGCGTAAAAAGACAGTACTAAGTCACGATAATCAGTAATTATGTCTCCACATTTAGGCAGGGCTTATAGGAGAAACAAAAACATACAGTATGTGGAAAATGTGTTTTTTGCATCTTAAATCGCATGAACACCAACAGGAAAAAGCTTTTTAGCAACATGATCTATGATCCCTTTAATGCTAAAAAACTACTTTTAACAAAAATGCACATTTAACAAAAATAAATAAACATTTAATTAGGGTTAATTCTGATAGATATATCCAGACATATACATACTTGTAGATGTGGGATCCTCCAAAGAGCTGAGCCACAACCATGTAGAGAGTGTTGTTGATAACCACAGGTTTACAATACACAGCAGAACGAGCTGGAATACACATACAGTAGCTCATTTGTAACTGAACGGAAATTGAAACATGCAACAAATGATGCATTTCAGTTAGAGCTGGGGTTTCCAACCTTCAGCAATATTCAGAGCCATCCCTTGGGAAATTAAGAGTCTGAAAAGATTACATTCAGTTGATGCAAAACACTGGATTCATGAAAAAGGTTTAAATAACGCTATTTCAGAGAACACCTTGATAGTTACTTTTCTATGAAAATTTCAGTTTTTATTGGTTCTAATAAAAATTGAAAACTCCATTTACAGGTTTGCAGTTTGTGACTTACATGTGATGTTGTAATGTGTCTTGAAAAGCATGTTCACGTGATCCCAAATGAACACAGTGCAGATTCCAGTGTTGGGATGAGCGAAAACTACGTACTGGTCATCGTTAAACTCGTACGACTCCACAGACAGCGACTGGAACGAGTATGTCTCATATACTGCAAAATCTGGATTAGAAGAACATTTCAAAATCATAGTCAGTATATATTGTGTATGTTGTAAAGGAGGCATGAAATGGAGAATCAAAAGGCTTTTGTTATGTACTCTGAAATAACAACAAACATTCATGTTTCAGAACTCAAATGATAAATTATGCATTTCTAGCTTTCTAAAACATCATTATTTGAAGTGGGTAGAATCATTACTTTCACAGCCTCGTTGTGTTTGTAATCATACTCTTGCAACCTGTTCTACCTTAAGTTGTTACGCTTCCTCTGTGGTGACTTCCTGTTAGGCGGCCAGTTAAGCGGAGGCCTGCCAAACAAAGTCGTGAAGTATTGTTTTGCTGTGAGCGGACACTACCAAGCGTTTTCTGTATTTATCCTGGTTTCTTGCCATTGTCATAGCCTTGCCTTGTTTTCATTGTCTTGTTTGAATGGAGCGGGTTCAAGATGCCCAGACTTGGGAGCTGGAGGGACTGCCCACCAGGGCGGGGCTGACGGCGGGAACACCTTTCAGGGCGGATCAGGTGGCTGGAACGCCCATCTGGGCGAAATGGACAGTGAGACCCTCCTCCCGGGCGGAGCGGTTGGCAGCTGAGCCCTTCTGATACGGCCAAACAGCAACTGAGCCCTCTTGGGGCCACGAGGCCGATATTGCGCCCTTGAATGCCCTACTGACCATGAATACGCCCTCCGAGACCATACAGGAACGGAGTATGCCCTAAGAGACCAGACAGAGAATGAATGCGCCCTTTAAGACCAGACGGGAACTGAGTACGCCCTACGAGACCAGACAGATACTGACTTCACCCTTCGAGACTGAGCCGCCAAGGAAGCTTAACCAGGATGCAGGGACCTCCATGGGCTGTGCAGCCACTAATGAGGCCACTGGGGATTCTACAGCCGAAACTGACATCCCCAGAGGTAGTACAGCCTCAGGCGGACCCGATGGAGTCACTGTGCCACCTGGTTCTGGAGATTCAGGCCATGGGACCTCAAAGGTCTCGTGGAGCTCGGGTGAGTGCAGATGCGGATCACAGACCGAGCCACCATGAGTCAGGGTCACAGGCCTCAGGTAATTCGACTGGCCGGGAAACCAGGACTGACCGGTCTTGACACAGCCCCTTGTACTGTGCTATAGGAATCATGAGGGCCTTCGGTGTGGTTGACAGCTCCCCTAGCTGTCTTATGGCACCTGACTCAGCATCACTCAGCCCCTTGCGCTGAGTGATGGGAACGGCACCCTCTGGGGACTGGCGACTCGGGAATCACAGATGGGGTAGACAGCTCTCCTGGCTGTCGTTCGTCGGCTGGCTGGGTAGCTGGGCCAAACAGAATCCAGCCCCTCTCGCTGAGTGATGATGTCAGGGACCGTGGCAAACCCCTCAGGATTTTCTGAGATGGGGAACAGCTCTTCGAGCTACAAAACCTGGACCAACAGGGCATGGTACAGCACCCCTGGCTGTGTTGTGGGAGCTGACCAGACCGGAAACAGTCTTGCCAAATGGCTTGCCATACTGTGACACGAGGTTTGTTGAAACCAGCTCTCCTGGCTGCGAAATGGATGCTGGGACCCGCGAGGTCTGCACACGTCGGGGTAGCTCCTCCTCCATAGTAGATGGAGTCTCGCGATCGACCGCCATTTTGCGCCGCGTCTCACGATCGGCCACCATTTTGCGTGAGAACGGCGCTCGCCGTATTGCCGGATTGACGTTCATGATGCGCCAGTGATTCTATCCGATACCGCATACATTCACAGAACTCATGCTCCTCGTGACAGCTCCTCCCTGGCGCATACCTCTGAGGCAGGATCTCCTCTCTCAGGGGTACAGCACCCTGTGGCACCCCCGCTCATGTACAATTGGAGTAGTGCTTTCCTTCCTGCAAGAGAAGTTGTCGCCCTCCACTTTGAAAGTGTATGTGGCTGCCATAGCAGCCCATCACGATGCAGTGGATGGCTGGTCCATTGGGAAGCATGATCTAGTCGTGAGGTTCCTGAGGGGCGCAAGGAGGTTAAACCCTCCAAGATCGCCCCTGATACCCTCCTGGGACCCTGAGACCCCGGCCTGGATACGTGCCAAAGGTTCCCACCACTCCCTTCAGGGACCAGGTGGTGAAGCTGCAAGCACTGCTCTTGGAGGAGGCGAATCCAGCCTTGGCGTTGCTGTGTCCCGTCAGAGCATTGCGCCTGTACGTGGAGCGCACCCAGATCTTCAGAAGCTCTGAGCAGCTCTTTATCTGTTACGGAGGTAAGCAGATAAGGAAGGCCGTCTCCAAGCAGAGGTTGGCCCACTGGATAGTGGATGCCATCGTCTTGGCTTACCAGGCCCAAGACGAGCCGTGTCCCCTGGGTGTACGCGCTCACTCCACTAGGGGTGTAGCGTCCTCCCATGCATTGGCACAAAGGGCCTCGCTGGCAGATATTTGTCGAGCTCCGGGCTGGGCGACACCAAATACTTTTGCACGGTATTACAACCTTCGGGTTGTACTGGTCTCTTCCTCTCTGTTGCAAAAGAGATAGGATTAGACCGCTTGGTGTCCTGCTTGCTGCGCTGTTCCCCTAAAAAGGGATTCGAGGACCTTTATACTCCCAGTAGTGTCTCCTGTCCCATACTCTGGTTGAGCATCCTCCAAGCACCCACGGTGTTCAGACTGAGGTGGAGCAGTCTGATGCTAGGCCCAGTATCCAGGTGTTGCTAAGCCCAAAAGGTCAGCCCCTGTATTGGGATGGGTGGCCACATGCATGATTCCCCAGGTAATCTCTTGCGAAGGTATTCCACGAGAAAGTTTCCCAGATGGTAAACTTGTGTCTTTCCTCGGACCGTCTATGTGTGTCTGGTCTTTCCCCCTGCGGGCGGAACTATCCCATAGGCACGATTGCGTATGTGAAAGTACCCAGTAAGGGTCATTCCATACTGCATTCTGCACACTACATTACATTGCTTTTTATTATTATTGACATGAAAATAGTTTTGTGAGTGAATATTGTTTCTTAAATGAATTTAAATGTTTCAAAATATTATGTCTGTACTTATATAAAATTCCCTAATTGAAGATATGAAAACTCACTCAGTTTTTCGCTCAAAACTTTGAATACTGGCTTTCACATGATTGTAAGCCGTCCTGCGGGATTTCAACTCGGTGTCCACCTGAGAAACTTGCTAACACACACAAACACACACAACCACCCATACAGACAAATATTTATACAATAGAACAGACATATAGAAACAAATAGTTGTAATTGTTTAAAAGTTGTCTTATATAAGATGTATACTTTGGAGATTATATCAGCGAGGGTTTTCAGAGGCTGTGCAGTGGGATATTTGGCTCTGTCCCATTGAAACCTGGTCACATATGTTGCCAAATCCACTGAAGAAAAAACAAAATATAAGTCGATGCTATAAGCTAAACAGTGGCATAATTACAACAACAGGCAGATAAAGTGATTTCTTACTTACTAAATTGAATATGTAATTTAATAATTTGTAAGGAACAATGAAACACAAACCCCAAAGTGCAGCTATTAACTGCCTAAATTATGAGAATTTGGTCAGTTTACTGAATAGAAGCCTTTCACTTAGAGTGAAATCTGAATGTATCTTTTTTAGAATACTTCATAAAGGTCTATGCTGCAAAAGTTTACATATTTGAATTGGTTAACAGTGCCGTGTTCTGTGGTTCAGTGTGCTATGCATGACAAAGGCAAGCATACACAACAAAATAATTAAAAAATAAATTATTTTAAAATGTAAAACCTTTCTTTTGTCATTATTACAAAGTGCATTCGTTGTGAAACCCATCCCTTTTTTAGTAAATATAATATTTATTTAATATTAGCAGTTTTCAACAAATACTTTTAATTTTACAAGTGTACGTACACTACAATTAAGTTGAAAGATATGCTTAAAATGCCAATGAGGTTAGTATTAGCTCAGAAACATGGTAGTGTACCTTGTATAGTCTGGAAGTATGATTTTAACTGTGACTGGTGATCTTTCTGATGAGTTCTGTGATCTGCTGATCATATGAACAAAGCATTACTGAGACTTTAGATTAACAATCGAAGAAACAAAACAATCATTTGCATGGTATGTAATACTTCCGTTAAGCCATTCTTATATCTTATGTAACTTGATCTCGCCGTAAACACGGCCTGTCTCAGGGGAGGTGGCCCTTTGCTAATGAGCTCTTCTCTGCTTTCTTATGGAACAGGTTTAGCTGTTACAGAGGAGTGCTACCCACATTCACTCACCTCCGTTGGCCAACATGCTCTCCAGGAGTTTTCCACTGAACTCTTCCATCACCTCACCCATACACTGTGAGGTCTGACGCATCACACTGTGGTACAGTAATACAAGAGAATGGAGAAAAATCTTGGTTAAGTGTCTATACATGGACAGTAGTTTATTATGAACATTCTATAGCATTTATTTACATCTTTTATTCATTAATATGTAATGCACTTCAGATCTTCAAAGTCTATTTAAAAACAGAACTTGAAGATATATAATAGTTAATTAAAAGGCTACTTCAGTGAACTAAAGAAGAGTAAACATACTTAAGTACACTTTTTTTATGTGTGTGATATGTCAAGTTTTGTGATTTGAAAAAGTAGACTTATTTTGATGTGTTGAGTAACATACTAAAGCAAATGTAAAGCACTTAATTTCATTTATATATTTATTAAATATTATTTATAATCTTTCATCTAAAATTAGCATTTTTCTCAGGCTCCTGTGTTTATGTTCAGTTATTTTACTGTAATTGCATTAAAAGAACATATTTGCTGCCATTAAAGTGAAATGAATGAAACTATTAAAAATAGAAAAATATAACATAGATGCAATAACTAGACTCTAGTCTCTAAACTTAGCAAGATAATGAGGTCATATAACATTGCTGTTTGAAAATTTAAGCACTGAATATTCAGTAATATTGGAGCTGCAAAATATCTCTCATCCAGGACAATGATAATTAAGCATAAATCACACTTATAGCTCAAGGTCACCACAGCACCTGAACCCAATGTAACCTTGTCTGGAAGTCATTTGAATGGATATCGTAGACTGAAAGAGAGAAAGGAGTAAAAGAGAGGGCAGTTTCCACAACACATAAACATTGCAGCTGAGACAGGAAGATTCATGTCAGGTGGCACCTGAAACTGGACTCGGCTGGATTGAGTGACTCGCTGATAATTGTATTACAACAGCTCGAGAAATTTCCCCCAAACACATGGAGGTTAATGTGTTATAAAACACATCAGTCTGTTCTATAGTCCTTATTGGGTAATATTAAAAAATATATATGTTATAATATACAAAGGACCCATAAACATAAAGGGTTAGTTGACCCAAAACTGAAAATTATGTGTATGTGACTGCTTTCATTCAGATGAATCCAATCAGAGAGGGTGATTGTTGGCAACAGTTCAGAAGATAAATGCAGAAGATAAACTCCTATGCAGTTTTGTAAGATAAATATCTATGTCTCAAACATAATAAACACTTTTTTTGCTCAGTTTTACTGACTGTGGCAAGAGGAAGACATTCAGGTGGATAAAGTGGGATGTATGAGTTTGCATGCATTTGCGTCTGGGAAATGCAGGAGCAAAGAATCCTCAGACATCTGTTTTTCTAATACATGACTGGTGTTTTTGTTCTTTTTCCACACTTATCACTAATCATGCAATGCAGTACATCTTACATCATCCGCCAAAACTGCTTCTGCGGACCACAGTCAGCAGAAGTGAGAGAAAAGTGTCTATTATTGTTTGAAATGGCTGTTTTTCAAAAATGCATACAGCAAACAACTGTTTATACCCACAAAAAGGCTTGGAGTGGTCTGGACAGTTTTTTTTATGTAACTCAGATTGGATTTGTCTGAAAGGAGAAAGTCGCATACATTCAAAGGTGAGTAAAAAAAAAAAAGTCAAATTTTCAGTTTTGGGGGAACTCTATATATTAATATTATAGAGGGCTCCTGTTCCTGAGTGTAGCCCACAGGGGGCCTCGTCCTCATGTAGGACCCCAGCTGCCCAGCCACGGCCTTCTGAACTATCTGCTCCATCATGGCTTCCTGTCCCGGAAACCCTAATAGCACCCTAGTCTGCCTGACCTGTCATGGGTACTGCTCTCGGGAAGGCCTGTCCTGAGGGGCCTTCAGAGTTCAGAGTTTGATTTTATGACAAAACAAAATTCTATTATTAGAATTAGGGCTGGGCGATACATTGGGCTGGGTGAGTTTTGCAGGTCATACATTTGCAATACTGAACCTGATATTGCGTAGCTTATAAGTGATCTACGGCTCTGTGTATTAAAACCCGCTCCATGTAAAAACAGGTGATGGAGATTTACTGCTAATCAAAGAACCAACTTTACTGACGAGATGCGCATAAATATATCGATGAATATATTACCCCGCCCTTGTTAGATTACACTAAAAACTATTATATGTAACTCTAGTTGATATAGTTGTAAACTAAAAACATAATAATTCTTAACATTAATATAGTGCTTTTCAAAGCATATTTTCAAGCAATAGTACTTACCCGTCTGTATATGTGTCCAGTCTAGACAGATCATCAGAGACCCCCAGCAGCACATCCAGCGTTCCTACCTTCAGGAACATCACAACAAACCATTTCACAAGACACAGAAATGCCATTATAGATGAATCAAACATAACCAAATTATTTAAATTAACCATAATCCACCGCTCACATGCTGAGGTTTAAGTTTACAAACCTGACGGTCCATTATACTTCATGCCTCCCATAGATATATACTGTATATATATATATATATGACTTCAAATATGTCAGATCAAACTTGTGCCTATATAAGGTTTTACCATAAAACGGCTAAATCACAGCAGGAATTTCTGAAGCCACTTTTTGGTAAGTTGAAACTAAGGAGGCAATCTAACACCTGTTTTGATGCCCAGACAGACACACGGTTAAGCTCTTTTTAAATTCATTAATTCATATGGAACAAATTGGTCACTAACTAGAGTCATGTTGCCAAGACAAGGCAATTCAAAACCAGTCACATGTTTGGTAAATAGAACTCATTATCATTCTATAGAAACTTAAACTTGCTAATTAAAGTTAAAGGTGAAAAGTGTATTTTTAAAACAAACTTCCATCTTCTTTCACTTTAACACAGTGTTTCTAATGTGTGTAAGTGGACCAAATGTAAAATTCTGGCTAAACCAGTGGCATGGTTTTGGGGAAAGATGCCTTTTTAATCCAAACAATGGCAAATACTGTTGCGCAGTATAAATTTTCAAAAGTTTTTTGGAAAACCTGTCCGGAAATAATCAATATTAAATTCCATTTTGTGCTCATTTTCTCATTACATCAAGAGTTCAGCAAAAAATTTACATTCTGTTATTATTTGATCCCCTTCATGCCATTATGCAGGTTTGAATTCACATGAAGTTCAGTAAATAATGACAGAAAACTTTTTCTAAATATCTTGTGTATAATCTATGTATAATCTAATTCAACAGAACAAAGAAACAGGTTTGGAACAACTTAACGGATAAATAAGTTACTTCATGTAGCTTCGTACATGAATCCAGGAATTCAAATCATTTAAATTTCATAATTTCAGCATAACTCATTTACATTGGTATTAATTACTAAATAATGTAATTACTGTATTTATTTTGAGCGCATGAATGACAGAACAAAGTCATATTTATGAATGAAAAACTAAATGAGTTGGCAAGTTGTGACATTGAAATATAGTGCATCACATTGAAATATGCTGAAAATGATCTATAACCTAGATGATATACTTTTAATCTGTACAGAGAGCGATATACTTAATCGTTCAACTATTACAAATAATAAATAGTTTCCATGATACCATGCATGTATAAGTGATAGAAATGAATAATTTCCCTCATTTTTAATTCTTATGTACAATATTTATTTGTGAATACTGTTTACAAATATAATTATTTGGTTTTGTTTAGGCTACTTTTGTATTATGTTTCAGGCTTCAGTGTTTGACATTTCATAAAATGTCTCAGTATAATCATTTTATTTATTTTAACAAATCATAGCGGTGACTGCATTTATCAAACTTAACTATTTAACACTCTTTTCAAAGTATTTGTAATGTTATAATAAATTACATAAAGAACTTAAACAGTTGTGCTAACGTGATTTCAGCATTGACACATACTTTTACTGAAATAAATCTACTTTATTATTGTTTACTGTCCATTGATTATTGACCTTGACCAACATCTTTCATCTGTAATTCTCTGGCCTATGGTGAAGCACCGGAGATCCTCCGAGAGCCCAGGAGTCTTAGAGGAAGAGTTTTCTTACCTTCAGCTCTGGGATGTGGAATCTGGAGCTCATGGACAGACCTGTTTTGGCTGAGACCCGTTTGAGTTTCTCTAAAGACTGACAGCTGATTTTATCCAGAGGAACCGAAATCAACCAGAACTCCATCATGCTGGTTCTTCTCACCTGTGACAGCAGACTGTGACTTAGAACGAGTCAAATTATGAATTCTAGTGGACGTACATTGATCAGTTGCTGACTGTATCCCTGGTTTGCTGACTACAGTGTCCGAGAAGATTAGGTTTCTCAGACAGACGAGCACAATTCTCATGTTCTAAAGACACTAAAGTTTTATGATGAGAGTAAATGAGGTAATACCTCATCAAGATCAGCTATAGTCTGTCAGATCCATCTTTCATTTTTACAAGATCAATTTGTGTGCATGATTCATTTCATTTCAAGTATCATCTGTTACAGAATGTTGCATATAAAAAACCTGCTAATACAGTCAACTACTCAGGATAAAGTGACTGATATCTTTCATTGTTTATATTTAATTAATGCACGTTTATGTTTAATCTAAAAACATCTTTAACAACAAGTTTATCAATGCATCTAGTACAAATAGTAAGCAGTTCATATAAATTGTCACTTACCTGTAGTTAGTCATGTTTACTGTGTATTGGCAGATGTAAAGAGCTTACATACAACAGTGAATATTAATGAATGAAATATAAAATGAATATGATAAAGGTAAGTGAATGAAGTATACGTATGTGGTATGTGAGGTAAGGCAAACAGTGGACTGTTATGTAAAGTGATCGCTGTTAAGCGTTGTGAGAGAACAGGTGTTGTGTGCAAACATTACCATAATGAGAGACAGGCTCTTCTCACATTGCATTCCGTGATGCTGAAACTGTTTCCTGCCACTTGTTAAAGCATCATATGCTTATTTTGGGTGTGCTCTTTGTTTCAGTAATCAATGCATGCTCCACCATAGATTTTATAAAAATAGTAATAATAATTATAAAAAAAAAAAAAAAATCTTTCTTTTTTTTATTCTTTTGCTTTTCATATATAGAGTTCAGTCAGGTTATCTTTACTAGGTTAAATCACAATAAAAAAACATGATAAAATAAAAAATATTGTTTTTGAAAATTTTACATTTATTTACTAGTTATATTTTGTTGAAACTACTCTTCCCACATGGTTCTTACATGCAAAAGGCACCCCAAAAATAACTGTTCTTTGAATTTGTATGTTTTTACTGGATAGGATATATTATCAGACAGAAAAGCACAAAGTGGAAAGACAAGGACTATGTCAGGTTATCAGCTCCAATATTTTGGAGATTGGCAAATTCTAGCATATGAAATATATATATATATATATCCCACTCATGTGGATTCGTGTCAAGGTGGGGACCTAAATTAAAGTCCCCATGGGTACAAGAGCTTATAAATCATACAAAATAAGTTTTTTTGAGAAAGTAAAAATGCAGAAAGTTTCCTGTAAGGAGTAGGTTTAGGTAAAGGGTTGCTGAAGTAGTAGGGCAATAGAAAATACAGCCTTTACAAACCATTACGACCCCTTAGTCCCCATAAGGATGGCTGACCAGACATGTGCTCGTGTGTGTCATTTAAATTCTTCTAAAACAATACATCTAGGAAAACAGACAAAAAAAACTAACTTAAGCTGAAGTAATGCTGCTCATCAATTTCATCATCCTTAAACTGCTGCTTTTCACTAAAATGGGACTTTACTATCACAGGGGAATTTATAAGAAGAGTGCTTTTATTTAAATTATAATACCTAATATTTAGAATTAACTATAGTTTTTTAATAAATATTAACGTTAACAATGAAAGGATTAAAAAAAAAGTAAAATAAAAAAATAATCGCAGTAGGAACTATCGGAACTATCGTCGCGGAATGTGTTTCTACCCGGACTTCATCCAGCGCCTCCTCACTTCCTGTTGTGTATCCACGTGTGATGTTCATGCCGACTACCATTTGCACTTCAACTTTTATATGATTGTGTGTGTTATGATTAAAAGCTCTGTCTGAGCGCTTTAGAGATGCAGGTGTCCAGTGTCAATAACGTGAAGATCTATAATCTGAGTCATGGGAAATCTCTTCCGGAGGTAAAGCTCTTCTGTTTGTGTTATTGATGACTTAGTTAACGTTAGCAAATGTAAATACAGTGAATGACAGTAAAGCTTGTAATGTAAACCTTCAGCCTCCACCCATGATTTAGAAACAAAACCACTTTAACTGTCATTTTCTGCTTCTTTTATGACGCCTACTGAGATTATTATTTTACAACAAATATTTCTGGTTCTATTAGGTTGGATTTTATTTACATATACGTACACATGGAGTTTACCTCCATACAGTATATGAATGAATTCAGTACTAATGCTTTATATCTGTGTAAAGAAGACCTGGTTACATTAGTATGTGTCGTCTTGCTTTAACTGGTTTTGTTATGTCGTGAATTATGAATGTACCTCGTGTAATGTCAACATGTAAGGCGTTTTTAGGCTTAGTATGTATAATGGGCATAAAAAGAGACATTTTATGTATTTATCTGACACTAAATGTGTTTATTTCAGTGGCTGTCAGATCGAAAGAAGAGAGTCCTACAGAAAAGCGATGTTGGTGAGTCTTCAGGTTTCATAGTCCTTTAACATTTTGTGAAATAATGCTATAAATGATCTCTTTTTCTATAAAAATAGGATGTTAAGTGTTCGCAACATTTGTAACACTCTATAATTTAGCTCAATGTAATCATCTTTTTGTTCTTGTAATATTAATGTAACATGAATTGTGAATTAGAAGTTATATTTGTAATGTGAAACCTTGTACACTTATATACTGAAGTATATTGTGATATATGTTATAGTTATACCTCTGTCTGTTTATTTTTTTTGGTAAATGTAGACACAGCTTTCCAAACTCTCTGCTGTAGCTTGTTAAAAAGACGTTTGCTAATGTCTTCAATCGTATCTTTAACAGATATCCAGAAGAGGATTGAGCTGATTCAGGATTTTGAGATGCCCACGGTCTGCACCTCTATCCGTGTGTCACGAGATGGCCAGTTTGTCTTAGCTGCAGGTCTGTATCAGTAGCGGTTACATGTGCTGAAGGCACAGATTTAGACTTTGGGAACAGATAAACGAACATTAATTTGATATAATCTGTTTTTGAATGCTTTTAGGCACATATAAACCTAGAGTCCGATGCTATGACACTTACCAGCTGTCTCTGAAATTTGAGAGGTGCCTGGAGTCTGACGGTAAGCGCTTTAATGACTTCATAATGCATGCAAATATGGTATCAGCATCTGCTAGCTCTAGTCAGGGGTTGGGCTCGGTGCTGTTGATGGTCTCTGTAATAAAAGCCCAGTGCGTTGGTTAATATTTAATCAGTGTCCACACACACACACACACACACAACCTGAGCTCTCATTAATGTGCCGCTGATTACAAATAACACAGCAGATGATGCTTTGTCACTCACCACATGGGTTTTATTCCTCTCGCAGTCGTGACGTTTGACATCCTATCTGAGGACTACTCGAAGGTAAAACCCACACAGCCTTTACATGCTGCTCTCTGTGTGTCTGCTGTTTTTGTTGTACGCTTGTGTTATTTTAACAAATATGATTTAAGAGAATATTTGGGGATAGAATACAGGGGTACATCCTAACATGGTTATGAACGCTGTGCTGTTGCTCTTTCTGCAGGCCTGTAGTAATATAGTGTGCATTCATGTCAAACTTCTGACCTACTTTTGAGTGTTTACTTATTTATACTGTAGTAGGTTGTAAGAGTGCGCATTTCAGCTCTCTTATCTTTCTGAGTGAGATGGGAGTAGTTATGAGCCTTTCAAAATAAGAGTCTCTGTGTGTTGCAGGCTTGTTTCTTTGCTTTTCAATTGCACAATAAACTATTATTCCTACACCCCATGAGGCTTTGCACTGTAAACAAGCAGCGTAAGGGTCGTTCTATGAACACAATAATAAGCATTTTCAAAAACCTGGTACAATTTTACTCAACCATCGATAATTAAAAAGACATTATTTAAATTACATATGTGTTAAATATCATTATAGCAATATATGTCTAGATTTCGTAACAATTACGTTTACAGCATCCGTGGGGATTTCAGAAGAAAAATGAAAGGTTCTTAGTGTGTTCCAGGGAATTATTCATGCTTTATTTTGTAAACTACAGTCAAATACGGAACATACAAATAATCAGGAGGACTCTGGACCACAAAACCAGTCCTAAGGGACAATGTTTTGTCAAATTTCCATCTATATGTCATCAGAAAACTGTATAAATAAGCTTTCAATTAATGTATTCATGAAGTTTATATCTTCATGGAGCATCATCTTTACGTAATATTCTAAGGTTTTTTGACACAAAAGATGTATTTTAGGCTATTGCTACAAATATACTCCAGCAACTTACACTCCACAGTCACATATATCATTGTTATATCATGACCGAACATGGTGTTTACTCCTGAATGAGTGAATATGTACAGCCCATTAAGTCAAAATTAAATAAAATGGTAGCATCTTCTGATTTGAAATGGTGTGTTCTAGTCTTGTAGTACCAGAAGGTCCTCCCATTGGTTGCAGTAGTAAAGTAGGCTTGTTCAGAAGAAGATGGGTAGCTATATTTATTGTATTTGTGCAGGTCTTAAGTCTTGTCTTAAAAAAAAAACTCAGCAGAGCCCCGGTCAACATGAGGTTTCAGAGTTGTTGTGTTGTGACATAACTAGAAAAGTGGTTTGTTTGACTGTGTGTCTGTTTCTTATAGCTAGTATTTCTGCATATCGACCGCTATGTGGAGTTCCACTCTCAGCACGGCCATTACTACAAGACCCGCATCCCCAAGTTTGGCAGAGATTTTTCCTACCACTACCCGTCCTGTGATCTGTACTTTGTGGGTGCCAGGTGAGACGCCACAATCACGTGTTATCTATATTGGTCTGCATAATATTCACACATGCAGTTCATATGGAACATATCTTTGCTCCGTTACTGCATGAAATACTATTACTAAAAACTTATAACATTTTACAGATTTTGTCTCACAATTCTGACTTTATATCTCATATTTCTGAGTTTTTTGCAGCTTGTTTTAACTCAACAGCGGTCAGTTTGTCTTTTCCGAGGGGGAAAAAAGCCAGAAGTGTGTGATGTAAACTCAAAAGAGAGAATGATGAGTCAATTTTATCCTCGAAATCGTGAGAATAACCTCAGAATTTTGAAATATAACCTCGTTTACCATTTTTATTTGTTTATTCCATGGTGTCCATTGACTGCCACTCGAAAACTCTTGATTTTCTGCAACTAGATAGGCTCTGCCCACAAAAAAATATCACTTAATTGGACTATTCACACCAGAACAAATATGTACTTCCTGCTTCCCTAATTTCATCTGCTTTTGTCTGTTCTTTCAATTCATCAAAGAATACTTCAAATGTATCACATTTAGTGTTTCCACAGAAGGGATTAAATGTTTTTAATCATTTAAAGCAGCAAATCAGCATATGTGAATGATTCCCACAATCAAATATGACAAATATATTTCACATGACACTTAAGTAATGATGGTGATCCAGCTATGATCACAGGAATACATTGCATTTTGAAATTCACATAGAAAAAGTGATTTTAAATCAAAAATAATATTTCACAGTAATCCTGAATCAAATAAATACACCCTAGGTGAGCAAAAGAGCGTTTAAATAATCTCACCGACCCTAAACATTTCAACAGTTATGCCATATTTTGGATCCATTTATTTACTTAGCTATGTAATAAACCTAAGATGTTATTGGAAAACACATTTAAGCAAGTCAAACATATATATAATCAGATGACTTGAGTCAAGGTTGAAATGTTTGTAGCGTGGTGAGTTATGCTGATTTGTTCTGAAACGAGTGACGTCTGTTTTTCTCTTCCTCTGACATCAACACAAATAAATGCCCGGAGCGCTTTTTCAGTTCAGTCTTGCTGTGAATAGCCCTTTCATCTGCGATTCATTTTGATTTCCATTGCTTCTTTTGGTATGCATCACAGTTGGTCCTAATTACATGAACACTCACAAGACGCTGTGAAACCCTGTTAACTTTGTGTGAGCTCTTTAGTGTTCTGAAGGAGGTACATGTGTTGTGTTTCTGCTGCAGCTCGGAGGTCTTCAGACTGAATCTTGAACAAGGCAGGTTCCTCAACTCCTTACAGACAGATGCAGCGTGAGTATCTCACCACCTCAGGGCGCTGTTGCACTGTTCTGGCTCTGCTCTCACATCTATGGTGGCTATATTTCTGCTGGTTGACATGTTTAGTGTATATTTAGGGTTTCAAATATAAACATCAAAACTTGAAAGTTGTGTATTTTGAGTAGCTATTTTAAGCACGCTTCGCTTTTTTTAGCATAATGTAGCTGTGTGCAGAGGACATTTTTATAATGAAACAGCTCTAATAGTTTACCAAAACTGAAGTCATGAAAATTATTTAAAACTAATGTATATATTTAAGTACAAACACATGCATGTATATATTTAAGAAAAATATATGTTTATTTATTTATATACAATATAAATGTATATACATGTAAATATATTTTAAAATATACTGTATGTGTTTGTATTATATATATATATATATATATATACAGGTCCTTCTCAAAAAATTAGCATATTGTAATTTCTGTGATGTACTGATAAACATTAGACTTTCATATATTTTAGATTCAGATACACACAACTGAAGTAGTTTCAAGCCTTTTATTGGTTTAATATTGATGATGTTGGTGATGACTGCTCATGAAAACCCAAGATTCCTATCTTAAATAATTAGCAGTGGACTGAGTCTGGAGTAGAGCCGCCGTGTACAGGCGTGTGCAGGAAATGGGCTACAGGTGCCGCATTTCCCAGGTCAAGCCACTTTGAACCAGAAACAGCGGCAGAAGCGCCTGACCTGGGCTACAGAGAAGCAGCACTGGACGGTTGCTCAGTGGTCCAAAGTACTTTTTCGGATAAAAGCAAATTTTGCATGTCGTTCGGAAGTCAAGGTGCCAGAGTCTAGAGGAAGACTGGGGAGAGGGAAATGCCAAAATGCCTGAAGTCCAGTGTCAAGTACCCACAGTCAGTGATGGTCTGGG
>JAUCMT010000036.1:18013131-18024000 GCA_032357475.1 Enteromius thamalakanensis
TCAAGTTGAATTTAGTGCCAGAGCATGCAAAGCTGTTACTGCTGCAGAATATTCTGACATATCAAAACATATTGGATGAAACAGAAAATATGTTGTAGAGAGCTGCAGCAAATGGCTTTTAATTGAAAGAAAACATGTACTACAAAAAAAGTTCTTTCCATCGATTAATTTCTTACTTTCACAATCAATATATTTCACGAGGTTAACTTATACCCTCTGTGTCAAGAGCGTCCAAACATCTCTGTACAGCGTCGTTGGCAGGGCGGCCAGGGCGAATTTTGACGCTCTCGCCGGCGGCAGTGTGAACGCACAGTAACGATTAGCTAAGCAAATTGCAATGTTGGAGATGTTTTATAAGGTTCAATGTATTTCCTCCTTTTGACATAAAACTTCTCTGACACCGCTTGCAGATGGGTTTTTGGTGATCAATGATGTTGCGCTTGTCATCAGCCTCAAAAACTAAATACTTCCACACGTGGCTCTTTCCTCCTTTCTTTTCAACGAGCAGGCTGTTATCAGACAATGATCTCACTGAATTATAACAATGAATGACTAAAATAATGTTTGGAAATATAAACTGTTATTTCCAAATGACATGCTACTGCAAAAGATTGAAATAAGCCACTTAAAACCATTTGTGTTGCTGAATATGCTAGTGGCCTAAGACTTCTGCACTGTACTGTATGTAAACAAACACATTTAGAAACATGAATCGAACATGAATCGAACATGATCATCAGGCTTGTGAGAAACGTTTCTAGCCCTGCACATCCTACCCAACACATCCTATGTTCTCTTGTGGAAGATTTTCATGTCACATTCCAGAAGTAAAAAGATTTATATTTGTTGGTTATTATTTTGCTCAGCTGCTCTGTTTGACCTCTCTCAGGACGTCTCTGGAGGAGCGACTCCAGCGGGAACAGAGATCAGGGATGCTAAACATCAATGACACAGCGGTTGGAAGCAAACAGCTCTCTTTCACTCTCAGAAAGGTAAGCATGAAGATGGCAATCCATCCCAGCTGCCACCTGTGCAGACTGAGGCTTTATCTCTGCAGATGTTTGATCTGCTGAATGCAAGTTGAAGAATGCTGAATGGTTTGTGATTTATTACTGCAGTATATTGGTCTCATATTCTCAGTCTTTGGTGGAGTGAAGGTTCTGGTGTGGTAAAATTGGGTCAGACTCATGCCCAGCTCACATTTCTGCTGACTCACAGCACAAGCTGAAGAATGGCTTCTGTATATGAGCTGAATTCTCATCGTGGTCGCTCACACGCCCGTTTAATTCCCATACTCCTCCTGTCTGTCGTACACTTAGCTGCTTTGTTGGGGTGTTAAACTGACCTGAAAATATTTTAGTAACTGGATAGTTTGAGTAGTCCATATGACTCATGCACTGTAAGTCTTCTGAAGTCATTTAATAGCTTGTGTAATTGTTCAGTGATGATTCACCCATTCTGCTGCACAACTCATGTTCAAAGATTGGGGTCAGGACATTTGATAACGCTTTACAAAAAGGTGTCATTTGTTAATGTGTTACCTAACATGAACAAACAGTGAGCAATACATTTAATCATCTTTGTTAACGTTAGTTCATAGAAATACTCTTGCTCATTGTTCGTTCATGTTAATTCAGAGTGCATTAATAATGTTAACAAGCACCGCTTGTGATTTTAATAATGCGTCAGTAAATGCTGAAATGAACATTAAGAAGCAGTTTAGTTCATGTTAACTAATGAACCGTATTGTAAAGTATTACTGTATGTTTTTTTAGGATTGTAATATATTGATTGTAAGGAATATTTTATAGAAATACTACACAAATGCTGTCTTGGTAAACCTAGCTGATGCACATGAAAACACTCTTCTCCGTGGGTGTGCTACGTTCACAATAGGACAAAGAATTGAAACATAGTGGATTTGTTGGGATTTTATTTCTCCAAGTTAAAGCAGCAGTTGCGGTTCTTTTATTCATTTTACTGAAGCTGACCTCAGTAAGCATGAATAGATAAATGACACTTTACAAGCCATCAAAACTAGCACCGAGTATAAATATACTGATGAACATCTGCGCTAACTTCACTATAAATGATGTAAAATGCCATACAGGGACCTTTCTTTCAACTGCTTCATTTCCGTGAAATGTCTGAACAGACCAAAGAATGGCTAAAAACAGCTGATGAATCACTAAATGAGTTTAGTTTCCAGTACTACATGAAAGAGAGAGAATGAATGCATTTGATTACAGCTGAGTGAGTTGTGTTTTTGGGAAAGGTATACTGTTAGTGGAAAAGCAACACTATTTTAAAAACAGCTGAGCTATTGTTGCGCTGATTCTGCTGTCACTGCTTTTAGTTGTTAACTGAACGCAGCTCCGATACAGCCAAGACCTTTCAGAACAAATTAAAAAGGAACTTAGACAAGTCATGAATCATATTGCTTTTGACATTAATTGTTTCATATACTTTTATTTTCAGACGGAAAGGCAGCGATTTCAACAGCAGGCTGAACGTGACCATCATGAGGAGAGGAGGAAGATCAGACGGGCGGCTGGACACTTACATTCTAACAGGGGAGGACGAGGAAGAGGTGGCGGAAGAGGAAGAGGCGGCGGAAGAGGAAGAGGTGGTGGAAGAGGAAGGAGACCCTTTTAAACTCGGGACTAATCGTCCTTATGGATGCTGATATGCAGGACTTTTAATACAGCCTTAAGTTGTGTCTGATCATAGACGTCTGCAGGAACCACTTTTTGTGTTCCTTTTCAGATGCTGTCAATGATTCACATTAAGAGACTGTGTGTTTGTGTTTTTGCACATCTCTCAGTACAGTCTAAACTGGACCTTGTGTTTTGTGAAGAACCATAAAACATTTTTATCAACATCTGCTCTGTCCTGTTCTGATTTACACGCACACAAACTCTCATTCAGCATCGGTTCACTTTTAGTGCTGATCATTTCTAAAGGGCTTTTGATTCTTTTAGAGTGGTTTACAACTAAATCATGGTTTGACTTGAATAAACCCTCAGCACAGACAGGCTGTCCCATATTACATACACTGGGCAAATGTTTTGGGACGCGCTTCTTAAAGCTTGAAGTTCATCCAAATATAAAGATTGCCCCATGAATTACTCACGCTCAAGCCATCCTAGATGTATATGATTTCTTCTTCCAAGAAACACACTTTGTTTCTTCCTTCCTTGTTTCTTATAATTCCAGTGAATGGAGGTTGAGTTTGAAGCAAAATAAAGTGCAGAAATCCAGCATAAAAAGTGGCTCCAGCCACAGAGAGAGCAAAACAAAACACCTGTCATGAATTACAGGTACAAAAATTATATTAAGAAAATTGTTGGAGGATTTCAATACAAGCCAAGATGATAGAGTGGTTTTCCTTTGCTGTGAACAAAACTTGGTCCTCGCAAGACTAGGATATTCTCTTTTTATGATGGATGCTCTTTTTAATATACCATAGATATATTAATATTGTCTAAAAAGGGAAAGTCATATTCACCTATACCAGACTTAATCATGTGGAACTTGTAATGTTTGGGTGGTCTCATTTAGATGTGCTGTCACAGGTGAATAAAACAAGGCTCCTAGCTTTCAATTAGTCAGTTTGTGAAATTTCACTCCTGTTAAATGGTGACCAGAACTCTGCTGACTCCACAGCTGAAGAGATCCACTGGCAAAATATTAAAACAAACTGTGTGGCGGGAGCTTTATGGAATGGGTTTCAATAGCAAAGTGGCTATATTCAAGCTTCGTAAAGCACAGACAGTGGACTCGGGAGCAGTGGAAACCAGTGACAAATCCCGCTTTTGTGTTTGGTGGTCTGGTGCCAGGAGAACATTAACTTTGCCTCTGCACTGTGCCAATGGTACAATGGACAATGGGGCTGTTTGTCAGGCTAGGCATCAACTTCCAGTGAACAGAAATCTTGAGGCTTCAGCATAACAAGACCGTTTAAACAATGCTGTTTCAACTTTGTGTGAACAAGTTCTATTCCAGCATGACTGTGACCCCGGGAAGATAATTTAAAAAATGCCAATTGTGTCACATTATTCTTATGTCATTCTAAACCTTTTGAACACAAAGTTATTTTTGATGAAATTCCACATTCAAGACCCAGAAAGGGTGTGAGGACATTGTTAAAATGGTCCATGTGACATCAGTGGCTTAAACGTAATGTTGAAGCTGATATTATTACTTATATGTTCATACATTTAAAAACTGCTGTCACAAATTTATATACATTATTTATTTTCATATTTTATTTTTGACAATGCATTTTCAAAAAGGCAGCCTGTAAGATAAAACAAATGCAGTGCCGTGCAAAAGTATTCATACCCCTTCATTTTTTTACATTTGTTACTGCTGCCTTATGTTAAACTGTTTTAATTACTTTTTTTCCACATCGATCTATACTCCATACACTATAACTTTACAGCAAAACACAGGTTTTTAACATCTTTGCAAATTTATTTTAAAAAAATGGAAAAAAGCACATTGCATAAGTATTCATACCCACAACTTAATGTTTAGCGGAAGCATCTTTGCAGTCTCATATATTTTCTGTTTGATGCGACAAGCTTTGCACATCAGTAGTTTGTTAATTATCTGCCACTCTTCTCCTCACATCATCACTTCTCAAGTTCTGTCAGGTAGGATGGAGGCAGATGCACATGTTCAGATTTCTCCAGAAATATTTGATTGGGTTCAATCCCAGGATGTGACTGCGCTACTCAAGGCACTGTATATGCACACTTAAAAAAAAAGTTTGGAAGAAGTCACCCAGCATCACAGACGTATAAACTATCCAAACAGAAACACTTCATCCTCTGATGTTTGCATTCTGTTGATTTAAAGTAACCTCACATTGCATAAACTAGCTCCCTCAGTGTTCTGTAATTTAGAAAACTGAATGTTAGATATTCACTACATTGTATAGACTTTAAAATAACATTTGATGTAATGGGAAATGAAACTGCCAGCTGCCAATATTTGAATACACATTTTGAGAAGTGAAAGGTCTGGTGTTAGATTTGATATTTGTCACTTCCTCCTGCCCTCACTGTCTATATATGTGTGTGTGTGTGTGTGTGTGTGTGTGTGTGCTACTGCTCAAATGTTTGGGATAACTTGGAAATGTAGTTTTTGGAAATGTAGTGAAAACACACAGGACATTTTTCTGAATAGGAAATCTAGCAAAACAACAGGACATGACAAGAAATTTGACGTTTTCTCAAAATTTCTCGTATTGAGTAGCCTTCCTTTCTGAGGACAACAATAGACTGACGGGTCTCTAATAAAAGTTCCTGAGCCTGCAAACAACTGCTGATGTTCAGATACTAACCTAACCTAAAGAAAGCCATGCTTCATTGTTTGTTTAAATTAGCAGTCATACCAGGAGTTTGATGCTGAGGACTGAAAAATTGCTAATAGGCCTCTATGCAAAAATGTAGATCATTCTTTAAAAATGATCAGATTCAATTTAATTTTTTGTGAAATGGAAATTTTATGTACTAATAAAACCAAAATTAAAAAAAGAATAATAATAATGACAAAAATACATAATAAACTTACCACAAATTGGTGGTGGTTAAGGAAATAAAGGAAAACTAAATAAAAGAAATTACACTGGGGTGGTACTTTTTTCAAAAGGTACACTTTTGTACCTATTAGGTTTAAATATGTACACTTTTAAGTACTATTTAATGTGGCAAAATGGACCATTTAAGTACAAACATGTACCTTTTGAAAAGGTACCGCACCAGTGACAGATTTTCTACCTATATGTCTGAAAGTATAGAGGCTCCCATATGATTGTATACTTGTAACGTTTTGGTTGTACAGCAATAAACACAATAATGCACTATAAATGCCTCATTCATTCTTTCATTCATTCATTCATTCATTCATTCAAGTGATGTATATACTGTATATATATATATATATATGTCAATGATACTGAAATAGAGAGCACATGCGGTTTTGGGTTTTTAATCCTACAAAGCAATATTAGAAGAGGCTTAGACTTGCGCTGCTTTGCTTTCCCTTAGGAAAATGCTTCAGCATGTCTGTTTTAGGAGCAGGATGACATCATCAGTGCACAAACCACATGCTTAAAATAGCCAAAACATTCTCATCCAGAAGATGTGTTGACAGAGTTTGATTTAATTAACTCATTAATCAGGTACATGAAATCATATGCATTCTGAATATTGTACCGACTTAAGGCCAGAATTTGCCACTACACACAAGTTTTCTAAAAAATATTTTTTTTTTTATATATAATATACTATTCTTTTTAAATAATACAAATAGAAGATCTAGTTTTGTGACGTCATCTAAAGTTAATAGTTGATCTCTATGGTTGTTGTGCAGTGCATGCATAGTTGCTTTTACACCTGTTACATTGACTTTTAACAAGTACTGAGCACAAATATGGTCTTAAATGTTGTAATTGTGAAGCATTTCTCATTTATTGGCAGGGACAGAGCATTTTACAGCTGGAGCTCTACTATTGATAAGATGCTTTTACAGTAATTGCAGCTGATAAGAGGTTCATGTGCAATAATCGGAAAACATAAAAGGCAACAGGCTATTAGGTGATCATTTTAGGTAGGGTAGGCTTCTAGGGTAATCAATAGAGTTATGTTGTCTGTAAGCCATTATAAAGAGCTAGTGCAGGTGACAAAATGATTTTCCTGTTCTCTAAAAGCTTGTCCTTCATGCAAAAGATATACACAGTTAGACATTTCCAAGTGGCATTTGGAGAAATGTAGCATTTGATTTGAAATAAATTATTGCAGAGGATCCATTGGTGAGTAAGTGATGAAATGCTTCATTTTTTAAAAACATTTTTGTTTTTTTTTCATTGTCATGTGACTCCTACATCACCGCCATTAATCTTTGGTCAGTTCTTCCTCTAAAAACATTTTATTGTACCTCTCTGCTGAAAAAAACTGCATATGCTGGTTAGGTATTTCAACTGGTTCGAGATGGCTTAAGCTGGTCCTGGACCAGGTATCATGATCGGGTTTAAACCAGATCACGACCAACAAATTACCATCATAAACCAGTTCAAACCAGCTTCAAAATCCTTCCATGCTTCAAAACATAACATAGCTAAACAATCATATGCTGTTTTTTTACTGAGCTTACTTTGTATCAGGCACTCTTCACTCACTTCATTCATTCTTTTTGCAAATGCCTCCACTGCTACAATGATATACAACCATGACAAAATCAACAATTGTTTGAACTCTTGCACTCTTTTCTTTTCTCTTCTTTCCAAATTTCCATACCACAAACTGGCAAACACATCAACAATCACACACACTCTCTCTCTCTCTTATTTCTCTTCACTTTGGAAGCAGACTTTTCCAAACAACTTAGTTCTAACCTCACTCGTCTCCTTCAGGCCAATTCTTCTTCAGCTATGCCTGCACTCAGACACATTAGCAACGCCTTTCTTCAAACTGTTACATAAGTCTTGTACTGGGGTTTCTCAAGGCTCGGTGCTTGAACCACTTTTCTATTCTCGAAAGAGTCTGTCCTTCAGTAACATGGCTTTTCCTGCTATATATATGACACTCAACACTACTTCTCATTCCACCAATATGATCAAACGGTGGCTGTTCGCACTGCAGCCTGACAGACACTTCTGGATGGATGCAGAACCATCATCATCAACTCAACCTTGCTAAGACATAACTGCCCGTGGTCTCAGTCAACCCAGTTCTTTATCACAACTTATCTATACTGCTGGGTTTATCAACCATAACTCATTCTAGGACAGCTAGAGATGATCAGTTAAGCTTCACAGACCATTGTACTGCAGATTTATCCTCATACAACAATATCAGAGTAGGCCACACAACTCCAAGCTCTCATTCTCTCCAGACTGGACTATCGTAATGCTCTCTTAGAGGACCTTCTGGCATGTACAGTACTATCAAGACTCCCCAACAAAGTGAGACTGAATCAGCAAGTGTAATCTTCAACAAACTCATAAAAAAATAGGCCACGTCAAACCTCTCCATCATTTTGCAAGGCTGCCAAAAGCTGCCGCCTTAACATCAAGGTACTGATGTTATGTTTACAAGACAGCCACTGGCTCTGCACCAATATAACTAAAGTCTAGGATTTAACCATTTAAGTGAATGGTGGCTCTTAGGGATGGCACCTAGAGGAAAAATCTCTTGCATGGGCCTTTTTCCAGCTGGCTGAATTACATGCCATTTCAATTTGAGAAGCATTTTCTTGTCGGCACTAATTAAAACTAGCTCTTGCGTATTCTTGTTATGAAGCGGACGGGACACAGATGGTAAGTGTAATGTAAAACAGTTTATTACAGGTAATGGGTTCAACCGTCTTTAGCATGAATAGCAGGTGAATAATGGAGGCTGAAGAGATATCTGAATGCAACGTATCAGATCCTTTCTCTTTCAATCCACAGACATGCAGACGAACACTTGGCGGACGATGACCACAACCACAATTTGCTGAAAGACACGAGGACGGAGATCTTGGGAATCTGCAGAGACAAAGAACATTGAGGAGCATACAAGGAGATAAGAGATAAGATAAGTTCAATGGGTAAGTATACTGGTAATGCTTGAGTAGCGTTTGTCCACTTCACAAGAACGAGCTCAGACAAAGTGTGTGTGGATTCATGTGGTGCTTGATTGGTGCTGTGATCGAGATCAGGTGATGGAGTGAGGATGGAGCCTGGCGTGGATGTAACAATTCCCTTCTATTCTATTCCATTCTATACATTAAAAACATGCTATGCTATAATTCCAGGGGAAATATATGTGAGCTCCTTATTTTACAAATATATATATGACCAGTGTAAGTTTTCTTTTGTGTTTAGTGAATGATATGGAAGAAGAGAAGAGCTTGGGTTTCACACAGCCAGACAAAAGAGGGTGTGCTTATTCAGAGTAATCCTCCCTCAGCGATCCGGGTCAAAAAGCCGCCCCTCTACACGTCATTGTCTGAGCCCAGGACCGTCTGAGGGCCGTGCTGGGATTTACAGGCTCAGGAGAGTCCAGAGGAAGTTGGGAATTTCTAGAAAAAGGATGTGCGTGTCTGTCCACTCCATCACTCTTTTCATCTCCTGTTTGCTGTATCGTTTGTGAGCAGACAGATCAAACAATGTCAGAAAACACAAGCACTTACAGTCAACATGAAATCAAAGCCTGCTGCGAAGGGTTCATACTTAACAACACCATTAAAGATCTACAGCACTCTCAAAGCATGCTTCCTTCTGGATCTCTCACCAAAACTGTTACCGCTACTGTTACAAGATTAAAAACCTCACTCCGGAACTGTTTAGAAAATGAAAATGTGCTATAATTAACTTTTCTTAAAATCTAGTGAACGTGAATGTAGTGACAACCCTTTTAAACATTACTAAAGATTATTTAAAACAGTGATTTAAAATGTACTTATCAATTGACATTGTTGCACGTTAAGAAACAGTCATGAAAGTGTCCTGAAACGCTTTTTTCATTGCTGTCACTTGACTATTGCTGCAAGTACGGTTTTTACTTGGAAAATCCAATACACTAGAAATGCACATTCACTGCAGTTGTGAAGCACACTTCTTTTTCACAAGGCCATGAGCCCATGTCTGGCAGCGTTCTGTCTATGTGTCCTCTCATGTGTGTAACACAGTGGTCTCGATCATGGCGAGCTTCTCTTCTTTGCACTCCGTCTGGCCTCGTTTATCCTCCTTTGATCCGGCTCTCATCTGCGCTTTCCTTCTGATCTCCCTCTTTTGTCTCCCTGGTTTTCTGCGGGAGGAACTGAAGAGAGAAATGTGCTGACTCCAGAAACAGAGAGATCTCACCACACCGGGTCTTGGCGCTCGTCCTGCCTGTCTGTCTGTCTAGCAGCTCCTGAATGACATTTATCGAGATCAGTCTGAAATAAACGGCCTATACTTTGCGGTCAGCAGCTAAAACCAGAGCTTGGAAAGATCAAAAGCAGGAGAATATGTAATCGAATGCATTTTGTCATGAACTGGGGCTTAAGCACGACCGCAGAAGATTGTGGTCACAAACCTCTTGAGACATGATGTAAGAGAGGGAAAAGTCTTGCAAATCCATCCACTTCTTTTCACTTAAACGTAATAACACTGATTGTTAAAGTCGTTACGCTTTTAACTCATTAAACAAGTTGCCAAAACAGAACATGCTATTCATCAAAAGTGGAATTATGGTAGAATAGCCAAAATAGTGGTTGATATGTTAAATGATTTGCTTCTGCTTCTTAACTGAAAAGATAAACAGTGGACATTATTAACTTAAACACCAACCTCCAAGAGCTCCAGAAGAGCTTTACTCATAATCACTGTATGGTCACAAGCAGGTGGTTCATCCCTGTTAAAAACAACAAAAAAAGGCATGTACACATGGCAAACGGTTTGAGCTGGCCCTAAACAACTAACTTCTGCTCAGTAGCAACTAACGACCATCTTAAACCAGCAGTTTTTGCTTTAATTTGTTTTTTACAGGGTTTGCAAAATTCATTCTCATCAAACAGATCTTCAGAAAGGCTGTTGCGAGGTTGATGTTAAAAATCCTAATCTGTGCCATTACATTTGCATTACAAATGCAATTAAACGTATTTCTGCTGCTGAAGCTAAAGCTCATTTTAGGGCAACTTATCAACAATCTCAAGCCAAATAATGTCTTCCTTCACACGTCCTGACAGGACCTTGAAACATTTTACAGAAACACTCCTCAAATTCACACATCCCACACCAAATACAGAGAAAGAAAGAAAGAGAGAAAGAAAGAAAGAAAGAAAGAAAGAAAAAAAAAGAAAGAAAGAAATAAAGAAAGAAAGAAAGAAAGAAAG
>JAUCMT010000036.1:18024100-18034738 GCA_032357475.1 Enteromius thamalakanensis
TCCTAAAATCAAAAACCATTCCTATTCTTGTCTTAGAACAACTTCGATGAAAGGTTTTGATCCACTTCGAATGCTGACTACTATATATATATATATTTAAATCTTATTTAAAAAATGCATTTCTATTCCAAATAAATGTTCTAATCAACATTCCAATCTTTAAAAAAGAAATCATATTAGCATATTAGAGTGATTTGTGAATCATTATCATGAAGACTGAAGTAATGATGCTGAAAATTCAGGAAATTCAACAGGAATGACAATAGAAACGAATTGTTTACAAATGTAATATTTCACAACGTTTTAGACTTCTTTGGAAAATATTTTACTCGCTGTAAATGTTTTGTTTTAAGGGAGGGTACAGATCAGTGGATTTCTATCACTTGATCTATAATTTCAGCAGTGAATAATGACTCATGTCTGTAAGGCAATATTATATTACGCCATATGACGTGTTTGTACGCATCCATGTACGCCTATTACATAAACTTTTGATGTTGCTGCCAACAATGTGTCCTCTTGAGAAAGTCTGATGTTTCGTGAGAAATGCAGAACACATATGAAAACAGAATTGTGTGTTTGTAAAGTTATTCCACACTCACAGACTCAGACCAAACTTAACGACCTTGGCTTTTAGTCATTTTAAAAGTAGTTTTATGCATTCGGTTGAATTTGGGACCTGTGGCTGTATTTGGTTAGATATCATAATTAATACAAGTAAACTGTAGACTATACTATAAGTTGGATTCTCATGGAATTCAAAACTTATTTTCCCTGCCACTGACAGATCATTGAACCCTTATCTTCCAGTCATTCTGATTTTCTTTTTCTCAAAAAAAAAAAAAAAGAAATGCTAGTCATATATTACATATTCAAAACACAAATTAAGATATTTCGATAAAGAGCTTTCTGCACCTTCATAGGGTCAACTACGTTCAAGCCCCAACAATATAGTAAAGACATTGTTGAAATAGTCCTTGTGACAGTAATCTATGATCCATAGGTTAGTAATTCATGCCAGAATATCCACTTTTGGGTGACTAACGTACTAAAACTTGCTCACATAAGTATTTTTAGAACAGATTTAGTACTTTTCTGGGATATTTCCCTTACTCCTTGTTGCACTCGTGGTTGTCACATATAAATGACTGACCTGACAAGAATTGGTTTTAATTATTTTCATTACTCTAAATTATTTCGAAAAAATGGATTCAGTTTTTTAATTAACTCAAATCAATGAGGCCTGTGACAAAGTGACCAGAAAACCTGTTTTAACTGACTAAATAAATAAACTTAACAAAAGGCTGAATCTAAATATAATGAGAAGCTTTTTTCCCCATTTTGACAGATAATACCACAATAGGTATAGGACATGCATTAGCATGTGTTTTCATCAAAATGATTTGACTCTTCTTTGCTGTCTTACACCATTGCTGTTTTATTTGTGTATTTGTGTCAGGTGCTGCTGACCTGGAAACTCATTCATGCAGGAGTGTCTAATGCAATGCAGAGGTCATGTTGCCGTTTCCAGGGAATGCTCTTAATAATGTGTATAGTTTGCATATACTATACGTCTTTCTGGAAAGAATGAATGAATCATGATGAATCATGTATATGTTTTAGTTAACCGGCAGCACATGCATAAAGAGTGAGCGTGCCCTGAAAGCACTTTACACATTGTTTATGTGTGAGTCGTAATAGGATCAAGAACAAGTTTATTCCAGACTCTGCTGGATCAAAGAGGAGAGAATCTCTTTACCCAGGTTTACACATCTTGTGTGAGGATTAAACTACGTCATGACCTGTGCTGACACTACACCTATATCACCTCTTGTGTCAGAAATACATTAGGATGTGATAATAACTATACTGCAAGAAAAAAATAAATGTATCCTTTTGTATTCGGTAATTTCAGTAGTTTTCATTTTTGGGTGAACTATCTCCTTAATGTTGTACATAGGGATGTTTTTTTATATATATATATGAGGTAAGTAACATCATAAAATGTAAAAATAAAAGACATTTCAATTTAAGAATTACAAATGCAGTCTCTAGTCATACACTAATGAAACACAAATAGTCTTAGGTCTGTATCCATCACAGATGCTGTCTCTGAGATCAGTCACCTGGTGAGTCCTAAAGCAGGCTTATCGCTGACCTTTCCTGATGTCTGTGACATAGAAACCTCCTTCCTCTAATCACTGTCACTCCACACACATCACACAGTCTCAGGAATAGTGTCAAAGAATATATATACTTTTTATGGGCACAAAGGCTTGTCACTAGCTACGTAAGTTGTGAATTGAATGTGTGTGAAAAATAGGAATGTTGGCGTTCCAGAGAACATAATCTTCAGTTCCTGGGAAACTGCCACAAGTATCAACAATGATATATTAATAACAATCAGCAAAGCCTGTGACTTTTTCCTGCTGCTTTTTGAATGACATCCACACGCACACAGAAGAAACACAAGAACAAACACTGCCATGTAACCTTGCATTGGATTCATGTTTGTGGTAAGGAGGTGAAGATTGCTCTGCTGGTGATTCCAGTTGAACTTGAGTCACATGAGCTTCATCCATGTTTCGGGGAAATGCATTTCTATTGTTGTTCATGTATGTTTTCTGCCTGTTTTCGACATGTGGCTAAATGCTTACTATGTATCATTAACCAAAATATATGTTTTAAGATTTTGCTTGGTTGTTGTCTGGGATTATATTGATAAGTGAAACAAACTCATGTACAACAGTGTCACTACACCCAGGTATTTACCCTTCATATTCTCGGTGTTAGATTAAATAAGGCAGATGCTTTGACTCAAAACTATCTGTGTTGCTAGAAATAAAGTTTCGAGGTCACAAGTATAAAACTGTGTGTACTGTACACAGGGAAAGGTAGAATAGCCTGTGTGTCGTGTATATCTCATTTCACAAACACAAATACATAGATCATTTTGTGCACGTGTAATATTTTCTTTCTGCAAACAAATGCAATATATTACAATAACAGTCGGCTGCATTGCTTATTCTGGAGAGGTAAAGAACCTTCATGAACTAGGCTAGTCCTAAATTCCTTTCCATGATCTCTCTCTATGGAATTGGATGGAAAATGCAAGATTGACAGATTAGGAAATCGTGATAAGGGTGGAAAATGTTGCTACATAAAAGTGTTGTATAAAGCTTAATATAGTAAGGAAGGGGGAAAACTCACATAGGAACCTTCTTCCCCATTAAATATTATTGTGCTCATGAAAAAGTGATGTGGTTTGTGGTTGAGGATATAAACAATGACCTCATGGTCTAGTTGACCTCTGCAGGAAAAATCATAGTTCTGGAAAGGTCTGTCTGGATTTTGCGAGCTCGGGGCTCATTTGCATCTGGGAAACGTATTCCCCACCACAGCAATGTAGTCGTCATGGATCATAGAGATCCTCGAGGCGAAGATCAGGGTGAAAAAGCCACAGCGACTATGTGAAATACAGAGCTTTAAGACTTTTCATGACTCTTGGATGATTTTTTTTAAACACTTCTTTTGTAATTAATACATCTTTAACTTTTTTCTGAAGTGTCCACCAGTAATAAAGATAGGCTTGCAGAGGCGCAATAAATAAAAGAGCATGGGTTACAATTAATAAGTTAACTTCCAAGGTTTCACAAAACGAGACATTTTAAGACTATATTAGAACTGTACGTGGAGCATGCAGGACTTTATGTTGAGATAATTGCTATGTTATGAGCCGGACTGTATAGGCCAAAGTGAATTTAACCACAGTTTGTGGTGATATGTGGTAGTAAAGATAATTTCTTTTCTGTGTATAGCCACCATAAAGATAATAAAGCAATGTAATTAAGTATTCACTACATTCAGAGATAACAGTTGACTTGGCTTTTAAGATAAAATAATCAAAAACTGACTCTGGGACTAAAATGTCTCAGCTTCATGAATGAGAAAAATGCATAGGCCTACAATTAAGCCTACAGTACTTGAGGTTTTGTATTTGTATTTGTTTCCGTCACCAGGTGCACAGGATATAGCCATAATTAGCCTGCTCCTTTGATTGCGGGGAGTTTTAGGACTGATATATTTAGGTATAGTGTCCACTCCTAATTTCATCACATCTGGCAGGATGACAACAAAGATAAAAGACGGAAGTGGCCGTTTGTGCAAAAGGTGAGGAAACATCCATTCTGGCATCTTCAACAAGGTCTTGCGGCATGTTGACTGAAAGCTGCTGTCGTGAAACTGAGGTAACTGGAACCAGATGGCCCAATTACAAGGAAGGAAAAGGCACAGAAAACACTCCTCCACATGACCTCATCCGCATTGGCCCAATTCCTTTTGTTTTTTTGATCATATATTTATTACTTTTTAAGGTAACACAACAGATTACACAATCATGTAAACACAAAACATGTTATACTGTAGTCTCTCTCCCATCTCCCATCGAAAGAAAGACAAAAAGTTTAAAAAATACCTAAATTGTTAAGAGACCCAAGTCTATGATGCTCCCTCTGAGCTCGTGCTTGTTACTATCATTAACACTGTGCCTACAGACAGTTTTTTCATCTTCTTTTGAACAATATACATTATCTTTTACATTGACAACAATGACAACGAAATTCTTGACTTATTGATAGTTTTCCAATAAAGATTAATCATACACATTTAAATAAATCTGACTTCTTTGTAAGAGAGAGCAGGCAGGATTTATTGGCCCATTTCTATACTCTAATTCCAAAAATAGAATAGTTTATAAGTTTTCATGAATAACAAAACTGGTGTAAAATCGTCCCCTTGTGGAAAACCACAAAAGCTTTAAAGTTTTGACCTTCTCCATTGTACTATTATTATTATGAATTGTATAGATGTTTAAAAAAAAAACACTTAATTTCTCTATTCTACAGTTCTGTCACATTTAAATATAACGCATCTTAACCGCATACGGAATACTAAATTGTTTATGTATTCAAGCTTCTACTATACTTTCTAATTAGAGACAACAGCGTAGTTGATAGTTTATAGATGTTCAGGGAAAGAGAAGAGTCCAGCTGTTATATTGTACACGGTCCGTTGTTCAGTTTGAGCATAAACCGGTTTTATCATAATAATTATTATTAATCTTCTACCAGCTGAGAATGTAACTGTGATTCAGTCAGACGCAGGAAACCGGTTCTTTCTTCACTCCTTCAAACGTTCACGCGCGAAGGAGTCGCTAGCAAGAACAAACCGGTTCGCTCGCTCGGAGGAAGCCGGTTTTAGCTGGTGCGTCACCTTGGAAACCACGTCACTATATATAGAGCTGCGATCAGGCGCCGGCTTTTACTCCGTTTGTTCACCGGTAGATCACCACAGCCGTTCGTGTGCGAGACGTTATTCAATTCCAGCACTCTGGTCTAATGGGAAAACTCTTTGTAAATGCGTTTTAAGGTGAGTTAAGCGATTACTATTGAGCGAAACTAACGTTGTATCTTATATCCGTTATGTTTGGATAAACTTTCAGTAGGGTCGAGTGTGATCAAAAATAAAGAAACTAAAGTTAACCGATCGACCCGTGACGTTCGTTAATTCGCTGACATGTTTTTCGAAGCAGTTTAATACAGACGCGTTTGGCTCGGTTAACGTTAGTTGTGTCGTAGTAAATGATGACACTATGGCCTCTGAGTCAACGTGGCCGCTGTGTCACACTTTCCTGTACGTGTTTAACTTCGGCTTTTATAAATGTTATAACAAAGATCATTATCATTGGAGCCAGCTGTATTGACCGACGTGGAGTTGCTAAAATGTTCACTACTAGATTCTTTGATTAACGCTAACAGTTATTATCAAGATCAATGAATGAAGCCTCACGCTGCATAGCCTCGCTAGCCTGAAGGAGCGCATTCTATTGGCTGAGCCGAAAGCAGAAACCGGCTGGATTTGATCAGTGATTGGCGGACAGGAATGGCTCTTAAAGTTCGTCCAAACAGGGCTTGTCCTTATTGGGTAACTGGTGTAGTCGCGCTCTTCGCGGGGGAGGGACTAATTTCAGCGGCTTTGCGAAATTGCTCGCCGTCATAAAAGTGTCCGAAATGTTCGTGCGCGCGCCTGCTTCATTGTGAAACAATTTCCTAATTTTACACCAAACGGACTGTTACAATAAACACATTTTTCGTAATGAGTTTTACACACTAAATGAGTTTTTTGGGCTGATTTGCTGAATATTTATTAATTTTTTTTTAATTCCTTGCAGAATTTTTGCTTGGGAGACGTGCACACTGGCCCTGGCCTTGAGGCTTATCTGAAAGGTTTCAACTTCACTGGTGAACCTCCTTGGCTGTTCGACATCTGTTAGCCACGTTATAATTCCATCTCTTCCATTCATCCGGTGAGTCATTCTTCCTTTGGAGAGCATACCTTTTTTTTGCACTTTTTAACTTCAAGTTTTACCAGTTAGAAAGACTAATAATTCCTAAGAAATTTGTACAATCTTATGTTATATAATGTAGACATTTTTACTTTGAATGATTTCAGTAATGTTAAGACATCATAGTTAAGGAAACTAAAAACACACTTTTTACTTTAAATAAAATTAATTTGATAATAAAACTATAAAATGAGTTAAATTGAATTTCACGTATACTAAAACAAATGAAACCGCAATAAAAAGTACTAATCTAGAATATATTTACTAATAAAATCGCAAAGCTATTATAAATTACAACAGACTGAAATTAAAATGACATCAGAAAATACATTTAATAACTATAATATGGTATCAGATTTCTGTGGCGTGTCGTTGCACAGTAGCTGCAGTTGCCTTTGTAGTCTCTAAAGCTGTCATTGGTGTAAAGATAAGCTACTATTTTACATACACAAATAAAAAGTCTTTGGCCTCTGAGTCGAGTCCCTTATCTTACCGGTCCCTGTCATTTTCTTTGACAGTTTCAAATCTTGAACAAACACCATGACCTCTTTGACTGGATCAGACTTTGACTTCTCCTTCCTGGAGGAGGGATTCTGTGCACGTGATATTGTGGAACAGAAGATCAATGAGTCATCTCTATCGGTAAGAGAACATGTATTTAACCGACACGTCTGCTTAATTGTTACTTTTTTTATTAATATAAACTTTTTTACAATTTTGCAATCTTAATTTTATTTAAATGCATACGCCATCCATTCTGATCACGTCTCTTCTTTCAGGATGACAAAGATGCTTTCTATGTGGCCGACCTGGGTGACGTCCTGAAGAAGCACCTCCGGTGGTTGCGTGTCTTACCCCGTGTCACTCCGTTCTACGCAGTGAAGTGCAATGACAGCAGGGCTGTCATCACAACATTGGCATCTCTGGGAGCAGGTTTCGACTGTGCAAGCAAGGTATGTGGAGGACCTTTCAAGATGAGTCTCAATGAGTGCCTGACCTCAGCAGCAAACTGCAAGAATGTTTAGCAGCTTTAATCCTGTATTAACCCGACTTTTAATCCTCGTCTCTTCTGCTAGACCGAGATCCAGCTCGTGCAGTCTGTGGGTGTGGAGCCGAGCAGGATCATCTACGCCAACCCCTGCAAGCAGGTGTCTCAGATCAAGTACGCCTCTGCTCATGGAGTGAGGATGATGACGTTTGACAGTGAAGTGGAGCTCATGAAGGTGGCACGAAGCCACGAGAATGCCAAGTGAGTAACTTCAGTAGAAAAGCAGGTCACAATTACTACAGAAAAGTTTGTTTTTTTTGATTGTTGAGAACAGGGTTGCTGATGACTGATTAAACAGGTTATATTTCATATTACAGATTAAAGACCTAATGGTCTAAATGTTGCAGGAACATTAAAATATTTTTTATAGAGAAGTGTGTTTACGATACATTTTGTCTTTGAATATATTTCATATTAAAACCATATAAAGTGGCAAAAAAATTATATTAACATTTAGTAAAAATAAATATTTGGGAATGTATCATTTTAAAAAATTAATTTCACAAAAAAAAAAAAAAAATATATATATATATATATATATAAAATGTATTTATTTTGCACAATTAAGCATTTTTCTGCTCATGATATTTTGGCAAACATAATAAATTATTTGCTGACAATGGCGCATCGTTTTTACAGTATAATAAAATGATTTTGTTCATTGTTCCAAGATTTTTCTGACATTTAAACTCATTTTCTGTTTCTGCAGACTGGTTCTGCGTATCGCCACCGATGACTCAAAGGCAGTGTGCAGGTTAAGTGTGAAGTTTGGTGCCACGTTAAGGAGCAGTCGGCTGTTGCTGGAGAGGGCGAAGGAGCTCGGGCTGGACGTGATTGGAGTCAGTTTCCATGTGGGCAGCGGTTGCACCGATCCTGAGACATACAGCCAGGCAATCTCAGATGCGCGCTGTGTTTTTGACATGGGGGTAAGTGGCCTTGTTGCTATAAAAATTCAAACTGCGCTTATTTATGCAATAGAATATACTTAGTCTGAATATTTTATTGTCTACCAGGCGGAACTGGGATATGACATGACCCTGCTTGATATTGGAGGCGGCTTTCCAGGCTCCGATGACACCAAACTGAAATTTGAAGAGGTGTTTGTTCTTAATCGCTATCTTGGCTTCAAGTGACCAGAGATGTGTAGGTTAGACCAAACTTAACTTGTGTTTTTTTTGGTTGACAGATCGCTGCTGTGATTAATCCTGCACTGGATAAGTATTTCCCTGTTGACTGCGGCGTGAGGATCATTGCTGAACCTGGTCGCTATTATGTAGCGTCTGCTTACACGCTGGCCGTCAACATCATAGCCAAAAAGGTCATCATGAAGGAGCAGTCAGCCTCAGACGGTAAAAACAAACTTAAAATGATTATTCACAGACTGCAATATATTCAGCAACTACACACTAATATTCAGTAATATTATCAATTGAACTGCATTGAATAACACGGTTATTGCTCTGTTTATAACTCTGGTGCTGCTTGGAAGCAGTCTGTAATGTATAAAAATGATTGGATTTAACTGACTTTATTTCTTGTTGATGTTTTCAGAAGAAGAGGATGGCTCCAATGACAGAACCCTGATGTACTACGTGAACGATGGGGTTTATGGCTCATTCAACTGTATTCTGTATGACCATGCTCATGTCCTGCCAACTCTGCACAAGGTACAGAATGAGTTCATCAGATTCCTGTTTGTTAGGTGGTGTTTCTTCCCTGAGACTAACCTCTGACCCATTATCTCTCCCAGAAACCCAAGCCTGACGAGCGCATGTACCCATGTAGCATTTGGGGCCCAACCTGTGATGGGCTGGACCGCATTGTGGAGCAGTGCAGCCTGCCTGACATGCAGGTGGGCGACTGGCTGCTGTTTGAGAACATGGGTGCCTACACTGTAGCCGCATCCTCCACCTTCAATGGCTTCCAGAAACCCGATATTCATTACATCATGTCCCGCACCGCCTGGTAAGTAGGAAGTGGGAACCCATTTCCATTGCTTTCAGCTTGGTTAACGGTTCATGATGTTTGAGTTCTTTTGTGGCTTATTTTAGTATGATGTTCGATCAATATTACTAATAAACTGCAGATAGATAAAAAAATATATATAGCAAAGAACAAAAATGAAAAATGAAATTTATATATATTTCAATTTTTTTTTTTTTTTTTTTTTAAATAAACAGTCCAAGCTAAAAAATGTAGTACTGAAAGAATGACTAACAGAAAATGGTTTTGACTGACTGAGTTCATTGACACTTTTATTGCAGGCAGTGTATGCAGCAGATCCGTGCTCAGGGGATTGCACTTCCTGCTGAGGAGCAGTGCGTTGGAAACATGCCATCCCACTGCGGGCGCGAGAGCACACTGGATGTGCCAGCCAAGCCGTGCCCTACTCAAGTGCTGTGATGCTCCTCGACGCAGACTACCAGAGCGAGAGCCAGTTCTCATTCAGACAGCGGTTTATCATAGTTCTCCAGTGATTTACACCCGAACCCTGTCTTAAGGTCCACCCTATTCAAATATGTGCTCTGTATGCAGCTGTTCTTTACTTTGTTGCAAATGCTAAAACCTTGAAAGACGCACAGAAGGCTCTCAGTCCTGTGGCTATTTCTTTTTTTTAATATATATATGCAAGGCCAGATAACTTGACTGGAGGATTTGAGGGAAGTTTAATTGTATGTGTAGTTTTCTGTGTGTTGGAGGAAGGTTTATTCCTAAACAGACCCCCAACATTTCATTACATGGCTAGGTCTTCCTCTTCACACAGACTTGTACAGATATCTTCCTCCGCAGTGACCATTTCCATTTTATACTTGATTAGTAAGTTAATATTAATATTTTTGACCTGAAATCTGTATTATTGACCTGAAATGTATGCCACTGATGCATTTGAAACGCATATGAAAGAGATGGGATTGCTATTGAATTGCTTTCCTATGGAAACTTTTTTTTGTTTGTTTTTTTTTTTTTTAAGTTTTGTATTTTTATATAAATAAATGTAGCTGTAAAAATGATGAGTGATTTGCTTTTGATTTCTGTTTCAGTGGCATAATTTTACAACTTGTGAATGTATTCAACTGTACGAAGATTTGCGCAAGTCAAGAGTTTCTAGAACACAAGACCAAACCACTTTACACTAAACATGAACGGAGCACCATCTAGTGGTGATGCTTGCTTCATTTATTTTTTA
>JAUCMT010000036.1:18034838-18081453 GCA_032357475.1 Enteromius thamalakanensis
TGATTTGTGAACAATGTTTGAGAGAAATGGTAATATTGTGTATCTGGAATGAATTTTAGATCTTTAAGTCCATCTCAAGAAAAATTGGAGCAGAAGGTGTTGCGTTTATATTTTTGTTGAGTGTACATTATGATACGTATTGAGTGATATTCAAGTTTACAGATTAGGATAAGCTAACAATTAATGCTAAACTACCATTAATATAGTGCTAATAAACATAATTTGACCCCCTATTCAAAAGTGAAACTTAAATCCATATTAATTATGGCACCTATTGAGTAATATTCAAGTTTATAGACTATTGGGTAATAATTAAGGCTAAACTGCCACTAATTTAGTGCTAATAAAGGAAGTTTGATACATTTTTGGTTTTAAAATGACTAATTAATTGTAAATAACAGCTAATATGCCCTTATTAAATGTTCAGGTAATCATTAAATTACTCGTTTATTTATGCTTAACTAATGCATAATTCTAGGCTTTTTTAAAATAACAATTTATTCAGAAATACATTACACTGTAAAAAAAATATGTGTAATTTTATCTTTGAAGTTTTGTAAAAATGCATGAAATAACAGTTAATAGGTACAGAGAAAAAACTGTAAAACATCTAACCAGACATTTCAGGCAATTTTACAGCAAATAGCTGTTAATTGTATGGTTTTGATAATAGAACAAATCAATGTATAATTTGCAGTCAAAAACTGTAAATTAATATTCCCAGATTTTTCAGTGTAAAATCATGCAACTAAATGCACATGTTTAATGATCAGTGTGTTTTTAATTGCTAAATTAAATTTTAATATTTATATATTTGAAGAAACTACATTAAAAAGTACAATGCTCTACCGGATGTGCTCCTGAGCAAGTTTACTACATTTGAAAAATCTAAAGTATTTAGCTGCTTGATTCGCAAACAGGACAATGTATTTTGCAAATCATCACATGGTAAAAAGTGTTTCGAGCTTAGTATTGTGCAAGCAAACATTAAAATAAGTAATCCAATCCATTATCTGCCTGTTGTTGGTGTTTTACTGCTGCTAGTGTTCATTTCAGGCAAAATTGGCAGTAAATTGTGTGAGTAGGTTTTTTTTTGTAGAAAATTGCATGAAAGCTTAAAGCCATTTGAAACAAAAACCAAAATGTACCAAAATTACATTTATAACAGCTTGTTGTGTTTTTAAGAGCCTCAAAAGAGTTTTTTTTCCCTTGTTTATTTTGCACTTATTTCTCATTTACCTATTTTCAGTTCTCTTCAAGCCAAAAAGCATGCATTTACATGACCATATAATACACTCATTATGACTGTGAAATACTGTTCTTTCATTTTAAGAGACTAAAATGTCTGCGGAAACTTAGATTTGATTAAACCCTCAAGGAGACCTTCAGGAAATGTCATGTCTTTCCTCAAATATTCCTGAATTTATCCGAGGGCTTTAGGGAGGATTAGAGAGATCGATGACCTTACAACTGTTCCTGAGACTCTGCAATTTGTGTGTTTACTGTAAATCAATATTTCACTTTTTCCATTACAGAAAAAAGTCTAAAAAGGTGTGTGTCACCAGCTTCCCACCTCTATCCTTCACAGAGAAACCTATTCTTCATCTCAGGTGCGTAGAGGATTCAGTTTAAAGGTTCTTTTCAGCAACATTAGCCAGGTCTTTCATGTTTTTACTTCAGGATGAAACAACAATGCAAATCCTTTATCACAATCTGTCTTGGCTTTACCTCAGTCATCCATAGTAATGTCTGATTCTTTACTCACCCACTTAAAGCACAACTGCACTCTCATGCACAAACCAAAAGTCACAACTCTTGTGTGTTTATTCATTATATCACGACTGTATTTGTCTGTGCAGCTAAAATAACTGACCTGATTGCTTCAAGCTCTCTTTCTGTCTCCTTTTTCCCTTCTCAAAACGAATATCTAATTGTCAATAGCATGTTGCATAAATGTTTTTAAAATGAAAAGAACATGTATTGTAATTAAATAGCTGAATGCTAGTGTAAAATCTTAAATCATTTTCATCTAAGGGGCTGCTTTTACACTTCACTGCTCTGTTCTTCTATTGCTCTATAAAAAGGTGCACTCACGCTTTATGTCTTTTGCATAACATGCTGTTCTAAAAAAGCATTGTGCTCAAGTTGATAGAATTGCTTTCCTAAACATGAAAATTTGCTGAAATCCGAGACGTAGATGAGTTTGTTTCTTTATCAGATTTGGAGAAATGTAGCACTATATCACTTGCTTACTTGGGAGAATCCAAACATCTGATAAACATGACATCTTAACATAGCATCTAATCACAGTTGTGTGTGTTTGTAAACAGATACAAATTTAAATGTAAACTGCTTCTTAAATACAAGTCCATAATCTGTAATAACACTTTTTGTCTGAATTATAAGAGAAATCTGCACAAATCAAGCACTGTTTACAAATTCTACATTTCTCCAAATCTGAAGAAAAAACTCATCTACATCTTAGGTGAGCAGATTTTCAGCTTATTGTCATTGTTGCATGAACTATTGACTACAAGATAAGTCTGAAACTTTTTTGACAGGACCACAAATACACAATGTTTGTGAAATTTCTTTCCGGCATATGAACATTACATTTCGTCAACAGTTTATTTGGTTACTACTTGTGACAGTGACATCATTGGTAGTTTTTTTTTAAAAATTGTTTTTTTCATAGAAACAGAAACTGTATAAATGATGATCTTTGGGAAAAAAACATAGTTTTCAGGGTACATTAAGGTTTTTAATAATCGGCCAAAGATCTGCTGTTATGAAATTTCCACAGCTCCTTCTTTGAATCCATCTACTAATTTGGTTATTTATATCCTCCTCTGTGATGCATTGATTCAGGTTGTGGGTGTTGAACACAGCTCCCTGTCAGACAGAGCTTCAGATGCTGAGGACTTCACAGAAATCTGCCTGTTTTGATCCACAGGAAATTAGCGGTGTTGTGGTTGCTTCTAGTTCAGAAATGCCCCTGGATCCGTTCAGAGTGCTAATTACTGTACAAACCCGAGCGTGAATCTCCTTACGCAAATCCAACAAAATCCCTAGAAGTTTCACCCTCCTTGCCTCTTTACAGGTACATGCAACATCTGTGGAGTGACTCACAGCTTTGGATAATGCTGATGAGAGCGCAGGTGTCACTGCACATCTTATCTCTGTCACAATATCAACCATTGTGTTTGCCTTGTCAGCCTAGCCCACCTCTATTTCCCAACCCATTAGTACAGTGCTGGACTGTGTAGGTTGATGCCAACAGACCGTCGTTTCGATCGCATATGTGTAACTTCAGCATTTCCTGATGCAATACATAGCAATTGCTTCCAGTGAAGCGCCATCAGATCTTCACATCCTAATACACTGAGATGATACTTACTCATTCCACAACTTGAATTTTCAGTATTTATTCTTTCTATTTATTTTATGGATGCATGCACTTCACATTAAGAGTTCCCACTGTGTTGGATTTAATCTTTAATGTTTCACTAATGATTCAGAAACACTGATATACTCAATATCTGAGACAGCAGTCTATCTTTTCTTACTGTATCTTTGTTAAAATCATTAATAATTTTCAAAAGGAAAGGAAAGGATGTGACTTGTGGCCAGGTATGGTTACCTATCCAAGTGCACACACACAGCAGTGAGAATTGAACAACTACACACACCATAAACACACACCCAGAGCAGTAGGCAGCCATTGCTGCGGAGCCCGGGGAGCAGTTGGGGGAACGGTGTGTTGCTCAAGGGTCTCACCTCAGTCATGGTATTGAAGGTGGAGAGAGCGCTGGATATTCACTCCCTCCACCTACAATCCCTGCTGGACCTGCGACCTTTGGGTTACTGACTGTCTATCCCTTAGGCCACAACTGTATGAATGTATAACAAATAAATAAATGTATATCTACTGGGTAATTGTGATATGAGGTGGCACCTTGTTGAGCAGTAGTGCAAAATTTATAAGCTGTCTGACTTTATTATACACAACCTACAGCTCACTGAAGAATTATGTCCTATGAATTTAAAACAATATTAAGATATAATTATTTTTATATGCATATTTATTGATTATTAAGGATTTTTCAGACATAATATTGTTATAGATATGCACTGCTATGAACAAATCTGGTTTATAATTGGACTATTATGCTAGTTTTACTGAATTTTTAGGAGGAAAAACATACATGAATAAAAAATATAGTATGAAAAAAAAAAAATCCCAATATCCAGTAACTCCATAGAAACATTAATGCTGAAGTCTAATATTTATTCTGTGTTGTTGGTGTTTTCTCAGCACTCGCTCAATTGTGTCATTGTCAATGACTGATGCTAAAGATACGGCCATATCCCCAACTGAGACAAACCTTCATCCATCACAAACCCATCAGCCCATAGTGCAGGGATTGGATAAAAACTGTGCTTGTTCCATTGAAACATTACAATTCAAACATACACACAGGACCGGTGGTTCGGTCAGACACGTGATGGGTTGATGTGTGCATCAATCACTCCAACACCTGTCTGTGCTCATCAGCCATAACTCACCGCTTGTTTTTTCGAGTCATGATCATGTCATAAAGTATTAACTCCTTCTGCTGCACTGAAAATCCTTTACCTAATTCAGTGTTCCCAGTCAAAAGTCAGCAGCCTTTTGAAAAATGCATTCACATTTATTTCTCATGCTGTATTACCAAATCCTTTTTGTCAACTTGTATTCTTTCAGTTAGCATAGTTTTTGGTTTTACAGGCTGGTCATTCTTTAACAGATACACCCCACAAATGTAACAAGAAAAAAATATATTTATCCAAATGTTTTTTGTGCAGTTGTTACAACTCCGTGTGAAATTCTTGCTGTTAATTTTACTCACCCTTAGGAATCCAAGTGAGTAAATCCAAGATTTAGATGAGTCATTTGATCAGTAAGAACATTTTTATTTGAAAATGTGGTCCTTGGTGATTCACTGCATGCAAGTCAGTGGCTGCCAGAGTAAAACACCTGTCAAAGGACACAAAATTAATGCCCATGGCTCCTTACCTTATAATTAGGTCTTATGAAGTGAAACGACTGGTCTGCACAAGAACATTATGCAAAACATAATGTATCCAGAGCCTCAGACAATCATGAAGATCTGATTATTTTCTGTAAAGTGCGATTTTTCATGAACTGGTTCAATTCCCTATAGTTTACATAATCAAGCAATAGCGTAACCATAACGTATACAGAATTTTATAAGTTAAAGCAGCCAATAATGATGTGAAACATTGATTATTTACATATACAAGGCTTGCAGAGTGAATAAACTAGTTTTCATCAGCTTATCAAGTTACATAAACAATAAGAAATTATAAAAACATTAATTTGACCCCTTCGTTCAAGTACTCGGGTCATGCATATGCATATCAGCGGCTCATCTGTGTTTAATCCAAGACAAACTGGTTCCTCAGGTTAGGGTCTTTTGGAGGAACTGGAGTGCTGAATGGGTTCATTTATCATAGGAACAGATACGCCACTAGTTTGACTTATTTAGTGTCAAGTTACTATCAGGCATCGAATGTAAAGATCTTTGCTGCTCGAGCCGTGAACTGTTTCAGACAATGCACTAAAATGAAACATTCAAAAGAACGATTCATTCGTCATCACCAGACATGAACCGGCTCTGGGTTACAGGTAATTATGTTGTAAATAACCTTCGGTTCATTGCACAGATCAATCGTTTCACTTCATAAAACTTCAATAGGAGTCAGGAGCCATAGGTTTTCATTTTGTGTCATCAGTATGTACTTTCTGTATTCTCAAAGAAGGGCAGCTGCTGACTTGTATTAAATAAATCACCAAGGACCACGGTTTCAGCTAAAAATCTTCTTTACTGTTCTACTTAAGAAAAAATTCTCCAATGTCTTGAATGGCTGGAGGCTAAATATATTAACAGCACATTTTCAGCTTTGGGTAAAATATCTCTTTAAGCTTTAGTTCACTGCAATGACATTAAAGTGCCCCTTTTATGAGTTATGAAAGGATCATATTTTTGTTGACATGCATGCAAGGTCAAAAATACTTTCATTTTCTTATAATATGCATATATTTTTATTTTATTTGTTCTATGACTCCTAAACAATCATTCATTTATTATTATTATTATTATTTTTTTTTTTACAAATCCCTCCACTGATTGGTCGATTTAATTTAAACCAGTGTTTGTTGGCTGTTAACCCTCCAAAAGTGGCACCTAGTAGCAAAGAATGAATTTGAATTGTGATTCAGACCAACAAGAAAAGTAGTGGGGCAGTAGTCAACATGAAACAGCGCCCACACAGAGGCACTGTCATCATACAAAGAATCTGCACAAAGGATCATGTGGGCCAGAAGTGTTGATTAGATAAACCCTTCGAAATCCTTCATTCTGAAAGGTCTTAGATGTGGCTAATTTTCAGCACTTTGGTTTGGAACTGTCACGATATCCAGCTGGAGTTCCCTTGGTGTCTCCAGCAGAGGGCACTCCAGCCAGATCAGTGCCACGCACTAGGACTCCATAGCCCATCATGCCTCACTCCTGGGACTGATCACACACATCTGCACCTCATCACCACACCCACATACTGATTACACACACATAAAAGCCAGTCTCAAACTTCCAATCTCTGCGAGGTCTTGATTTGCCCTGGTATCATTTCCGAGCATTATTTCCCATGTTTGTTTTGCCCATTGTTACCGTGTACTGTTGACCTGGTTTCCGAGGGTTTGCTGCCTGCCCCGAAATCTGCCTGTTTACTTCGACCTTGATTATGTCTTGTGTTCATTGCTCTGTTTGCCCGTATTTGAACCTGCCTGTAGACCTCTCTAATAAATAAGCTGCATATGGATCCGCACACCTCCGTCTTGTCCATCACAGGAACGACCCCTCAATATGGTGGCCAAGATTGAAGTGCCCTTTTAAGGAATGCCATTTGGAAAGCACCAAATAACTTTCAGAGCTGATCCTCCGTATACATAAGTATGCTAGCTGTGTAGGGCCCCCGAAATAGCAGCCAGTGCTTAGTAAAATATGAACGCTCTTTTCTTTTAATGCAGTGTGCTGTCGCCCTTTCTACATAAAAATCAGGCAAATCATGTAATGTGAATGTTATATAGTCTCTTGCTCAAGACCCCAAAAAAATTTTTTGCATAGGGCCCCCAAAAGTCTAAAATCGGCACTGATAACTTTATAAACGGTGCTCTTTCAGATTTCCACTTTGCAGGGTTTTTTTTCTTCACTTAGAGCTGTGTTACACACTGCATGAAAAAATCCATTTTCATTTTTTCAAAAATCCATAATAGAGGCCCTGTAAGCGGCACAATGACCAAAACACAAGTACATCATTTATTTAAATTCCTGTAGCATTTATTGAAATAGATTATTAATGTGTAAAACATTATGTTTAGCTTCTATTTTTGATGCAGTGCTGCATTTTTGTGCATTCTCTTCTGCCAGTTCCTCTGTTATGACAACTATGTCAGTATAATGGTGTTTATAAAGATCTTGTTTTCACAGACATTTCATTTTAGGGTTTTGTACCCAAACCTGTTTGATTTATTTAATAAAATCAGGCCTATAACTTTTTCTATTAAACCTAGATCGAATTAGAATTATTCTGCATCAGTAAATCCCTTGTGATCAAGGTTTTTAATACGTGGTTGATGAGCCTGCCGTTTTTTCCTGCTCGTCCTGTTGACCCTCTCACACAATCCACTCTCAGCCCACCTCACAGCACTCGCACTCTCTCATCCCATTTGAAGGAATCAGCAGCTGTCAGTGGGATAAAGAGCAAGGACACCACAGCAATCAGTCTCAGAGAGACTATTCATTCATCCTCTCTCTCAGGAAATGTCTCTATAACAGGATTCACAATGCAGCAACACCTGCACATCTGGAACCTGTCCTGGAAAAGTGTGAAACCATCTCTGCTACAATAAAGAGCGGAAACCTGGTCAGGAAACATATGATTCTGTTTCATTTGATATGCCTGACAAACGCCTACTTTTTCATTTTGCATGCAGGTTTACATACTAGTCTTTAGAATTTTTTTTTTTTATTTAAATAACTAAATACTTTTACATTTTACTATATGAATTGGAAAATATGCAAATAATCATTTAACTTATTCACTTTACACAATAAATTAAATTGCATGAGATTCTTCTAGATTATATTAGAGCTTGCCAAAGATGTATAAACAAATACTGCAAACTGTGTTTTAATGCATTGATATGCACAAATTACGCTCCTTTCCCAGAATGACTCACATGCTGTTTTTATAATGCATTCAAAGGCTTTTTGCATTGTGTGGGAGGTTTCAGAGTGGGCGGGGCAACCTTGATGTCAATCAGCATACTAATCACACAACTACAATAAAGAGTGTGGAAGCAGCAAGGACCCACACAAAAGGCATGTTGGGTTAATGAGTCAAGATGCTCTTTCCATGACAGTCTTAAATCTGAGTGATGGAGCTCTCGCCTATGTTGTCCTCTCCCGGCACCATAAATCATCCCTTAATTTCAGCCGTCTGAAGTCAGGGTCATTCAATTACAACCACAGGCCTTGGTGTTAATTGAAGGCTGTCCATTTGGACTATGCTTTCATTAATTACATCAGCACTCTCTCTGATCAAATCTAGGATTTGCTATGCGTTACAATATGCCTGCTGCCCTTTTCTTTTAGATGGTCAACACAATAATCGATCATTGTTTCAAATGTGATGCAGACTTGAAGATTTCAGACTTTTTGGAGTGTTTACATGTGATATAAATTATAATGTTGATGCTAAGTGCTAACAACGCACTAATTACAGTAAGAATGCCTTAGCAGCCGCATTATACACTAAAAGCAGCAAAAACAACTTAGCAACCATAGCACCATAGCAACCGCTCAAGTTGCAACACACTAAAACCACAGAATGCCTTAGCAACCATATAACAATGCACTAAAACAACCTTAGCAACTGCATATCTATGCATTAAATACAGTCAGAATGCCACATAACGACACACTAAAAACAGTCAGAATGCCTTTGAAACAGCATTAAATGCACTCAAAAGAGTAAAAACACCTGAGCAACTACATAACAGTCAGAACACCTCAGCAACTAATAACAATACGATAAAAACAATCAGAACACCTTAGCAACTGCATAACAATGCATTAAAAACAAAACATCCTTGCAGCAAATAAAACACAGAACGCCTTAGCAACACACTAAAAACAGCCAGAATACCTTAGAAACCACATCGAAATGCACTAATTGCAACAGTCAGAATGCCTTAGCAACAGCTAAATGCACTAAAAAAGTCAGAGAAGCTCAGCAACCAATAACAATGTGCTTAAAACAATGAGAGCACCTTAGCAACTACATAACAGTCTGAACACCTTTGCAACCGATAATATTGCACTAAGTACAACCAAATCCCCTTAGCAACTGCATAGCAATGCTCTTGCTGAAGGGAATGACCGAAAGGTAGTCTGACCAATAGCGTGCAAGAATTGCACATAATCGACCAAACATGGTGTGTGGGAAGGCTGGTCTACAGAGAATGGCCAAAGCGGTGTAAGAATAGGAGGAACATTATTGACCAGTTTAGATCTGGTTTAATCTGACCTGTGGTGGTGAGCTTACACACACTAAAAGAAAAAAGTAGTAGAAAAACAGAAAGTGTGCTGGTTATATTCTGGGACCACATTATCTATTGCTAAACTGACAGATATTTAATTTAACACCAAAACACAACACAAGCAGGCATAAATAAAAATACATGTAAAACACAAAATTCATGCTAACACAGTACACTGAGCCCTGTTGGTACTTACTTACAGTCCAGGCTAACACTGCTAGTTAGACTTGATTTGTTTTTTGTATTGTACTGCCCCCTGTTGAACACTATCAGATTCTTCACGTTTGGCTGAGAGACACCGTTATACTGTACAGTGAATCCTCTCTGTAACCCATGCATAATAATGTTCAAACATTGGCGATGCATTTAAATGGAGTTTCTGTCATAATTTGACCATTTAAGTTACCCTTCAACATGAATTTCAATTGGTTATTTTAGGATTCTAATATTTTAGTATAGAGCATATAGCATTGTGCATGTCTCGAGCTCATCCCTGCGGAGCGCTGTTTCATCACACACTGACCTCCAGCATTTTAACAGTCCAGAGACTGAGAGAAGATGCAGAGCTATGACTTCAGCTGCTATTCCTGGCTGTAATGCGATATACTGTACAAGGTGTTTATAGGAAACAGAACATTTAACATGCGAGTCATAAAGCTTGTCTGGAATGAAATGTTTTATATATCTGCTTAATTAGTTGATCGCAAAACATAACCAGTATACTAAGTTTAAGAATATGCACAAAACAGAATTGAAAAAAGATCCATGTGGCGTTTGTACTTCTGGATTAAAGTATATCTTCAGTTAATCCTGTTTTGACATTATGTAATGCCAGAGCAGCCTTCTGTCTGCACTCACTGTATAAACTTCAGCTGTCCGCGACTTTCCATCTTCCAGCACCATTTGGCCAAACAGAGCGAAGCCCAGAGGATTCCAGGTGCTGTTTCGTTCCTCGCAGCATGACTTTCATGTTCAACAGAAACGTGTGTCCAAATCTGGTCATGACACAGTAGCAGAAAGTTCACAAACCCTCCGATTCCCTGCATCTGGACTCAGACCAAGAAAAGACAAGCAGGATTTATAGTGTTTATACGGGAGAATACATGGCTTGCATTTTTTGACAAGATGGTGTATGTGTGTGTCTGATCTTCTCGCTCTCGGTCGGGTGCCGTATCAGTCACAATCGAGAACCGCCAGATAAAAAGGAGAAGAAGGCATGTAAATCCATTAAAGTGAACTAAATCGGGTCATGTATGCTGGAAGACCAAATGCAAGCTAAGCTTAATCAACAGCATTTGAGGCATAATGTTAATTTCCACACAAATTAAACGAACAAAGACTGAATGAAGCTAGTCTGTCAACATTATAATATTCACTGTTCAAACAATTTAGCCACAAGAAGTAAAGCAGATGTGTGCAGTGTGGGGGACAAATCACTTACAGTCTTTTCTGTACAAAGTTGTTTGCAATTGTTCAACTTGACAATGCCCTAAACCCCTAAAATAATTATTTAAACAGCATTAGAGTGTCTCTGTTATGGATTTTTGAAAATGAGCTTTCATGCAGTGTTTAACACGGCTCTAAATGAATCAAAACATCCTGCAAAGTCTTAAATCTGAAAGTTGACTTTGTGTAAAGTTGTCTCTCTCTCAAACACAAAACAAAAAGAGTCGACTATGAATCATTTAAATGAGTCATTTTTAAAACGAGTCCCAAGCTGTTTTATGTTGACCTCAGCATGAAACATTAGCATACTGAACATGGGAAATTTTGTGTTGGTCTGAAAGAAAATGCAAATGCATTAGTTTTGGAGCATTAAAAGCTCACTGCTTTAAATGAAATCGACCAATCACTGGAAGGATTTGGAAAAAATAACTGCATGTTTAAAATAAATGCATATATGCATATGATAAGAAAACCTTGCATGCATGCCAACCTGTTTTTTGGGACTCTCAAAACCAAAATAAAAAACTTTTCATAACCCATAATAGGGGCATTTTAAAGCTTAAGAATAATTTGAAGTGCTTTTTTAAATACGCTGTTTGAGTACACTTCACAGTTCTGCTTTTATATCCTCTAAAAATCCCTCTTTTACTTCCATTAGTGACTTATCCTGACCTTTAAATGAAGTAATATTGTGTAGTAAACAACGTTGTCACAAGTTAACTTAACTTAAGAAATACATTTTCAGTGCTTTTTGATCTCACTGTCACCTAATGATTAAACAACTCAGATCTAAACTTTTTTTCCACGACAGTTTTTCATAACTGTCTACTAGATCAAATGTTCGGTAGCCAGATGTCCATTTCAAAGCTACGATTAGCCACATTCTCAGACGTTTGTGTTGCTCGATTCGGCAGACATTAAAAATAAGGCAGCATGTCTGGATGTTTTTATCTATAGCATTTCAGCAGGCCGTGTGAGATGAAGGATATTGTATATGTGTGAATAAACCCAGCTGAGACTGCGTTTCATCCTGTGCGCGTGTCTGTTTTATCTCAGTCCATTCTTGGGGTCAAATTGAAGGTTTATAAAAATACATACACCATGGCATGGCCTTGTGAGCAATTACACTACAGAAACACATACTGTGCATAAAGCACATTGATTTCATACATCATGCAACCGAAGGCAGAAGCTCTTTCAGGAAATATGCAAGACTAAAGGGGTTTTTCTGGCTTTTTAAGTTGTATTTTGTCCCCTGGCTCTGTATCAAAAAAAAATATTCAGTGATGCAAAACAGCATCTTTTCCTCTCGGTGGAATTCGTTCCAGTGCTTCCCAGTTCTTATGTCTGTGTACTTTTGTGTCAGACTAATTTGTGTGGGTTTGTGTCTCTCGGTGGAGGAATTGTAATGACCAGATGGTTCTCAAGCATCTGCAGATGAAAATGGGCAGTGTGTGAACGTGATGTTCTGTGCTTTAATTCCATCTTCCATCAGACGATATGCTGCGTCACAGAAATGCTTCTGATGCGAACAGTAGATAGATGGTGACAATGTGCATTAACAAACAAAATTACAGCTGCAGGATTAATGCTAAAATACGAACGCTATAAATAGATTTCCATATTAATATTAAAGGATAAATAAACAAATGTGAAATTATAGTAGCACTTTACAATAAGCTTCCTATGCTAACGTAGTTTAATTTTAATTCAAAAATCTGTGTTAATTTATCTGGGTAACTGAAAGTGGTGTCTTCTGTCAGCTTTCATACAAACGCAGCTGGCACCATCTTGTGTCCGGGTTATCAATTATAGATTCAGTATTACTGGTTGCTGTGTGCATCTTGTTAGACCCATTCTTAGTAATTCATTTATATTCTCTATAGTTTTTATAAACATTTACTATCAGCTTTTTAATATACACTGTAAAATGTTTTTCTATTTATAAAATTATTTTAATTAAAATAATTAAATGTAATTATTTTTTATGTGCTTGTGTTAAAATTTTATTTTTTATTTTATTAAACATTTGTATTTTATTTCAGCTTTATTTCAATTAACAACAATAGTCTAATAACTTTACTTTTAGTTTACAATAATAACCCTGGTTTGGCCAGTATTTGTAACCACCTCCCCCAAGAAGCTTTACGAATACATACAGGTAAAAGTATTTTAAAAATCAACTCGGTATCAATATTATTATAATTCTGCATTTTATGTAGAATTTTTGGGGAACTCTTGTAATTAGTTAATGTCTTCAACGGCCAGCACATGCACATGTTAGCAAATCTAAATATATATATAGAAAAGCTATGAAAATATTACATTTCAAACAACAAAATGTATAAACAGGAGGTTAAGCATAACGTAAGCTGATGCCTCTTTTTAAAGACAGTTGATGAGAACTGTTGGATGATCATTTGAACCTGCTCTCACTCAGGTCCTGTCATTCAGCTCACTCTCAGTTTACTGCAGAAAGGTCTTCTGGGATGAAAATTAATGAAGCTGACTTATCTGCGCACAGTGTTTAGATGAGCTTAGTACGACTGTGAGACAGTCTAAATATAAAATCCATCAGAGCTTGCCTAAGAAATTCCGTGTTTCTTTTGCCACGAACACACCCTCTTCCAAGAATTCGTTTTTCCTTAATTCATCATTTCCAAACTAACAACACAACTGCAATATCCACAGGCCTCTGTTGATCCAGAAACGAAAGAAGAGAGAATAATAAATTGCCAATATATCCATGGAGAAAAGTCACCATCTGCGAGTTAATGGTGAGTGTGGGTATCGCTTGATGAGAAACCCAGAGAGGAAGTGCCGTGTTCTGGCCTCAGGGACTCGAGGGCATGTCCTTTAAACAGGATTATTGAGAGGTGAGTGGCGTGTCACTGCCGGATAATTCCTTGTGAATGTTTCACTCAGTCTTTCTCTGACACAGACTGCCAATCGTTGCACCTCAGGACTCCCATCACTGCTTTATTGAGCGGTATTCATCTTCTCCCTCATCGAGAGACTCGGCCTGAGGAGATGATGTGTGAATTTAACTGTTTTCACACTTGGTCTGAAAGTGAATTTCTGTCGCTGGCCCTGCTGGTCTCTTTTCTTTACACTCGCGTCATCAGCATTGATATTAGTGGCATCTGTTTACCACCGTATCTAGGGAATGACTCTGGAGAAGACATCAGTTTCACCGTGTTGTTAAGAGTAAGCATCCCTTTAGATTTACTACCAAAACTTTACATGCACGGAACAGCACTAGGATTTGCGTGCTCTCATAAAGAGAGATTCAGACAGAAGCAGATTTAGAGGAATACAGTAGTTCACCAAAAAATGTGAGATGAGTTCATTTTTTCATCAGACTTGCAGAAATGTCGCCCACCCATGGATTTTAATGGGTGCCGTCTGAATGAGCGTCCAATCAGCTGATAAAAAAAGTCACAATATTTGTTTGGAGCTGTATAACGGTGCTTGATCTCTCCAGTCCCCTTTTTCAGGAAGCATATGGAGAATTTTTTTTTTTTACAAACATATTAACATTTTACAAACTTAACTACATTTCGGGTGACCTGAGGGAGCATTTTCATTTTGAGGTGAAATATGAATTTAAATAATGCAAATTAGAAAAAATAGCTATAACAAATATGTATAAAGCTGCAAATGATACTTAGTATTTATTAAGATGGATTGCATTCATTTGTACTGGAGTTCACATAAACCAGATACAGTATATCAGACCTGATGGTTCACAAACATTTTAGCTTTAGATCTGCACAGTCATAATTAGTCTCACCAAAAACTCTCTTTTTTGTTCTTTTGCCTTGTAGTAATATTTCATTATACCACCATGCAGTTTATAAAAGGGGGAGAGAAAAAATGTATGCAGTAGAGTATTTAGATAAAGACGGTATATTTGAATGATTCTGAATTGTAATGATTCATGTGAACCTGTACTGTAATCTAATTCGTATGACCTCACTCGTACGATTTCTTACGATTTGTCTAAAACCATGTGATGGGTAGGTTTAGGGGCGGGGTTATGTTTAGGTCATTCGTACAAATTCATACGAATTGGCATCTCGTAAAATATGTATGATTTAGAATAAATCGTATGAATTCGTACGAGTGAGGTCGTACAAATTCGTACGAATTAACCACCTCGTAAAATATGTATGAATTGCCATGAGATCAGGTTGCATAATTCCAACCTTTGCAAATTTTGCTATTTTGAGCTTTTTTCACAGAAAATTTTGTTGCAGAAATAAATAAATAAATAAAACATCAGACTTGTGAGATATAAATTCGAAATTGCAAGAAAAAATTAGAATTCTGAGAAAAAAAGTAAGAATTGTGAGATGCAAACCTAAAACCTAAACCTAAAATTTCGCCAATTTTTTTTGAGTATTCTGAATACTGCAATTCAGACATTTTTTTCCTAAAATTCTTTTTTTCTCAGAATTGCAAGATATAAAAGCAGAATTGCAAAAAAAGTTTGAAGGAACTTCAAGAAAGAATTGCAAGAAAATATATGAATTGTGAGAAAATAGTAAGAACTGTTGGTCCCACTTTATATTAGGCTAAATGTTCCTAATACCTGTGTACCTAAATAGTAATTAGATGTGTACAAAGTATGTGACCGCACAATCTACAGTTCTAATGTTTGTGTAGCTACACACATGTAACAAACCTCAGAATAGTATGTGTAACAGGACATAGGTAACAACACGTTTTGGTAATGAAAGTACAAATGTGTAACAGGACTAACAACACTTTTTGGAAAAAAATGGCTTTACTTTTAACTGTGGCTGGTGTGCAGATTGTTACTCTTTATATTAAGCGGAGAGTTCCTGAAGAGCTACCAAGTAAGTACACTGTTATTACAGTTGTGCACCAACTCCAGATCCATCTCCTGCTACTTTACTATATCCCCAAACCTACCCATCTCCACCCCCAAAATCAAACTGTTTCAATTACACTTACTGTTTTTACAAAGTGTAGTTACATAATTCTTGTTACATGAAAAATAAGTGTTGTTACCCTGTTACACTACTTGCACAAACCATTCAGTTGTTTTATGTGTGTAGTGTGTAGTATGTGTGTACACAAATATTAGAGCTGTAGATACTATGTAACAATATGTGCCTGCATACTGCATACACATCTAGCCACTGCTTGCCAACTTGTTTTTTTCTGGAAACAGAAGAAATACAGGCTTTTTGGAGTGTCTTAATTATGTTGGCTTGAAAAAGCTAGCATACTGTTATAGTACAAACTTTTTGATTTTTTTCTTTCAAAATCTCCAACCAGAGACCAAAACTTCTAAATGCAACTCATCCCAGAACTGCCAAAGTATTCAAACTGCATGAGGCCTACAAAACCTTCAGACGTCAAACTAACCTTCAACTGTTCAAACATTCAGAGTTCAGTGACAAACCTGGCCCTATACCAGTGATTTCAAACAAATTCAAATGCTATGGTATTTAAATGGTTCTCAAGTGCTCTTAATATAATACTATGGAATGATCATATTGCATCTTTCAAACAGCGTAAAAACATTAAGCAGCACAACAAAACATATTTAAAAATATAATAATAAATACATAAACAATTAATTAATTTATGGTATTTAATAATCTTTGTCAACTCAGATACACTGATTAGAATATATATATATATATATATATACAGTATATATATGTATATGTATATATATATATATATATATTTTTTTTTTTAAGTAATAAGGTTACAATTTTGCCATATCTTGATTTCCTCTGCCAAAGGTGTAAATGGATGTAAAATACCATAGTACTTCTTTAAAATGTACCATTGTAACACAGTTCTCCATGTGGTTTATAGGAAAACAAACAGCGGTATGTACACAGCTGGCTCTCGTGTTTATTGTTTATTGCAGGGACGGGGCCAGTGATTATGTTTTATAATTGATTTACCTTTAAGTGCACTGCTCAAGTGTATAATGGTGGTGTAGCATGACTGTGACCTTACTAACACTGCAGAAGCTCCTCACTCACATCCCTGAGCAGCAACCATGATGCACTTACCATTGATTCCCCTCACAGGCAAATACATACACAGGCATATATATCTATTATAACACATGTACAAAAAGAAGCACTCTCCCTCTTTAAATCATCAGTCATTGAAGAAGAAGCCTTGTGTGAATTTCTAAATAACATAGAAAGAGTACAGCAGTTATTGAGCAGCTTTATATCTGATCTAAACTTATTATTTACCTTAAAAAAACATTTAAAACGCTTAATTTAAATTATTTTGACTTATGAAGCTGAAATAATGAATTGCATATAGCAAACGGTCTTAGGGTTTTTCAATTCGTATTTTATGTGATTGAATTGGACCTTGAGTGGCTTGGTTCTTTGATGCTTTCCTCTCATCTGTTTGGTATCAGTTATCTATTTTTCAGCCATGCAGAAAGGCCTCTTAGACTCTCTTGCATTTATGCTCTTCATATCTATAGTTGCATGTTTGCTGGCAAGGCATTGCGTGCCCTTTTTTGGGCCCGGACTTTTACAGTCTAACGTATGTTTATGCTTGTTCCATGGCAAAAGTCATTTCTGATTCATATGCTTCAGACATGAAAAGCGGCGGTTGGCTGCACAGCTTGAATCCTGTAATTTGATGTCTGAGACATGTCTTTAGGGACGCCAAGGTGTGCTGCACAATTCCTAGTGAAGAAATTATGGTGTGTTTCTCATTGTTTTACGACAGGGGATTTTCAAGCTTGATTGAAAGATAAAAAAGTGTTCTAAACGTTTGTACATGCAAAGCTTGTATATTGCACCAGCTTGCATTTGTCTTGGATTTCATTTAGTCGCGTTGATAGCGTCAAGTGGTTTTTGTAAATAGGGAAATATATAGAAAAGCAAAGATGCAAATATATGTTCATTTTTGGCAACTATGGTTCAAAAAAGAAGCTTAACATTCAATTCAATTCAAGTTTATTTAACATCCAATGAACATTGCCTTTGTACACAAGGTTCTTTGTAGTGAAAATACTGAAAAATTTAAAATGGTTCTTCAATGGCATAACATTTTCAAAAAGGTTTGGTGAAACCTCTCTAAAGAGAAGCACTTTATTCCTAGTGTAAAGAACATTTTTCCATTATAGAAGACTTTTTGTGCAGTGGGGAAAAACAAACAAACAAACAAAGACTTGTAAAAAAATTACGACAGCAAAAGGGATTTTTGCAGACTTTCAGTGGAAAGCATTTGTTTTTCTTAAAAATCTTAAGAACCTTTTTCTACTATAAAGAACATTTTGTGCAATGGAAAGCTCTTCAAGGAGCCAGACATGCCAATAAAGAACCTTTATTTTTGAAGAGTGCATGATTAGCGTAGAGTTGTAATTTAATAGTTAATTGATTCTTAATGTGTTTGAAAGTAATGAAACTATGAAAGTAGTTTAATCTAATTCATGAACAGTTTTACCCATTATTGTTGTTAATGCTTTTGGTTCTATTGTTCCACAGTCATGGATTTTCTTTTAATGGATTTGAAATACCTGAATACAAGTACAACATACTTTAACTTATTTTGCCACACAAAATGCAGCAGTGAAATCCCCTTGTCGTTTTTTAGACGCTTTAAAGAAAATTGCTAAGTGGCTAAGTGGGACTGCAGAGTTTGTCAGGGACATTAAATGTCATCTTGCCAAACTTATACTCACTAGTCACTTTTACAGCCTCATTGTGTTTACAATCACGCTCTTCCAAAATTTAAGAGGAAATGTCTTTAGACTTTAAGAGTTGGTGAAATCTTTATGGTGCTGACAGTGAAGTTAAGCAAAAAGGTTTGTTTATACCCTACATTTCGATTTTTACAACTGGTGAGTTCATTTGTGAACATTGTCTTCATGTGTAAAAGTTACAAGTGCTTAATTTCTGTTTCAAAATGTAAATATCTGAGATAAAAAAGAAAGAGTGAACTGAGAAAGATCTGTACCATATATTTAGATTTAGAAGATAGAGAGGTGAATTTTAACCTCATGATGACTTTAAAAAAGTCGTATTACTGCAGTGGAATTGAAATTGTCTGATTGTGTGTTTAATACACTCTGATATTAAAATGTAAAATAGACATCCCAACCCACTGCAGAGAGTTCGATTGCCCTAAATCTAGAGGGAAATGAGTGCTATTTTGCTAATTTCTTTGTCAGCGTGCTTAGTTGCTTTCCAAATGAATTGTGTTTGCTCTGTGTAGACCTGTTCAGAAGCAGATATGACTGTTCATGCGGTTTTCCTTCCGATCAGGTGCTAGAAGACTACAGTGTTTCCACTCCACACGAGCTTGGAAGGCTGTTTTTGGTGGCCAAGACTAAGTAATTGTTCACAAGATGAATCAGGCCGTTGACAACTTTCCTCCTGAGAGCTTTAGAGAACTGTTTTAGCGCACAAAAACATTTATACAAATAATATGCATCGGCTCCCTAAAAAAATGCAGAGAGCATTTTCCAGCAATACAGGAAGTGCCAGGACCCATTTGGAAACAGATGAACCCATCATTAGGTCATATGAAACCCTTCCATTTCCTTGAATTAGTGTGATGCAATTGCATGGCAGAGGGCATTGTGGGTCAATAAAAGAAGACGACTTGCACTCATCCTATAATCAGCACAAGCCATCTCTGGACAGATAAGCCCATGCACTCCACAGCAAAGTGCTTCCCAGGAAATATGATTAGATACAAGCCTGTGTCGCTTGCAGCGGAGAGGTTGCTTTATTTGAGGTCTTACGTAATGCCGTGCGCTCGTCAGCTGTGGAGAAGAGGGGTGTTAATAACCGGGAATGATATGCAGGAACAAGACAAAAGAAGCTAATGAAATATAAGACTAGCTGCTGGGTGCATTTTTCATGGGCGAACCCCTTTGTTTCTCTTGCTGAGGGATTTTTATGTAAAAAGTGCAATTAGGTAGGCGTCATAACTCTCTAGATTAGTAATTACTGCCTCATTTCTCCAGAGGACTTGGAAATTAAAGGAAGGGGGTGGGGGGGTTGTTTTGCTACATTTGGCCTAAAGCTATTAAAACTCTTTCTAAGCTTTTCATCTGATTCAATGACAAAAATGTCTCATGCACTACTTTTGCAGGACATGCGTGTGGTTTTCAAAAATTAGTATAAGTTCAAGTGTACAAATATCATAATAATAGTTTACTTGTGGTACACACTAGTGTACTATTTCAACACTAAATTGACCCAGTTTCTAGTATATAGAAGTATACTTTTACCCTAAGTATACCCGACAGTGTGATCAGGACCCGACGCGAAGCTTGTATATTATCCCGCTTATTACACGCTACTTGCCACATAAAAAAAAAAACTGACCAAGAATATGAATTTAAAAAATTTTATTGGAGTATTTGTTTTAAATTAACATTTTCATCCTTCCGCGAAACGATATAGTACCACGTGACTAACATTCAACTGTAAGACAATTTATAACATCTACATATGAATATATAACAACGGATGTATTTTAGTTATTTTTTGCACCTTATGTTGTCCAGTGTTTGTCACAAGATGGCGCCAAACGGTAATCTTTGTTGGCGCGGAGGGATTTAAACACACAAGTAGTCCCGGCTATGCGTTATTACTTTGGAGCGGTTATCATTCGAAAAGAACGATCCTGCAAATGTCTCAACTTACCAATCAGAATCAAGCATTCCAGAGAGCCGTGTAATAAGTGCTAATATTTATAAGCTGTTTCAGTTTTGACAAAGTTCTATTTTCCTAGCAATCAATGCAATTATTAAGCTGCATATAAATTATGTATAGTGTACTTCATTTTTGAGAGTATAACATTTTTGTGTAACTTGAACCCCTAAACATTATTTCTGGGCACCATACTTGTTGAAAGAGTAGATTTACTTATCACGGATGAGTAAAGTGTTTATTCATGCAGATGCTGGCAGAGTCATTGTCTAAAACTACCTACTGTATTCTTTCAGCTGAGTTAAAGCCTTAAAGCAAGCTTTTTAATATCATTATTGTTTTTTTGTTGTTGTTGTTTTTAAGTGACTGCTACTGTTGATATGGTTTTGCAAGACCTTTAAATCTTGTTAGGTATTATGTATGATGAAATAATAAACTGGTGACCACATATTCTCACTAATCTGGCACTGACACTGTCAGAACCCACACCACTCCTTTTACGAAGCTGGAGGCCCTCTAGTTTTGTTGTAATATTAAGTTTCAAATGTGCAACTGGGATAGCCAGGACTCAAGGCTCAGTGGAAATTTCCACTTCAGATTCAGACAGCAGCCTTTGTTCTGATGCAGGGGCTCAATACAAGTTGCTGGAAATTGGCTCAGGACTCTGTTGCGAAACATAGACAGCTTTTTCCCAACATTAAGAAAAAGAAACAAAAACCGATAGGCCTAACGATAGTAAAAAAAAAATGGACTCATGTTCAAAAGATGCAAAATATGTTCCTGTTTTAAAGGGCTCCAGTAAACTGACGGATATTGAGCAATTCAAACTTTTTTCCAGTCTTTACCGTTAGTAGATTTAGAAACGAAGAATCTTGCTTAAATTTGCTTCTCCTTCCAGTGCCCCTGTGTACTGACAGACATGAGGAATTCTAATTAGACCAAACCAAAGTCCCTAATATAGCCCTATTGATCATGTTTGGAGACTAAGTGGCAATTAAAAGCAAATCATCAACCTGCAATGTTAGATTAGGAGTTACGTTTGCTACAGTTCTAAGCCTTGAGATATTGAACTCCTCCCTTGATGGTGGGGGGTAACAACTACCTTCCCTATGATGGAATTTTACCAGAAGTACTCAGCAAGGAGTATTCTTTCTGCTTGATAGTGTTCCCATGGATTATTATGAGTTTTAACTTACAGATGATGTGTCTCTTCATAAGTGTGTCATGTCAATTTTTATGGCAGTTACACAAGTTTTGTAGGGTGGTGTCAGTATGAGTAGTAGAGTTATTTTTATCTTGTTTAGTTGAATGGAGTTTGCGGTCTTGGAATGAAATGCTGAATAAACACATTACGTAGTCTTAGGGGAAAAATACAGTTTGCCTCTGTTTCAAATCCTAGTAATTTAATGTCTGTCGATTTAAACAACAGTTTAGATCATTATATTTACACTTGTTTTGACGCAATAATGCACAACGACAGTAAAACACATTTTAGAATCAAATGTATCCCAAATAAGGCAATCCCAAAAAAAGCACTGGTAAATTAATACATTTTGGAAAATAGTTAATACAATACACGGAATTCAAGACTGATATAGAGTTGGTACAAAAAGTATTCAGACCCCCTTAAAGTTTTCACTTTTTGTTATATTGCAGCCATTTGCGAAAATCTTTTAAATTATTTTTTTTTCCTCATTAATGTCCACACAGCACCCCATATTGACAGAAAAACACTGACATTTTTGCAGATTGCAAAGAAAAACTTAGATCTCAAATGGTTTTAAGTATTTAGACGCTTTGCTGAGTATTTAGTAAAAACACCTTTTAATCTAATACAGCCAAGTCTTTTTAGGTAGATGCAACAAGATTTTCACACCTGGATTTGGGGATACTCTGCCATTCCTCCTTGCAGATCCATTTTTAGGTCTCCTCAGAGATGCTCAATTGGGTTTAAATCAGGGCTCTGGCTGAGCCATTCAAGAACAGCCACGGAGTTGTTGTGAAGCCACTCCTTCGTTATTTTATCTGTGCGCTTAGGGTCATTGTATTGTTCGAAGCTAAACCTTCGGCCCTGTCTGAGGTCCTGAGCACTCTGGAGAAGGTTTTAGTACAGAAAATCCCTGTACTTGGCTGCATTCATCTTTCCATTGATTGCAACCAGTTGTCCTGTCGCTGCAGCTGAAAGACACCCCCACAGCATGACGCTGCCACCACCATGCTTCTCTGTTGGGATTGTATTGGACAGGTGATGAGCAGTGACTGGTTTTCTCCACACAAACCGCTTAGAATTAAGGCCAAAAAGTTCTATCTTGGTCTCATCAGACAAGAGAATCTTTTTTCTCACCATCTTGGAGTCCTTCAGGTGTTTTTTAGCAAACTCCATGCAGGCTTTCATGTGTCTTGCACTGAGGAGAGGCTTCCGTCGGGTACAACTTTCTCCCATCTCCCATCTCCCGACTGCATCTCTGGAGCTCAGCCACATTGATCTTTGTGTTCTTCTTTACCTCTCTCTGCAATATAACAAAGAGTGAACAATTTAAGGGGTCTGAATACTTTCTGTACCCACTAAACATGGCACTTTGCATTACAATTTTTAACTGATTTATAACATAATTAAGCAGGGGACGCACTAGATACATTTTTGAGATTATTATTAAACAAAATCTCCTTTCATTAGTTGCAGCTTATATTAACATGACACGTTTGTTTTTCTACATGTGAGTGGTTCCAGAGATCAAAATTGCATACAGTCATGGCCAAATATATTGGAGCCCTTGGTAAATATGATCAATCAATTAATCTGCATTGTTAATCCTTTTGATATTTTATTTAAAGGAAATCACAAAAAAAATCGAACATTTACATAATAAGAATTTAAAATGCGGGGAAATATCATTAGGAAATAAATGTTTTTTCTTAAATACACATTGGACACAATTATTGGCACCCCTAGAAATTCTTATCAGTAAAACATCTCTAAATTATACACCTTTTTATAGTCACAATTTTAAGCACTGCAGGGGAATAATGAGCATGAAATTGTCCAGCCATGGCTTCCTGTTTCACAGAAATATAAATAGGAGGGAATAGGGAATACAAAATATCTAAAAGTACAACATTATCCTGACATCAGTTCCAAAACATTAACATCTGGCTCTACAATGAGAAAAATACTCAAATATATTTAGGTTAGTAAATATGTTTGATGTTTTAACCTTTTCTTTAAAGTCTCAGGGATCTTTTCTCTCTTAGGCCTATACAAAAAAATAATAATAATCCTTTTTAGTTAAGTGGATTTTCATAAAATATTACATTTAAGTACCAGGTTTTGAAGGTCTGTCACAGAACTTAGAATAGCTTATTGTTCAAAAGAGTACGATATTGCGTACCTTTTCTGCCCGCTGATCTAATGAGATCGGTCAAGGTCATTATTACCATGATGTAGACTAGAGTGTTTCCAAATGTCTGAGAAGCAGCGCTCTTTTGGGTTCCAGCGTCTCTGAGCCTGAAGAGCAGCACATGCACACGCGCTCTCCGTCTCTCCTACCTCCGTGTTTGTCACCCACCCTCACGAGCCCGTCTCCCCCTCCTCTCTGAGCATGTGGGTACGGATGGATGGCGCACAGGCCCGTCTGAAAGGACAATAAAGCACAAAGACGCTGGTGAGTTCTTTTTTTCCCTCTGCGTTATGTCGCATTAAGAATATCCGCGTTGTGGCGCGGCACAGGAGATATGATGGGATAAATGTGCAGCTGTGTATCAAATGAGAAGCTATTGTGTGCGCATCACCTCCTGCGAACCGCGTCCTGAGCAGCATCCCTTTAAACCTCAACTGTTTCCTTCTTACACCGAGACGCGAACGTGACCGCGCGTGCCATTTCTGGGTACGAACTGGCTATACGGATTTATTCATACATCATTTCTGAAACAACCATCTGATAATTCTGATATTAACAATGTGTGATGTGGAAAAGCGGATGTAGGTAAAGAAAAATAAGACGGACAAGTCATTGGAGGAGATGTAGGTGTCTGGACCAAAGTGAGAGACAAAATAAGGGAACATTTCTAACTGAAGATGTGCAAAGGTGTCGATTTGTACTCTGCGTAATGAATTGATGTTGAACATGCGATGGCATGTGATTCATGATGTGCATTTGTCCACAATCCACGCGAGGTGTAAATATTCTGGTAACTGATATTACATAACGCATATATATATATTTAATTTTAATACTTTATACGCAATGATATTACTTGAGCATGGACACGATCTATCATAGCATTGGCTATAAAGAAACTGTTGCACTGAAAACAGTATAAATATGTCATTTGGAAATTCCTACAGTTAGTTCTTCTGTCAGCTTGTTATTTCTACAAAGCCGAATAATTTTTATAGATTATAATAAAAAAATGACTGAAAATGTAATAGTGATAATAATGAATTTAATTTATCTGCAAATTAACAGTGATGGGTGGCATTACAGGTTTACAGTCTGACTCTGAATTATTGTCTTTTATTTCAGAAAATTAAACATAGTAAAACATTACACTTAATAGGTTATTTGACCAAAAATTTCCAGAACAGCCAAATTCGTACAGTTCAGTTCAGCCAAGCTATTTCATTTTTAACATCCATACACTTTCAAAGATGAATAACTTTTTGTACTTCTCATGTTCACTTTCTCAGATCTTGCTGAAAAGCATTATTCAATTGTCTAGTTTCCTCACTGCCAGTCCCTAAAAACCAGTCAATGAAGTCCACAGAAACTCTCTCTCCCTGCTCTGAATGGAGCCACCCTAATAAAAGGTTTGGTTACTTCACAAAACCCAGATTATTACATATGCACCATGTAGTTTTATCTCACGATTTCATTGCAATAATGGCAATTTTGCACCATAATATTGTATACAATTTTAAGTGGATTGGAGTTAATTTATATAATTTATAGTATTTTATAAAATACTACATAAACCAATATTGACATATTAGATTTAACATCAAATAACAAATTCATATTTTTTCAAAACATAATTTTATTTGTTATTATAAGATTTATAATAATTTCAATCAATCATCTTTTTTGTCTAGTTGAAATGGAGGATGAAGATGGTACATGTTTATTTGATGTTCTGTGGTAAGTGTTGTTACATCCAGTAAAATTAATTTTCTTCTCACAATAGAAGATTTGCGAGATATTTTGTTCGTATATTGACTTTTAAATGTCTTACTTTGAAACAGTGACCCACAAGCTCTGAATGATTTTCTTCATGGGACAAATGAGGTATGGAGGGATCATAATATTACGGTGTGGCTTTAATCTTTAATGTTAGTAACATCATTAAATATCTATTACAGCATACTTTTGCCAAAACCTGTTTCAGTTGCATTAATTGTGGAGTTTTTGCTCTCTTCTAAGGACGTCTATAGAGAGATCTTACATGGATTTTTTGAAGAATCTTAAATAGAAGAACATTTTGTGTTTGTGTATACATTTTTGTGTGCAAATACAAGTTCTATAAAATTATCCCATGCAATTAACTGGCCCTCCCCCTTCCGTTTAAACAGCTGCCAAGTGGAGACTTACTCATTAATTCATCCTCCGGAGAGCCGTCACTCTTCACAGACACTCCAGTGAGTCTAGACCGCTTTGGAAGAGGAAGCATATAGATTTGTTTGGGCTGGGACCTCACAGAACATGCCTGTCTCTCTAGAAAAAAAACTTTTTTTGTTTTTTATAGAATAGATTTATGAATTAAGTGTTAAAATAGTATTTTAAGCTTTAAAAGAACACAGCATTTTTTGGAAAATAGGCTCATTTTGCAAGCCAAAAAAGTTAAAGTTAAGTTTCACCATTTTTAAATCCATTCAGCCGATCTATGGGTCTGCCGGCAGCACTTTTAGCACTAGCTTAGCATAAATCATTGAATCTGATTAGTCCATTAGCATTACGCTTAAAAACGACCAAAGAGTTTGAATATTTTTCTTGACTCTTCTATAGTTACATTGTGTACCAAGAAAATTAAGAGTTGCGATTTTCTTGGCTGGTTCCTTGACTATTACAATGGAATAAGAGTATAGTTCCTAGTTATATCAGTGTTGAAAATCACAACTTTTAATTTTCTTGGTACACCAAGTACCTGTAGAAGAGTCAAGTTTTTCAAAATAGGAAAAATATCCAAACTCTTTGGTCATTTTGAAGTGAGATGCTACTGGTCTAATCAGATTCAATGATCTATGCTAAGCTGTAGCTAAAATTGTTACCCGCCAGACCCAGAGATCGTCTGAATGGATTCAAATACAGTAAATCTCAAATAGTCTTTGAATATGCTTTTAACAGTTTACCAAACCTTGATTGTTGTGACTGTTTTGCAGAGCCCTGCATCTCTGTTAGCAGGTGATGCTAGTTCTCAGGACACTCCTGTCTCTGGCTGCGTGGATCTTTCCTTTCTGGAGGAGGCACTGCTGGCATCACCGGGATCCTCACTTGGAAGTGGAGGTCCAGAGGTGCAAGAAGATCCCAATGTCCAACTAGTGGAACAGCAAAATGAGTCAGAAGAGATCTGTGACATTCTCCAGCAGAGTCTCCAGGAGGCTGACATCACTGAGGACACTCTTGCATTAGAGGCAGGACTTGCCCAGACAGTAGAAACTCTCCAGTTTGGTTCGTCTGGCACATCCCTTCCTATGCCTTCAACACCATATTTCTCCAAACCACTGACCCTTCCTGGCTTGAGCTCTTTACCAAAGGACACCCAAACAGCAGTGGAGCCTCCTCAGCCATCTTTATTAGCTGTTGGCCCAGGTTGCCCCTCACTCAAACCTCCAGGAACACAGTTAATGAGTCTACTTCCTGGGAATGTCTTCCCCGCACCTCCACTCGAAGCATCCTTTTCTATTAATTCAGCACAAAGCACCAGCATGATTATCCAAAAGACCCTACCAACTCGCCAGATGTTGGGCTCCACCATTAGAACAATTACCCCATCAGGGGTCATGTTACAAAAAAACCCTCTACCCATTCAGCCTAAGTTACCAGTCAGCATCCAGTCCAGGCTTGTGCAGATCAGTCCCAGGCCATCAGGACAGAAACCATTGTCAGGATTTGCCTTTATCTCAACAAATATGTCACAGAGTGTCTTGTTACCCTCTTCTGTTGGCTCAAAGCACTCCTTACAAGCACAGCCCACACCAAGTGTCAGCAAACCTGTTAGCTTGAATCTGGTTCATCAGGGAGGCCCCACTGTCATTCAGCCCCAGGATCCTTTTCAGGGCCAGAGACAGTTCTTTCTGCCAAGCCAAACACCTGCAACTTTGTTCCAGTCTACCAGCATCCCAAGATGTATTCTTAGTACACCAAGCAATCAGGTGTCTAACAAACCCAGTGTAGACAGTTCTCACATTATGACTGTACGGCCAAGGCAAATCAACTTCAGCCCTATTTTCACCTCCCCAACTGGACAGCTCACCCTCAAACAAGGGGCTCTTCTGTCAGGAGCATTACCAATTCGGTCAACACCTCCTACAGTTTTCCAGATGCCAACACAGCTAGCAGGGACCTATGCACCTCAAGTGCAGGGGCAGCATGCGGTAGTTCAAAACACAGTTGGAAACCAGATCACATTGATTAATAATGCCAATATGCTTATTCCTGAGATGACCACCATACCAATAGAAAATGGTCAGTCTATGATACAAAGTCTGCCTTTGGTGCCTCAAGCCCAAAGTGCTCAAATAAGTAGACCCGAAGAAAAGGCATGTCTTACCCAGAATTCAGTTCTTCTCTTCTCAGCGAGAACCACAGAAGATAAACAGGAGAATGTCAACAAACCGTTTCAAGTGAGTTTCTGTTGGAATGGTCTTTATTTTCTTATATGCATATATGTTTCAGAATCTCATTTGTTGTTATTTAATTTTAAAAGCACTGTTGTATTACATAACTTGATTTGAGGCTTGTTACATTGGTTAATTTTTTCTATTCCCTTCAGGAGAGCGGTTTGCTTCCTCCAGCTTCTGTGGAAGGACCCGTTGCGGAGATTCATCCTTTGCCCTCTCCAGTGTCAACTCTACTACAGTCATCACCAGATATTAGTTTTACCCCTGAAACAGTGTTGTCATTATCCCCCCAGCTGATTACCCAGACAGCAGAGCAACATTTTACTGAAGGAGAGCATAACCCCTTAAATAACAATCAGGCTGTAGTGCATCCTCCCCAACAGGTAAGTTAGAACTGCGCTCTGTAAACTGCATTCAAACACATTTGAACAGCATATTGGAAAAGCGTCCTCTACTTCAGTAAATTCAAAATATATGTCTTTCTCGGCAGTATCCTCAAAAACCCTCAGCCAGCCAAGATGTCTTAGCAGCAACTCTGCTTGTGCAAATGGACAACCATATCTCTACTGCTGAAGGTGAAGCTGAGGACTCGCTCACATCCTTGACTGCATCTGAGACTTTCTCTTCATTGTGTGAGAGTGAAGAGATTCTCATGCCAGCATACCATGGTTCAGAGCAAACAGATATTCTATTGCAGTCTCCTATTGGTCAGTGCTCTGTCAAGACCACCGACACAGAATCCATGAAGAGCTCAACAACTTTAGTCTCGGACGAGCAGGGCTCCTCTGTTTTGATTGCTCTTGGTGCTGACCCCAAGTGTCAGGAGGGGCCAGTAATGAGTTCCTCCTCAGAGAACTTGTTTATGTATCCGGAGAAATTGAGCCAAAGTCATGTGGTAACTGAGCTAAGCAGAACCTTTGAGTCAAGCAGCCATGAGTACAAGCAGCAATACAGTGAACACGACAGAGGTAAATTCTTAAATTAAACTTTCCATCAATAACAATGAATATTATTGCTGTAGAATGCTTTGTTAGAAAGCATTTGAAATTTCCCAGAAACAGTGGACAGGAACTTATGTAATAGAAGAGTTTGCTACATACAAATATACAGAAAATTGTTCATTATATCATCACTTTTGGCTTCATATTTATACCTCCTCTAATTAGAGCTCACAGTCCCTGTGAACAATGGGTTAGTCTCTTTGAATCAGCCTGAGTTACTGGAGAAGATATATCTGGGGCAAATGCTGCGAGCCCAGGACAAGGAGACCTACTCAACACTTCAGAAGAACCAGGTAAAGGGGCAAAAGAAACGTGTTAGTCAAAATCATACTAGACTTCACCAAGATGTGACATTTCAAAGTCATTCAGGATTTAACGTATGTTATTAACATTCTCTCCGTGTCACAGACTCCAACTGTGGATCCAAAAGAGGAGAAGCTGACACTAACAAAGAAGCAACATAGGTAAGCAAAAATAGACCTACCCAGGCCTCTTTTTGAATACTAATTACATGTAGACATCAGTATGAATTAAAAAAAATTATAATTAGGTTCAATCCTCTATACTGTATGTCTTGCACATAGCAGAATTGATAATAAAGTTGTATTTGAATGCCCAATCCTGATCACTTTTAGCTACCATCCAGCAGACTTCAGTCCAGCCCTGCACCAACACAACTTTCTGTAATTCTATGATTCACATGACATATTTTTTTGTTCAGGTTTATTAAGGGTGGGGGGTTTAAACTTCAACAGGACAATCAATCTCAAGCAGGGCCGTCGACAGAATCTTGAATAGGGGGGCATTTCGTTTTCATAGGGGGGCACACTTTATGATCTCACCAAAACAAACAATCTGTAGTTATTATTATTTAACTTGATCAAATTCTATTTTAAACAGATAGTCTGCGATGATCTGTTGACATTTGAGTGCTTATATCCATTTAAAATTTGAATAGAAAGGTTTGAAAATTTTTTTCTCTCGAAAATGCAACAAGTAGCAAAATGTGTCAAATAATGTATACATTAAGGACATGACTCGCAATTAAAGCTTTTTAATTTCACATTCCAACGAATTATAAAATAAAACACAAATTATAGACTAATGGCATTCATTATAAAGATTATAAAAGTCTTGCCAAAACTAATGTGTTTAAAAAGAAACTGAAACACACCATAAGCATTATTTAGCATGAATAACAGATGTTTCCACGAGATGCTCCGGCAGGATCGGTGGATTTACTTTTATTTAGGTCTAAACTCACAATAAAAACAAAAGAATTGTGCTTAAATGTACCTAAAAGAAAGAAACGTTTCCGTTGGATGATACATTGGTTGGTCTGTGTTAAATAGCATGCAATCTATCACTGGTATTATGACGAGCGCTCGTGTGCGCTGTTATAAATTGGCGTTTGTGCACAATGCGTGTCTTCACACAGAGGACCAAACGCTTCGTTCTGATAAAAGCACAAAAAAAACATTCACAACAACGTGCCCTTGCTCTTGATATACAATCACTTAAATGAACACCACTATGGTTTTAATTGGACCTTTATGATGGTGGATGCTTCAAAACCCGCAGCTTCAAAACACCAATCTATAATTCTACCGCTAGACCACTACAACACACAAAGAACGAGAGCAAATTTATGGTTTTTTTTCACTGTTTGGTTACTTTTCACTTCCTTAAGTATATTTTATTGTTAATATTTCTATATATATAATAATATAGTAACTTTAGTAACTATAGTAACCCCTTTAAGATTAGGCCAACTTTTAGGCAGAGGTGTAGAATACCTGAAAACCATACTTGAATAAAAGTATGGATACTTTACTGTACAAATGACTCCAAGTTACCAATTCCAATAAGACAAGAGTAAAAGTCTTAAAGTATTCGATTTTAAAAGAACTTAAGTATTTTACTCGTACTGAATGTAGGCTCAAAGAACACCAAGAAATGCGAAAAACAAGAAACTGTTTATGAGGTTTTATTTACTAATATAGAAATTAAATTAAACCCCTCAATATTTCAAAATTGCAGAACAAAATAGATCAACCAAGTCAGTCTCAATCAAACTGAAATGTTCAAAATGCACAAAACAATTATTTAAAAAAAAAAAAAAAAAAAAAAAAAAGGTATTTTCAGTTTACGATGGACAAAAAAAGAAAAAAAGGTTAAATAAAATTCAGAGCTGACTTTGATTTGATTTCCCTCTCAGGCCATATCCACACTAATACGTTTTCATTTGAAAACTCATCTTTTTCTCTCCGTTTTGGCCTTCCGTCCACACTGAGACAGTGTTTTTGTCAAGGAAAACTGAGCTTTTTGAAAACGCTCTCCAAAGTGGATACATTTGAGCAGCCGTTTTCGTGTCGCAGTGTGAATTGTGAAAACGGAGGCTTTTGAAAACGATGACGGATTTTAGTCAAACTGTATGATGCAGTCATGTGACCAATTCAACTGATGGCGCACGGCATTGTACAACAGTTGACAGCCCTATTAAAGATAATATCAGTTTGTACATGCTCCAGAAAGCTTTTCTTCAAAGACAACGTAATGTAAGTAAATAAACGGCAGATGGAAATGACGCAGATCAAATCGTCGAACGTTTTCAGTCATTTCAGTGTGGATGATCAACTCTTGAAGGATTGAAAACGATAGTGTGGAGCGTTTTGGACGAAAATGATTTTAGACGATTGTGTCACACACAGGTACAATGAAATGAGCAACGGTCAGTGTCCGTTTAAATGTAGTGGAGTAAAGAGTGTATATATATACACAATCAAAAATGTAGTCTTGTAGAGAATAAAAGTGGCTTATATTTATATCATATTATATTATATTATATTATACAAGTACTGAGTCAAAAAAATCCGCAACGAAGTCCATTTACTCAAATACTTTACAACACTGCTTTTAGGGGACAAGGGTATAGTGGGAATATGAGCCTTAATTATCAGTGGTTAGAACGGTTAAGAAGGTACTGGACAAATCCAGCAGGGTCCAATGGAGAAGCTGACCATTGAATAATGAGCCTACTGACATACTCAAGATTGAGAATGGGGTCAAAACACTTGGCCGACTGGCCTAAATGTTTGTTGTAAAGGATAACATCTTCATGTAAGATGAGACTCCACTAACAAGATATGTCTCTCTTTTGCATTGTCTAGGACACCATAATGAGAAACTAAAATGTTATAGAGACAGTTTCACAAAGGTGCTAATTAAAGATTAACTTAACAGAAACGCTTTGTATGTGCATTTGCAGGTTCAAACAGCAGCTGTTTTTGGACCAAAGTGCTGTTCTCAACCCAAACACTTCGGCTCCATTTGTTTCAATGGAGGATGCTTTGAGACATTTGTTGCCGTACCATACTTGTGCTAGAACTCTTCCCAACCAGGCTGACTTTATTCCAGGTTTGACTCCAATCGTGAAGTTTAAATTTTAAAATATGTTATAAACTTTCTGTCCTGTTGACTCAACAGAAAAATAAACATGAGAAAATATGTATTTCTTTATGCAGTGGACAAGCAGTTTGAGTGCGTTTCAGTCGTTCTGTTGAAACGAATCAAAGACATGTTGAACAAGTACAGGAAACTTCTTCTGACTGAATCCCAGGTAATAAGTGTATAACTTATTTAAATCGGTGTCCAACGTAATTGTCCTGAAACTCTAAATATTATTTAAGAGTGGCAGGTCTGAGTTGGTATTGCTTTCTTCAGCAGGAGAGCCCATCAGCAGAGATGGTGATGCTAGAACGCTTGTTTCTCCAGTCAGAGAGAGTCTCACTTGCCGAGGACAGATGCAAGACCAGAAGAGATCCAGGTAACAAGGCACACAGTTCTTTTGTAGGCCCTTGTTTCTAGTAAAGCAGGGTTCCCAGAGGACCACTGTTCTGCAGCATTTAGTTCAAACCCTGTTGATTAGGGTTAGAGCTAAACACTGCAGGGCAGTGACCCTCCAAGGTCAGATTTAAAGGATTTTAAGTGCTAAACTAAGTTCTCATTCACACACGTTTACATCAAAACACATAAGTTACAAAAACAGTTGGTTAATTATGTCTGTGAAGGTAACCTAGAGATTTAAAGATTAGTTCACCAAAAAAATTACAATTCTGTTATCATTTACTCACCCAACTTCCAGATCTGTATTAATTTCTTTTTGAAGAAAGTCTAACCAGGCTGTTTTGGGTCACAACTGACTTCCTAAATTATATTAGAAAAGTACCCCACTATGGATGTCAATGGTGACCCAAAAAAGCCTGGTTATAAAATGTCTTCCTTTGTGTTCGGCAGAACAAGAAATTCATAGAGATTTGTAAAAGTAAATGATCAGAGAATTAACATTTTTGGGTGAACCATTTCTTTAAGATCCCTTTGCATTGTCACAAGGGGATTGAGATCAGACGTGCTCGTATTTTCAGAGGCTTACTAAAACAAAGCTACTTGGGTTAATCTTTCTCACGTTTCATTGGTTGGTAGACGCACAAGGGCCTGATTTTAGTACTTAAACCTGGAACATTTTCATGATATGGCACCTTTAGGAAACTCTGTTAACAAAGTGTTACTATAACAGTCACAGATTACACGCACTGAAATAGTGAAATGTGAACAGATTTCATTATTTTGGTGGTTCAGCAGAGTCCTTCCTCATGTCCCGGGCCAAGAACTCATCTCGGCACAGCCAAGTGTCATCGGTCCGGACAGGTCCTGCCAGTTGTCCTCCATCTCCACCATCATGGACCTTGCAATCAGACAGACCTCCCGGCCTCAAGACATATCGCTCCAGCAGCAAAGGAGCAATACGCCTCACTATCAAACAAGAGTCAGGATCCCGCAAAGTTATTCGCAACTCCTGCGATGCCTCACATGTGATCTCTGGGTTTAAACGAAACTACAGCGGCCAGTTAACTAAGGGAGGTGCCACGCAGGGCAAAGATGAATCTCTCCAGCTTCCTTTGTCAAATATTGCAGAGGACAAAAATGCTCAGAGGCCAGATCAGCTGAACAAGATGCACCTTGACATGGAGGCAATTAGGACAGGTAACGATTCGCAGAACCTCTTCGACTCTGCGGCCACTCAAGACTGTGTAGCCTCAGGGGTGCAAGGCTCACTTCCAGAGCAGTGCACTCCAATGCTTAAAAGAAACAAGCTGGCTGCTTCGGCAGCAGAGTCCCCCAGTTTGCCTGCATTAGTGGAAGATGGGGAACTGAGTGAACACCTGCAAAGTGCTTTAGACAGCATCCTGGAGCTGCAAAGGCTGCAGGGATCTGTAGCAGGGGTTAAACCCAACATCCAACAGCCTCGTGCACTGGATCAGACCGTCAGCAGCATGCTAGAAGGACAACTGTAAGATGGAAGAGCTAGACGAGGAAAGGAATAGCCTGAAGATTCGGGATATTTGGCTCTCATTTCCTGCGATCCACGTCCAGCAGAGACTCATTTTTATTCATTCATTTTCCTGAGGGAGAAAGTCCTAATTACTTATTGTGTAAATATAGTAAATAGTATCTGGAAAGCTTTTTGAACCTTTTTGTGGAGATACATTATACTAATTTATAGTCTTCTATCAGTTTAAGGCATCTTTAAAAAGTTAAAAGTGCAGTTTGGCTATATGTATATGCCATTTTGATGTGAATGTGTGTATAGCAAGGTTATTTCTCTTCTGATGGGGCCTTCGGTTTGCTTGACATTGTTTAGTGGTTTTTAGTAGCTCTTTGCCAAACTCCGGGGCTCCCGAGGAAGCAAACCAGAGTACATTTGAAAACGGCAGCTTGGGGTACAGTTCATGAGGACGTAAACTGGCCTAACAGCCTTAACCTGTGAAAACTGCCTTATACAGCAATTGTGAGAATGTATCAAGGCAAATTGCATTGAGAAAACACCAGCCAACTGAACCAAACTGACGTCAAGCAGACTTGGGTCTGCAGTATAAATGCACAGACAGTTCAGAGAATGATGTCATCTCCCGCTTGTTTACCCCCAAAGAAAATACATCCTAAAGTCACCAGCAAAAGCACCAGTGAGATTTCATAACCGTGCTATCCTGACACAGACGGAAAATGTAAATGTAACAGCATCTCCTTTGATTATCTGGCAGACGTAAAGCATGCCTTATTCTGTAATGAACTGTACCATTCCAGTTGCGGTTTAAGAGAAGACCCATAAATGCAAAAGCAATAAGTAACAGATGGTTGATTAACAAGCTTGTGCCTCAATCTGTTTGAAAAGTCACTCCTGATGAATACAGATCATGTATAACTCTTAAAGATTCTGTATGTTCACCAAAAGATAAAGCATCCAGTCTACAGTTAGCTATAGGATTATAGACTGTAGAATTATGTTAATTTTTTTTTTCTTGACAATCTACTACAATGTCATGCCAGCAATGATTACTTGATTATTATAACGGAGTAGTCCTGTTATATATACATTACAAATATTGTGCTCAAGTTATGCGTTCATGTTAACTCTTTATGCATTGCTTCCCTGACAAATGCTATGCACTACTCTCACAGAACACTTAGCCGTCAAACTAAATACTGTGACTGGCCCTAAATGTGACAAGATGTTTGTAACTAATTATTTTGTTTGACTTTTAACTTCTATACTAAACTGTGAAATGTAGCATATTTGACACGGATCCAAAACCGATATTTGACAAACAGATTGTTCTGATGCCACAATCAAAGAGGCCTTAAAGCTGCAGTACAAGATTGTCAGAATCCCTAGATAAGCCACCACTAATGTTAACCCCCGCTTTTTTTCTTTTATACAATTCTATAGATTATTTATTAAATCTTGATTTTCTAAGTAATAAACAGTAAAACTGCACGAGTGTTGGACTGTTTGATGAATTGTTATACTTGAGGATGTGGAAAAATGCATAAAAAAACAGACAACATCCAGACAACTCATTTAGTCTTAACATATGAAATGTAATTTTTTATTGACATTAAGGAAACACACAAGCTTATGATAGGTTACATCTGGACAAATGTAAATAAAAAGAAAAGCCGTCATGTTTCTTAAGGTAAATTATGTTAGGCTCAGACTTCAGTGTCCTTGATTTGGCCATTTATATTTGTTTCCATCCCATGGAGCTGGATCTCTCAGGCTGAAACTGCAAACACAAACTAGCACTACAAAATCCTGATCGGGGTGAGAATGAATTTCATCCACCCTCCCGTCTTCAGCGTGTCAGGGGTGTATATAAACACACACCGCAAGATGTTATGCTGGTGCGTTTTGGAGGTGTCCTGACTCGAAGAAGGATCATTCATCGTACAGACTTCATGTGCTAAGCCGTGCTCAATTTGGTCCAGACTCGTAAAGATAAATGGAGTTTTGCTCAAAACCCACTAACAAAACCCAGCCCCAAATTAAATAGAAACAACAGAGCTCTATTAGACGTAAAAATAGCCATTTGTATAGTCTCAAAAGACAAAACTGATTTAACACAAACATTTAATACGGCCTCAAACCTGCAAGAATTGTAAGCTATGAACCTTTTATTCAATTCATGATTAAGAATTACTAAGAGCAGGTTTGGGCTGGTTAAAATACAGTAGATTCTACTTTTCACAGGGAAATGAGAATACTTTTCAACATTTTAAACCTTAAAAAGTGTGCACATTTTTTGTTTGTTTTACCTATCACCATTCTATTCTTGCACTATCCTTGAGTTTCTGCCGTTCACCACAGTGGCTTTCGATCCCTAAAGAGTCTCTTACCCAATCTCCATCTGGTCCCTTAGGGCCCAGTCAAACCGGGGCCACAGTCCAGTCGTTGTCTTGTTTTTTTTTCTCATTTGGAAGTCAACACCGGTGCTTACCTGTAGCCAAGACGAGTCAGTCTCTGGTACACACTCAAACGACATAGGATGAGGACACCAAGGTGTTGCACACGCAGTGGAAACCTTCCTAGCATAAGCAGTTGTTGCACAAAGTCTCTTTCTGTTTGTGTGGCGAGGAGCTCAGTTGAGCAGAATATGCAGGTCCTCACCGTACTTGCGCAGATATTTGTCATGGTTGTGGTTGACGGACCAGAGGGGGGGCAAATGGCGGGGTTGCATGCTAGTCAGAAAGTGTTGTCGCCAGCTGCGCTCCAAGTCCATCAGACCCCGCAGACCGCGCTCTGCATACACCTGAACTACCTTCAGTCCGTGCGGCACATAGCTCTCATTAAAGATCCTGTAAAGGTAGAAGACATTGACTTTCACAACCTAATCCTGAAGTATGTTAACGTGTGAGCCTGGAGCAGATGTATGGGTATATTTGTAGCAATAGCCAACAATACATAATACATGTAACGTTACACTGCGTTACAACTACACGCGACGCAAGATAAAAGCTAACTCCTCCTTATTATGTATAAATCTCAATTAATGCACCCTTATGACTGCTTTTATGTTCCAGTGTCACATATAATAACAACAGTTATAGTTTGGCTCACTGTCGGCCCCTTTCTGTCTCAGCGGGCGCTTTTGGTCAAAATAAGTTACCTGGTTTCCAGCGCTGCAGCTCTCTGCAGCATCTCTTGCGTGACCTCCTGCTGTCCGTTGCAGAAGAAGCTCTGGATGACTAACAGGAGCTCTTCCTTCCTGGACTGAGGCATCCCGTCGCTGGCGCTGAGGAGAGCCCTGGCGGCCGATCGCACCCTCCGGCGGTCTGCATCCTCCAGCAGCCGGATGCCCTCCTCACAGCCCTGCGGGGCGGAGTTCTCCTCGGCCAACCGCTGCTTCAGGACCCCGTCGTGCACGTTCGAGGCCGCGTGACAGGATGTGCACAGCAGCAGGATATCATGCGAGTTGTGGTCCTTCATCTCAGCTGGGAAGTGGCGCCTGTACTCATGTGGGACAATGTTCTTCCTAGGTTAAGGTGAACAGACAGTAGGTCAGATAACTGGGTTTGCAGAATCCCACTCTGCAAACAACTCAACAACTGGCAGGAAGCACTAGACACACCTGATGTAAGAGTCGGCTTTCCCACACACCACACACACGTTCGCTTTGGCTGTGAGGTAGTAGTCTTTCTGGGAGTCTGGGCGGCCTGACGGCTCAAACAGCAGCCGGACCACGAAGGGATCCTCACTGACCAATTCTGAGATCATGTAGAGATTGTATTTACTTGCAATTATTATATTTGATATTATTCACAGCCCTGATCGGTCAATAAACCACTCGAACTCTGACCTCATCCCCTTCAGTATTATATTATTGTAAACACATTACTGCCATCATGTGCAAACTGCATCACTCACAGATTTTTAAAAATGGCCTTTGAATGAAGTGAATGAAAACATTCTGCAAAGTTTTAAATCTGAAAGTGCACCGTGTAAGTTATTGTCTCTCTTTTTTTTGTTTGTTTTTTAAGAGTTGGTCTGAATGAAAATCTAGCTCCAACTCTAATTAAACACACCTGATCCAACTAATCAAGTCCTTCAGCACTGTGTATTATGCGTGTTGGAACTAAACTCTGCAGGACACCGGCCCTCCAGGATCTAGTTTGGACAGCCCTGCCTTAAAAACTCACAAACACAGCTTTGAATGAAATCGACCAATCACTGGAGGGGTTTGGAAAAATGAATCGTTGGAACTGATCATTTGGGAGTCGTTGAACAAATAATGTAAATATAAATGCATATTATAAGAAAATGAAAGAGTTTTTGACATCGCATGCATGTCAACCTGTTGTCGGGGAAAACTCCCAAAACCAAAATATGAACCGTTCATAAGCCACAGGGGCATCTCACATGCACTGCATCACAAGGGGAAAAATGCATTTCTAATACACGCTGAAAATTCCCCATTTTGGTGAGCGATATGAAATCATTGTGTACCTCCTATGCCCTTCTCCAGGTACCATTTTGCTTTCTTCTTGTCACATGTGCAGAGCGGCTGGCCGTCGGGAGCATGAAGGAAACAGTTGTCATAAAGGGGTGATTTCCTGAATCAAGACAAACAGCACAACGGTCACATAAAGTGGTTCAGAACCAAATATGTCAAAAGTGCTAGAGAATTCTTGAAAGATTGGTCAATTTTAGTATTTGATTATCTTTAATTAGATCTATTTTAATCGTGACTAATACGACAGGTTATTACAGGAGAAGTCAAACACCTCCTCCATTACCTGGCTGAGTAACCAACTCCCAGTGGTTTGCGTTTGTTCCTCCGCGGGTCTGGAACTTGCTGGTCTCCAGACTCGGGACTCTCCACCGTGGACTTTCGGCTTCGCCTCCTTCTCTCCCCCTCTTCCCCCTCTCCGTTATAGCGTGCCCTGAAGGGCATATCCACCAGCCCCTGGCAGCATGATGCCATCTGGACAAACGTGCTTTCACCCTCAGCGGGGAGCCGGGGCTCTGTGTTCATCCCCAGCAGGTGAAAGAACAGGGCAACAGAGATCTGGGCATCATGTGCTGCATAGGCCATCTGGTGGAGAAGGTATGACATAGAGTTTAGTGTCCTGTCACCACTACAGAGACTATTCCAGCGGAGTATTTTCTAATGCATCACTGACAATATAAAATTCAAATCAACAGTAAATACCACAATGCCTTTGTTTTGCAAATATTAAAAACACCAAGAATAAACTGCATTGCATGCATTATTTTTATCTTAAATAAATTCATTATGTGTTTTACTTTTCTTTTTTTTTTTAACTACTGGACAGCAACAACTGTTTGGTCTGAGCTTTTTAGTAGCGGTCAAACAATTAATCCAGATTTATCACATACAAAATAAAAGTGTGTGCAAATGATGTGTGTGTGTACTGTGCAGATTTAATATGCACATAAATATACACACACGCACATACATATATTTAAGAAAAATGTTATAGTAATGTAATAAATATTTATATATATATAAATAAAACAATTTTACTTGTATTTACATATGTATACATGTACATAAATACAGCACACACACACTATGCACACAAAAACATAATGAGGGGACGAGTGTTTCAAAACTGGCTTTTTTTAGATATGCAAGATGAATAAAAAAAAATTGATGAATCTAAGTGGTCAAAAAGTCACACCTTGGATATTTTTTGGCCAAATGAATGGGAAAGGTCAGTCCTGGGCAGGGCAATACTGTATTGGTCATACAGTGCAAAACTATCAAAAGTCCTATATCAATTGCATTACTGTGTTATACTACTCCAAGAAACTATAACGTTAAACAACGATAGCAAACAGTTGAGTGACCAGTCAAAAACGACCTGATATGAGCCAAGCTGTGACCCTGTGAATACTGGGAAGTGGAAAGATAAATCTGAAGCTCCATCAGAGTATCTCCTCCTCACCTGTTCTGGGGTCAGCACATCCGCCTCCCAGTCACTGCAGCGCAGCTCCAGAGATTTGTCCAGCGTGACGTTCAGCAGGTCCGCAGCCAGAGACTTCAGACTCAAGCCGTTGTTCAGCACCGCTTGCCTTCAACACAATCCAGATCACCTCAGGTCACTCCACAGGTGCTTAATAGCCTTACTGAGGTTTTGATTTATGACACCTGGCAGCACCTATAACTTCCCACCTTATTTACTTCAACAATTGCTGATAATGACACTAATGACTGAAGTAGTGGGGCGTGCTTTGTGTGCTTAAAAAGCACATACATTCATGTAGATGGCAATAAACGTTCTCCTTTTTTGCATGTTGAAATCATCTTTCCTCTTGCTGTATCAAAATCTCACCTAGCTTTCCTCAGAGATGTTCCCAATAATGTGCTTTAAGTCAAGTCAAATTCAGTTTATGCATGATTACATGATATAACTTTTTAAATACTGTATCCTAAGCTGTGGATAATTAAGCTATATATCATAGGCTGAAGTACATTTCTGGAGTTTTAAAGATTAAAAGAAAAAATAACAAGAACCGTACCGAACCGAAAACCGTGATACAAACCGAACCGTGGGTTTTGTGAACCGTGCCACCCCTACACTGTACATATGACAATCTGAAGACAACAACACACACATCCACGTCAGCAGCTCTAGAGGCTTAAACTAGTTAAAGAAGCTGTCCCTCAGAGCTCTGTTGATAGCAGAGATTGACTGGGGTGTCTCTGTGTGAAGAACTGCTTCTTATGTTCAGATAACTGCTTCTGGTCTGCATATGATGTCATGGACGGACAGCAGACGTGTGTTTGTATCAAAGTCAAAGTAAATGTTTGCAAAATATCTGAAATCAATAACAGCACCTTCAAGACACACTGCATCAGTTTGGAGGAGATCTCACAGTTATGCATACATGCAGAAAAACACTGGGAACAAGCGGAGTCAAATCAGGTAAAAGAAAAAAAATGGATTTAAGTATCAAATAATGTTAGTAAGTTTGCATTTGAAGCTAAACACAGACGTTTAAACCAGCTGTTACTCTACTTTAAAAGCATTAAAAGCTTTAATTTAAACACATTGACATATGGAGTTCATAGGGGACCTTACAGTTACAGCATGAACTATTATTTAAACCTGTAACATTGACATATTTCATCTCACAATTCTGATGGTTTTCTCACAAATGCAAGTTTATATCTCTCAGTTCAGACTGGATTATTAACTGAACAACAGTGAGTTTGTCAGTTCTGAGGACGTCAGGGATATAAACTCGTGATTCTGAGCCCAGGGGTGAGCTTTCATCTCTGGACCTTTCTTCCATGGCTTCCACAGACACAGCTATTCTTCTGCTATCTCAAAAGAGCTCTTCATGTTTCCAATCAAGAATCAGCACATCTTAAACGAGTGAGTTCATGTAGATTTGAGCAGGAATTGCTAGGAGAGACTTCCTGCGAACTGCTTTGAAATTATTATGACTCTTAAAATGTTTAGAAACCGAAACCGCTGTTCAGCATCAGTCGATAGTTCTGGACCAGAGCCTTTTAACCTCATGAAGGACAAACTGGTACAGTTCCCAGACTGTGACTAAACCGGTGTCTGAAATCTGGAAACACCAATCAAAACACAACATTCTTACCGTCTGAACAATACAGTAACACCTTCACTCCTAAACTGAGATGAAGAAGACCTCAAGGGCCATATAAAGATGACTGGACACAGTGAGAGGAGAGAAACAAGTTTGCCCATCAGTCCCTGCTCATCCCTCCAGCACTGAAGAGATCTGATAAACAGAGTAATTGATCTGAGGCTTGGGTGGTTTTATTAGTCCCAGGTGTGGTGTGTACAAGGCCGTGTGTGAAATGAGACAGTTACAGTACAACAATCATGATTATGTTCAAACAAGATAAAGCACATATCTGTTACACAGCAAAGGTTTCCTCACAGCAGACACGTCTGCATGCTGTGACACCAGAGGACACGGCTCTTTATACTGAAGAAAATATAAAGCTAGTATGCTTTAACTTGAAATAGAAATGAAAACATGACAAACATGAAAAACTAAAACAAAAACACATGACAACATGAAATGAAAACATCATAGACATGCTTTTAGACTTTAGAGTCAGGATTAGGTCATAGTTCAATCATTTTTATAAACATGCCGTAGTAAAAAAACATTACTGGTGTGCATCTTAAGACAAAACAAAGACCCTACTAACATGTTTTAAGATCAGCCAGTACAAGTTTCCTCAGGCTTGTCTTAATAATGCTACAGTAACACTGGTCTGAGCAGGCATCAACTTTCTACATCATTGTGACTTCACACTGAAGTGTGGTCAGGCACAGAGCAGCTTTACCTGAGCTGTGTGAAAACACCTCTATAACAAGACTGTGTTCATTTTCATATTAAGCACACAGACATGTACTGTGATGTATGCCGTATGCACTCAGTGTGTGTGAAAGATGTGACGTGACCTTCAGCAGATTCTGAGACGCTGTGTGTTAACCTCGTACTGACAGATAGCTGAAGCCTGGCTAAACAAGCTCTCACACGACTGCCACTCAAGTCCAGGCTTCAGTGTGTGAGATATACAGTATTTCTGACGAGTGATAATATACGATTCGACCGTTTAGAGTACATCACACATGATTTATTAGTCTATGAATCTAAATACAAGGCATTCTAAACTGTAGATGGCAAAATGCCTTTGTATGTAAAAGATATTCATATATATTTTCTGATATCAGCATGTGATAATCATATTATACAAGATTAATGAAGTTAGCATTAAGTGACTTACATTTCCATTTCAAAAAGTGACTTACGAATGAGGACAATGAGAGCAATCAGAATCAACAAAAGAGCAGCGGTATAGAAGAGTGAATCAAGTACTTCTCATCACAGGGCCTGTCTGCCACCTGCTGCCATGTTTGGAAACATTGTAATATCAAGATTCAGTGTTGAATGTTTAAAACAAAGCATTATTTATGCTTTATGCTTTATTAGAGACCGGTTTCACAAACTAAAGTAGCTCAAGCCAGGACTAGGCATTAGTTAAGATATTAAGATATTTAAGCAACTTTTACAAAAATGCCTTGCAAGAAAATATATCTTGACACAGAGCAATGCCACTGATATATTTTAACTTAAGATATGTCAGAGCAGGATATCTTCATCTGAGACCGCTCAAACATCAGTTTAGTCTGGGACTAGTTTAAGCCTGGTCTGTGAAACTGGGGTAGAAGTGCTAGATGTGGTAATGAAGTGCCTCTCAGTGTTTGCCCAAACATCCAAAATGTGTATAAACTTTTTCTTTTGCTCCTTTTTAATTTTGCATTTACTTGTACTTTTACTTTCAATACTTAAATACATCTAATATTAAAAAATACTTTTCATACTTAAGTGAATATCACACACTATTCTAAACTCCAAGTCCCTTTGTGGTGAGATATCTGTACTTTAACCTGACTTCCACCGCTGCTCAGAAACATCACAATGTTAAAGAATATTGTTTATGTCCGCTGAAAGGAGTACAATGTGCAGTTATGTTTTGTGAACCAGAGACAGCGGCTCAAACACTGGAGTAAACTGTAACTCCATAATTTATGGTCATATATACAAATAAAGCTGACACCTGACATCATTCAGTGCAGTATTTCATTATTAAACACCACGTTCAGTTCTCATCCATTATTAGTCCATTACTGCTCAAAGGCACTACAATCAGCATACAAGCAACCCATGCACTGCATGTGCTTTCTTCTATCCAGAGTCACTGTCATACATGATATACACTCCTTCACTGAACACCGCTCCATATCAGAGCCTTCACAGACACACCGCATCTGATCAACGTCTGCCTTCCCTGAACACAGGAGACCTAGCAGAAACTGCATACAAGCAAAAACAACCACGAAACAATCTGCATTAACTAAAATAATAATCATAAAAACGTACTGCTAAACTACAAGGCATTTTCATTCATTCATTTGATTAAATTCATCTCTCAATTATATCAGTGTTTCAACAGAAACCCACTGTTACTTTATATACTATTTTAGTCTTCATTCATATTTTATTATTATTATTTTTTTCTTTCATTCTACTTGTATTGATTTGCTGTGGAAAAAATATGTGTTTCAGTTCTAGTTATTTTGGTACATCAAGTACATCAGTAAACAAAAAAACAAGGCCTGTTGCCTTAGCAACTAGGGGAAGCAAAATAAGTTTTATTTCAGTTAACATGTATTTCAAATAACCTGTGGTTAGTGCTTCAGCTGCAGACAGAGGTTTTTATAGGGATTACTGTAGTAAATTGTGTTGTGCCCAGCTCATAACTAGACTTTCAGAGACCATCTGTGGGAGACAGACAAACAGTGTGACGTGTGATCTAAACACTACACTGCCCCTTCACAATCATTATAACCAAATACTACATCAACGCAACGAGAGAGACATCTTTCCTAAATAATGTTCCAGGATTCAGAGCAGAAAGCAGCAGGAGTGAGGAGCATTCAGCGGTGGTTTCTGGAAATGAGTGGATGAGCTGTGTGTTTGAGGATTAGAGAGTTGATCTTATCTGAGATGAGACGTGTGTGTGTGTGTGTGTGTGTGTGTGCGCTTAACACTGACTGCACGATGGGATTTAACCAGAAACACATCTATGAAGAACACATCTTTGAAGCAATCACGGCACAGTAATACTGTAACCAGCTGTGAGGACATCATGGTAACAAAGATTCACATGTATTAAGTCTGGCATATAAAATAAGTATATATCTCTTATTTTTAAGAAGGGAAAACCACTGGGTTTTATTCAGAAGCCCAAACAGAGTAAAAATATGCAGTTTGCTGCAGATGCTGATACTTCTGTGATGATGAAATTCTGATGCTAGTAATGTTAATCAATCAGATTTATTAGAGTATACTTGCATACAATTACATTAATCACATTATTTCTACAAAATTACGCCTCAGAGAATATTTCGATGATCCAAACTCATAATGCAACATAATCCTATGATGATTAAGAGATGAAAATGACTGCTGAGAAGCATGTTTCTGGCTCTGATGCATCAGCTCCTGTATTCTCTAAATCAAGCAGAATACAGTTCAGCTTCCCACAGAAGAAGACCAGAGATCTGTGGGAGATGTAATCTAATTGATTAGAGTCATTAGTGCAGCTGTGTGCCGGTCCAGATGAGCCTGATCAGACTCTGATGAACTCACACATGCTACTCGTCCTGTACTTTATAACATCAGCAGCACCTCTTGACATGAAGTCCCTCTGAGACTAGATGTCTTCACGTGTGAAGTGAGTCCCTGTTACTGAAGACTGAGCAGATATGCTCTTAAGCTGATCTTTATGATGATGTCATAATTGCGTTTAACTGAGTTCAGTGTGTCAATCTTACGATGTCTTGTGCCTCCACCTCGATAGAAATTATGATCGTGGTCTGAAGCCGTACAAATCATGTTGAGGTGGTTTCCCTGCAGTACAATTTGCAACGAAACAGAAGCTTACAGAACTTACAGAAAAGCATTAAAAAGGACAAGATCTGATTACTTTTCGATCACAAGTGCAGTATGGAGTACCTCAGGGCTCAGTATTAGGGCCGTTACTTTTTACGCTTTACATGTTACCCT